>JACXIP010000062.1:351252-372594 GCA_014737485.1 Bombus picipes
TTTCCTTAATAATCAACTTTTAATAATCTATAACCTAAGCATCGAGAAAAAGAAATGTTTTGGTATTACACGGCTATTACCACACATTATATCATTCTGATTTTTGCACACACTTATATTTCTTTAAATATTCTATTTTTTTTGGACATCAAAAACAAATAAGAAAACTAGCTATTTCAGCCAACGATTATACCGCTATAAACTTAAACATTTCGCTCAAATCGTAGTGCTCAAGGCAGTGAATCGAAACCTCCCATAAACAGAGCAACCTAGAGTAAAGTACTACTGCAAAAATCGACCAAGAACTTTCTTAGCAACACAAGGCTCCCAAAAGACGCGGAAACTCAACCCTCCGCCAAACCTGGTGGAACAGGGACAAAAGGGCAGAAAGCATTCAAGGAAGAAGAAAGCAAAGAAGAGAGCACAACAGGAGACGCGAACAAAAAGAAACGAAATCATGAATTCGGCAGAAAGCTCCCTATTGTCAGCAATACCAACGAAAAATAGATTCCACGTATTACAATCACAAGAATCCAACATATCTTAGACACAGTAACACCCTCAAATAAAAACAATAAAAGAACCCACAAGAGCAAACTCTACTTTAGAACTGATAAGGAAAAAGAACAAGAACTTAGAAATTAAACCAAGTGGACATATGGCCTCTCAGGACGGGAAATTACAAGTTTGAAAGAGAATAAAGAATGGACCGAGAGGTATACCATCATCAATGAAACCCTCAATGTCCCAGGTGCAGCCCAACGAAATGGACAACGCAGGGGGCCAATCTCCAGCGATAACGCTACCGAGAAGCCAGACACAACCCGGACAGACCACTAGCTTCCACAAGGAAGAACGCTGACACCACAGCCCCCACAAATAAAGACAAACCGCCTCCAATATACATCACCCACCAAGACACGAAGGAGACAGTAAAACTCATTGAAGAGACTCTAAACACGAAGTCATTCCACATTAAACGAATACACGCAGATAAACACGTGCTATTCCTGCGAAGTATACCATACTTAAGCAAAGCGAAAGAAATCCTAATTGCAATTAAGACAGCCTTCTACGTCTATACATCCATATCGGAGAAGCACCACACGGTCTCACTAAAGGTTCTAAACAATAGCTTCTCCGAGACAGAGATAGTCGCAGAGTTGCAAGCACTACAGATGTCAGACGTTCAATTGACAAAAGATTGGCGCTTCTCAACAAAAAGATCAATAGAGAGCAATGTATTGCTTCTAATTTACATAATCCAAGTATCCCCACAAAGCAATATTAGTAACCTACTCTAAAAATGAACCGTCTAAATTACTTTAGGGTAAAATGGAAACAAGTCAGAAAAAAAAATGCAATTTTTTCCGCAACGCAATGTCACAAATGTAAGTTGCATGGAGCCGCACGGACCAAGCGAGTGCAAAATCAAAAAGGAAGACGCGGTAAACAAAGACAAAGTGCACAGCATGAATTATAAAAACTACGGATATCCTGCTTTGCATAAAGAATGCCCAAAACTCGTTGAACATTGCAAAAAACTTTGCGAAAATATCAACAAATGCAAAGTATCAAAAACAAACGCATTGCTCAAATAAGTCGCAAATTCATCTCGTAATTAAGATTCTCAGGCGTCCTAAAACAAGAAATAAGTCGAAATCAAGCCCCCGAAAACCGACCAGATCAAACTATACTGTTTAGACGTAAATTAATTGAGCTCGGCGCACTAGAAAGAGAACGCGGCGAAAGATTTCAATTAAGAGAAAAAGCAAATGAAGGGGATTTCATTTTCCACAAAAATTGAGTAAAATACTTAGGCGTAAATATGCACGACAAACTTTTTTTTTATTAACGCGGAGGAAATCCGCACGGACACCAGGTCGCTTCTGGGGAAAAGCGGCGTAATAGTGCCGGAATGCACGACAAACTAAACTTCAAACAGCACATCGAAATTCAACTTACCAAAGGAAGCAAAGCATGCTGGAAAGTAAAAAGATTTTTCTATTCCAAACATCCGAACAACAGAGTAAAATTCCTCTGTTACCAAGCACTAGTTAGACCGATCATAACCTACGGTTGTTCAATATATATCTATGTCGGAGATGAAAGGACACCGGAGCCTTCCCTTTGGAACTTTGGGAAAATCCCTTAACACTGTACCATAGCCGTAATTAAGCAATTGTCGTCATTCAATCCGATTGTATTTGTTCGAGATTTGTGATAATGAGCTTGGGCTCAAGGCGACAACCAGTCAGTTGTCACGTAAACTTGAGGGTTGGATGATAAAATAAAACAGCTGAATCGTAACACAACTATTGATTTTGTTTTAATTAAACATTATTATGAATTCAGCAATCACAATGGAATACACACTGAATTAACACACATAAATCACAATTCACTACACCACGTTATGTAAAACCTAGTTACACTCACACGTTAAGTACGCGACTGTTATAAAAGTAGAGACAGGTAAGGATATGTTGATTATTCTAAGGATACAGAATAAGTGAAGTTTTACTGACGATACTGTGTCTGAGGACAGCTAGGGTGGGTGTGTCTAAGGACACAGGACTATCGGATTTGTTGATGACAATTTTGGTTAGGGAAGTGAGGGCAGTAGACACCGCTTCCGATTGGATAATAAGAAGGTAGAAAACTAACTTTCCGTGTTAACCCGTAGTAAACAATAAATGTAAAAGCGGCACTTAAAATAAAAGATACTTGTTTGGTCTGAAGCACCTTAACTATGAAAAAAGCCAAGATCCATGGTGGGTCCTTAAGACTATTGAGGGTACGCGTCAAGGATGTGTAAACATCAGGCTACCATCCTGCCCGCGGTGTGTGGCCTGGTCCGCTGAACAACGTTAAGTTGGTATGATCGCTAGTTCCTACAAGCTATGTTGGTACGACTTCTAACGACGCTGTTTTGTTTTAGGAGTCGACCACGTGTTAATTATCTAAGTGTATCCGGTGTGTTCAGATGTTTTGTACGAGGTGATAATATAGGAGGAAATATAGAAAGTAAAACTCAATCTGTGTGAATCTATTAAATATCAACCCCAAACCTATATTTAATAACATGGTCTCTGATGCGGATTGATGTTACACAAGCCACGGGACAGAAACCGTTGGGAGGTTTGCTGTTGACTGCCGCTACATTTCTATGGCTCATATTTCAATATTATAATCGTTAGATCGCGTGTTCCTCAAGGTGTTCACCTCAAATTTCTAATTTTTAATTTCTTCATTAATTAATTATTGCCTTTTTCTTTTACTTGCGGATGATTAAAACTGTTTTATGCCATCGAGGAATACGCTAGCCCACTTCTTATTCAACGCGAGCTTTTCAATCTTGAGTCTTGATGTGAACAAAATAAGCTATCTCTCGATATTTCGAAATGATGTGTTATCTGTTTTTCGCTCTTAAAAAGTAATCCATTATATAATTACGCTGTCGATAATCCTATCTTATGTCCTTCGATAATAAAATATTCGTAACTTAGATATTATATTCTCATTCGATATCCTTCTCCAAACGAATTATATTACGAATATCTCCAGTGTTTACGAAACTATACGTAGGATGTACGTGGTTGATTGATTGTACAGATATGCATTTTTCGATATATCTTTGAATCGTTGAACGATTACAGATCGTTGAATATAATTTGCAAGAGATTGATGTCTACATATTGTTAAGTGTCTGTTGACCAACAATCGATCGAATAAACAAAATTAATTTACGCGGAGCGTGTAGAATGAGGCACGAAATTATTTAGAACGCATACTGTAGAACATTTTTATGAATATTTCGTGAATATTCAATATGAATATATGAAACTTCTTGAAGCTTTACTGTAATGAGATAAGGCTATGATTATACAGTTTTACAGAACATATTTTGCCTTAATTTGCCCACATTTGGAATATTGTTCGGTTGTTTGATTATCTTATTATCGATATCCATGTATTGAGATAGAGATCGTCTAGCATAAATTCCTACGTTTATGTGTTCATAATATGGGCTGTCCTATATCGATTGATAATACACGACTAAACAACGATGCTGTCTCGTACTAAACTTATGTCAAAATGTTGAGATAAGAAATTACCTCCTTTATGTTTGAAAAGTTGTGATTTCTACAGAAAGGTTATTATTAAAAAGAAATGAAATCTCGACGTTGCAAAGAGACTATGAACATTATATAAGTGAACGTATTCCAGGAAGCAACTTGTGAATATTATTATAAAATGTTTAGCAATTTAACAATTATCCGTTTGTAATTTATTTTTTAAAAAAGGAAATAACATTTCTATGAAAAATGAAGAACAAAGATGTAATCTTTGTTTGAAATTGGAATATTATTTATGGTCACCTGTGGGCAGGATTGTTTTCACAGTGTGAAGATTATATGACTGGATCTATTTTCATTTATTTTGGAATGCCATTTGTGGAATCACTTTTCCATAGAGTCGAGACCTTGCTGGAGAATTGAGGAGGCAATTATCGGGTCTGAAGGCACAATACAGCAAAATATTAAGAGAAGCATCAGACTCTATTTGCAAGGAAACGGAGGACATCTCGAACAGCTATTGTACAATAATGTATTGCATTTTTTATGGACACTTGCAGACGGGACAATCGCAATTTACGTCTTTAAATATCACGATCTTCTTCTCTACGATTTCTATCTTATGTATCATTTGGATTGGGTATCGCCGTGTAGCCCCGCTGCTTAGGCTGACCTCCTTTCGTTCGTGTAAGGAAGTTTGCTCGCGTACAGGGGTATTTTAGCCGATTTTTAATTGTCAATAACAAAACAAAGCCGAAAACGCAACTTTTTTATTCTTAATTTTCGTCTTGTTTCGGCTTCAAGAATCACCCCTTAAATTTCCTGACACCTGTAGCCGAATACCCTATATATTTGCCTATATGCGCATGGATTTCTTGCACAGAAACATCGATGCATTTATTTCTATTGCTAATATAATATTAACAATAAGTATCTTAAACACTAGAGTTGGAATTCTCAGGGATCACGTTTTTCATTACTTCCTTATCCTGTCGTTATACATTCTATGGTTTAGATTCCCTCTTAAATAATCTAAATTCCATTCTTACCACACTTTTCCTTTACTAGAAACACTTTAATTTTAGCTTTCTTACAAATGGTGCAAACAATCCGCCTATCTTGGTATTTAAAGTTGTCGCATAATGTCATTTTTGGTAATTATGTGCAACAGGAGCGACCTCACCGATTTCCATGACTTTGAAACATGTCAAGATAATCACCCTGAACAACTTTTTCTTCGCTCGGCCTTAGTTTCCGAGATACACGCAAAAATATTTTTAATATTATTAATATTATAATTTAAGATGTACTTTTATTTTTATTTAATATTTCACATTCACAATTTGTCCAATTTGGACATTTGGTAGAATTTTTTAGCTGTTTGATTATCATGTGGGTGGCTACCCCCAATGGGGTACCATCTTCGTGCTTGTTAAGATATATTCTTTATGAGATCTGCTGGGTGTTTCCTTTTTAGTCTTCTTCCTATGAATGTGATGATCGTTTCCGCTGCCAGCCGGTTCGGGTGCGTTGCTATTCTTTCTCTGTACCTTCTTGCGAATCTGCTAATCTCCTCCTTGACCGTTGGTATTCCAAGGCCTTTCCGTATGTGCTCGTTTCTAACGTATCATGGCGCGTTTACTATTATTCTAAGAATTTTAGCTTGCATTACCTTTATTTTGGTTATATGGCTCATTGCTGCTGTTCCCCAAAGTGGTATTCCGTACGTCCAAATTGGTTTTATGATCGTTATATATATATTTAATTTGTTTTCTATGCTTAGTTTGGATTTTCGACTTGTTAACCAGTACGTCTGTCTCCTTGCTATCTGTATTTTTCCTATTATTGATTTAATATGCTGTTTCCATGTGAATCGCGTATCAAAGTGGAGTCCTAGATATTTGACTTGCCTTGTTTGTATTATGTGCGTGCCGTTAAGTATAATGTTTGGTGGTATCTGTTTTCGCAGTGTGAATGTAATGTGGTTGCATTTGTCGGGGTTTGCTTTAATTTGTTTAACCTGAAGCCACTTTTCTATTTTTGTGATATGTTCTTGTAGTAGTGTGACTGCTGTTGCAGGGTTAGTGTAACCTGACTAGTACAGCTGTGTCATCCACAAATGTCAGTATTTTGCTATTGGTAGTTGTTGGTATGTTGACCGTGTATAGTGTGTATAGAACTGGTCCTAAGACGCTTCCTCGCGAAACCCCTGCCTTGATGTCTTTAACTTCAGAGTATGTGTCTTTAATTTTTACTACGAAGGTTCTGCTGTTTAAGTAAGATTTAATTAAATGGTATATCTGCTCCGGGAATTGTTTTCTGATTGATTGAAGTAAGCTTTCGTGGCTTATTTTGTCAAATGCTTTCTCGTTGTCCATAAAGAGGGATAACGTTGTTCGTTGCCATTTGTTGCCTGGAAGTAGTCTTTCTGGAATGATGGAAGTTCGTAGTGCTTGATGCTGGATTTGATTATGATTCCGGCACCGCCGTGGGCCTTTCCGCTGGGATGTTGGATATGGTAGAATTTATAACCGTTTATTTTCAGATAGTTTTTGTCGGTGAAGTGGGTTTCCGATACAAGCATTACGTCGATTTGCTGCTGTTTAAGGAAGAGTTCTAGTTCATATTTGTGTTGAGCTAGACCGTTGGCGTTTCAGAGGGCTAGGCGTCTTGGTTTTATTTTGCGTCTGGTCGTATTAGTTTATCCATGATGAGTGTTAGTAGTGATAGCAAATTATTTATTTGCTCTGATTGTTTTTCTATTAACTTTTCAAGTCTAGAGACGTTGTCTGTGTTTGGTGAATTGTGGGGGCACTATATTGAGAGTGGTCATTGTGGCTATTCGGATTATTTTCGATTCCCTGTACAGCTTGGGCGTAGAAGGTTGAGGTAGTGGTGTATTTGGGAAGACTGGGTATTTGGTTGATTAAGGGAATTGAAGTAGTTGTGAGTTTAGGAGGACTGGGTATTTGATTGGTTATTTCTTTTGCTCTGAGTTTAGGGTACTTATTTGTGTACGGGGTTTTGTAGGCAGAGCAGCCTTTAGCCGAGTGGTCCCCTTGACAGTGGATGCACTTAGCGGGGGTTTCTGCGGATTTCGTGCACTGGTCAGTAGGGTGTATGCCTGCACATTTGACGCAGCGGAAATTACGGTTGCAGTATTTCTGCGTATGTCCGTATCTTTGACATCTTTTACATTGCACTATCTCTTTTTTTATTAGAGGAGGTTCGAATTTGACTACCGAGTTCATTAATCGGTTGATGTTGTATATTAGTTTGTCTTTTGGGTTCTGCTTTAAGTCTATGAAAAATAGAGATAGCGGAGTTTTCGAGATTCTATGTTTTATGTTACTTATATTTATTACTTCATGGCCGTGATTTAGGAGTTCGGCCTTCAGTTCGTCCAAATTAGCTGAGTGGTGGATGTTGCGTAGTACCACTCGAAAAGGTCTTTCCTGCTTTAATTGGTATGTGTGGAAGTTCGCGTTCAATGTTTTTAGCAATTTTGTAAGTTTTCTGTAGGAGTCTGCATTGGCCGGTAGGATTTTAACTTGGTTGTTTTTAATTTTCAGTTTGTAGTCATCTTTGTTTATTTCCTTTTCGATGGACTTTACCATTGTTTGGATGTCGATGACGTCGTCAACAAATATTGGTGGGGGAGGGGGATTTCTTTGGATGTGTTGGTTTGATGGTGGGTCTGGGATTTCCATGGAGTCGCTTGTGGATTCCAATACGGCGAATCTGTTGTAAATGTTTGCTTTGATTGTTGACTGTTCGTTCCGGATGGCGTTTGTGTTAGTATTTGGTGCTTCTATTTTTCGCTTCTTTAAATTTGTGGCGTCATTGGTACGGGGAGATCTGTTACACTTTTGCCACGGAGAAGGTAGCGCGGAGCAATTATGAATTTGCTCCGGAGAGCCTGGTCGTGATTTCTGGGCCATTATCGAGCGAGTTAATTCAAATTGAATAACTAGTCGTGAGGCTATGAGGCTAGTATTCGGGTAGAGGTTAGGAGCGTAGGATTTGTTTTTCTCTAAAGGATAGGAAACACTTGGCTGTGTTCACCTTCGACGGATGGGCGACACGTGTTGTTTTACGAACTTCACAGAGCACTAGACACACGTCTGCACGCTTCGGCACTCAACAGCGAACTGTTGCTCTATCGTGGAGTGTTTGTTTCTGAATCCAAATTGCTGATCTGGTATTAATTTTTCCTTCTCTACTATTGGTTTTAAGCGGGCGTAAATTATTTTTTCTAGTATTTTGGTTAACACGGGAAGTAGTGATATTGGTCTGTAAGATGCTGTTTGGTGTGGGTCTTTGCCTGGTTTAGGTAACATTATGATCTGTGCTAGATTCCAAATTTTAGGAAATTATTGTATTCTTAGTATTGCGTTAACTATTATTGTGATTTGTCTTATCGCTTTTGGCGGAAGGTTTTTCAAGATTTTGCCATTGATTAGGTCGATTCTTGGTGTTTTATTGTTTTTTGTTTTCTCGATTATGTTTCTAATTTCTTGTGCTGTTGTTTTAGGTATGATGTAGTGTTTGTCAGTTGAGGTACTAGTGGTTAACGCATCCTCGTCGGTATGACAATTGCGGTTGCTGTCATTGATATTATGTGGTGTAAATGTGTTGCTTAGGTGGTTGGAAAATTCTTCAGCTTACTCTTCGTTGCTTCTTGCTCATGTGTTATCTGCTCTTCTGATTACTGGGACCATTTTTATTGTCTCCCTTATTTTTTTTGTGGCTTTCTATAGGGAGTAGTTGTAGTTCTCGTGTGCAGATAGTGACTCGATGAACTTTGTAAACTCGTTGTTGTTGTGCTCTTTAATGTTGTTTTTCATTTCCTTTGCAAATTTATTTATGTGTTTTTTGTTTTCTTTTGATCTATATTTTTGCCATTTTGCTTTCGCTTTTCTTTTTTCTCTAATTTTTTCAAGGATGTCTGGCGGAATTATTTTTGTTGGTCTATTAGTTGATTGAGGTATAGTGGTTGCCCATGCTGCTTCCTGAATAGTTTCTGTAAGTGTTGTTACTGCTTGTTCGATGTGTTCGGGTGTTTTCAATGGGATGTTGCAGTTGATTTCGCTCTCGATTATTTCTTTAAATGTTTGCCATTTGGTAGTTTTATTGCATAGTGTCTCTGAATTGTTATAAAGTATTGGTTTGTTTATGTATGTAATAATTATGGGTGTATGATCGGAGCTAAGCTCGAGGCTGAGTGCTATATTTAGTTTATTTGCATTTAGTCCTTTTGTAACTGCAAAATCAAGTAGGTCAGGTATTTTGCTCAGGTCTGTCAGCCACTAAGTCGGTCTTTTTGTGGATAATATATTGAGGTTATTGTTTCTAATGTATTTTTCCAAGGTTTTACCTCGAGGTGTAGTGATTCTTGATCCCCATAGTGTGTGCTTTGAATTATAGTCTCCCGCTGCAATATACTTATCACCTAAATGTTGAAAGTACTCTTCCCACATTTGTGATGTAATTTTGTGTCGCGGTGGTACATATACTGCTGACAGCTGTAAATAGTTGCTGCTAGTTTGTTCTGTAACGGTGATTGCTTGGATATATTCCTTACTAACTTGGCTGTGTAAATGGTGTTTAATGTCGTTTCTTATTATTACTGCGGTCCCTCCGTGTGCTTTTCCTGAGGGACGCTTGGTACCATATATGGTGTAGTACGGTATTTTTAAATAGCTTTTTATAGTGAAATGTGTTTCTGAAACAAGTAGTATATCGATATTATTGTTATACAGGAATGTTTTAATTTCTATGGCCCTTTGTTGTAGGCCGTTAGAGTTCCAGGCTGCTATTTTAAGCGTGTCCATTTTTATTTTTTGGTTAGCGTGTTTGTAAGTAGTTGTAGCATGAGTGTGATTTGTTGCGTTTGCTGTTTAAGGACTGCGTTTTGTTCAGTTATCATTTTTGTTAGGATTTCTGTGTTTTTGATGGATAGCTTTAACAGTTCTTTGATTTCTGTAGCGTCGTCGATGTTATTGTTCTGGTTATGATTATCTAAGGGTGTTGACTGTTTGGCTACATGCGCGTAGCTTCGGCTACCAAAGGTGTTGGTATTATTATGGTTGATGTTCATTACATGCTGTACGTTTGTTGATGTTTCAGTTACTGTGTTATCCTGTTGTGACTATGTCCTATTACGAAGCGGCGGAAAGAGTTTACTTTGAAGTTGTTTTCTGACTAAACAGCCTTTGTAACTAGCTGGATGGTTTCCACCACAATTGTAACATTTTACATCATTTATTTTTCCCGTGTGTGGGCAGTTCATTGTTAGGTGTTTTCCTGCGCATTTGACACACGCCGGGTATCTGTTGCAATAATTTTTTGTGTGTCCATATTGATGACACCGCATACATTGCGGTATGTCTTTTTTGTGTCTGGGTGGTTCGACTGTAATTATTGTGTTTAAAACTTTTTTAATTTCGAAAATTTCCTTGTTATTATTTTTAAGTTCAAGTTCTATTAAAAATAGCGGTAAAGATTGTTTAGTATCAAATCTGGTTATATTATTTATTGTTCTTACCTGATGTCCGATTTTGGCTAATTCGTCGCGTATGTTACTTGTATTTGTCTTTGGGTGTAAACCTCTGATTACTGCTTTGTAGCTTTTGTCAGTTTTGAGTTGGTAAGTATGATACCCAGCATTTTTTTCTTTTAGTGCTTTTGTAACTTTCCTAAAAATTTCTGGGGTATTAGTTTGTACTTTTACCTGATCCAATTTAAGTTGTTTGATAGTGTAGTTTTCTTTTCCTGCCGTACTATTTAGCAGATCAATGAGGGAATCTATTATTTTAGCATCTATGTAGATTGGTGGAGGTTTAGGAATGTGCGTTATTGATTTATCAACTGGGTCTGAATCCATCTCTTCTGGCAGTAAGCTGTAAGAGTTATGTAGAGGAATTTCCTGTACCCATTGTTGTCTTTCTGTTTCTATAGCCCTCCTAGCATTTGTGTTTGAAATTATCTTTCGTTTCTTGCTGGGAGTTACAGTCTTCCAGCTTTCGTTCTGATGTGGTAGATCATTGGTGATTTTATTCTTTTCGTCATTATTTTGTGTAATTTCCATTTCTATTTCATTTATAACTGAGCAATCCTGAACTTCGCTTGTTGGTTTATTTGGGTTAGTTTTATCTACAACTCTGTTTATAGAATATGTTTCGCCATTATTTAGAATTTTTATTGGTGGTATTTTTTGCATGTTTTCCATCATTTATCGATTGGTTCTAATATAGTCACTATGTTTTCCCACTTGTCTCACTTACGGAAGCACAGATTCACACGACCGTATAGCTCGACTGCTCCGACAGAACTGAAGTTGTACTTGATTCAATTTAATACTCGTTATTATTAACGTTATAACTGGACGTATGTCTGCTATTATATCGAAAAATGCAATTATTCGATCGTCGAAATTATGTTGTCGCGAATCTACATAAACAGCTTCACCGGAAACCTCGTTCATAATTGCGTATGCGTGGCAGTAAGAAGTGTTTTTGAAAATTTTACTTCAACATCGCACTCGTTGCTCTCCCGTAAAGACCTAATTCGTTCCAATACGAACTACACACAAGTTATCGAGGAATTTTTAAGAAAATATTTCTCTATATTCGCATGGTGTTATTTGGTTGAACTAAACTTTTACGTCTGAACAGCATGTGAAGTATTGGAGTAAAGTTTTCCAAGACACTTCTTACAGGCTCACGTATGCAGTTGTAAACGAGGTTTTCGCTGAGGCTGTTTGTTTAGATCCGTAAAATATGATACGAAGATATAGAGTTTGATAGCTGATGGATGTAAATAGATCGTTAAGCGGCCAAGTAAGCGGCAAACGTGTTAACTATGCTCGTGACTGGATCACAAATACACACACATATGATCATAATTCATTGTAGTGATACCGATAGTTTTTTGCAAATATCTTGGAAACTAAACCAGGAGGTGGTTACACGTGTAGGAAAAAGTTGACATATTTCAAGGTCACTGAAATTGAGATCGTCCCTACCCTAAATGATTAATTAAATAATTAAAGGAACTTATTTAATTGAAGTTCAATTATAATTGTAGCGCCTCCTCCGAGAATATAAATCGGTAATGCCCTTTGCCTGCAATATTTGCCAGACGTTTAAAGCAAATTAAAAAGCGAAAATCGCGCTCTGCTTGTGTTTTCAGCGCTGCCATTCGTCCACCGGTTCAGAGCTGTCGCTAGTTTAAAATGTTGCCGTTATTATTTGGACTTGGGTATTCGATTGAAGAACGAGAAGCAATTATAATTGAGTTTCACTTAGGTTCGTCTAATTATATAATTGTAATTCTCTTCCTCAAAATGATTTCGGAGATGTTTAAAGCATCTAACGGCAACCAGATATTCGAGGAAAAGTGTGTAAATTCAACTATTACAAGAGGAGAAGAATGAAGATTTATTACTATACCTAAACATATTAAAACAAAGATAGCTATTACACAAAGAAAAGATTTAAAAATAAATATCTGAGAAAACCATTCTAACTTATCATCCTAAAGTTATCTTATATGAATTAAGATTCCAAAATCGCATTTGCAAACACATTTGCGTCATGTATAGTCGATAGATCATAAAATTTGGCGAGCTTCGTTCCGTCTATCCCGCTGCTCTACGAATAACATCGATATTAACACCTTCTTTCTTGGCAACAGAAGTCGACGCATATATTGTGTTGTGTGTGTGTTTACATCAATACAAATATTCTCTAAGCCGCGTTTGACCCATCGATTCAGCGTACTGTTTTATGCGTTAATAATCATAATTTGTTATTTTTTAAAAGAGATAAAAAAGTTCTTTGTTGAATTTTAACATAGACCAAATATTTATCTTCTACTTATATTGAGCTACAATAAATAAAGATCGTTTTCTATTTAATGCAGAATTCTTTATCCTATCGGGTATTCTTATTTCGAACTAATCGAGTTTTATTCTGCTATTCTCGAGCCTTATAAATGTTAAGGTCTGAATGCTGTGGCTAGTGATCATGGCAAGTAATTGTCTCGAAGGTCAACCTTTCGAAGAATAAAAAATCATTAGAACCTTCATCAGATAAAAGGACAAGAACTACTCTAGGATTCTACGTTTCGTTGTATTTTGGATTATATAATCTTATCTCTGCTACACCTTTGAAAAATCTCCTTATATTGTTATCCTGTCCTATACTTCTGGTTCTAGTAAACGAGAGATCGTCGTCTAAAGACTAGCGAGTGAACAGTATTTAGTTCCTTTTTCAAACTCCTGAGACAGACACGCAATAACGTCCCAATCTATAGATTTTCCTGGCAAAAGCTCCACCATTAAGGCTCTATCATACTGCTTAATCGAAAGAAGATATAATTTCTGGTTATCCTTCGGGAGTACTCCGTACTCCGAACGAATAACATAACGTTTGCGAATAACATTGTCAAGACCAGGGATAGTTTCCGCCATAGTGGATGAGGGTCTCTATTAGGAGAAATTAATAGATTATTATTTGGCCTAATAACTAACGGCTCTTTTACAAGCATTGATCGGCACAGTGGATACGACGCCTGCGACGACCAGTCTAGGATTACTATTGTTCTTGTCACACAATGGCTCTTAATCTTTCAAAGAACTCTTAAAATTATAGAAAATGGAGGAAACGCGTAAAAGAAATAATTGCTCCAATTTAACGTGAGTGCGTCTATTGTGCTAATATTGGGGTGTTTAAACCAGGAGACATAGCGCTCACATTCCGTGTTTATACGACTAGTAAATAGGTCGATCTCGGGCTTACCGAGATAATTTACGATAGTTCTAAAGACTTTATTGCGTAAGGATTATTCTGTCTCGGTTCTAGTGTACGAGATTCTCTATCAGCTTCTGTATGTTCTTTGGATTTTATATATGAGGCATAAAGCCAAATATTTCTCTCTTCGCGTCAAGATTTGATTATGAAATTTAACGCGATTGATTATTGAGATTCTGAAACATACTTCTCTCATTCTGCTAACATAAGAGATGGCTACTATATTATCAAATCGTAGTAAGGTATCGCAATCTCTCGACTCTTTGGTGAAACAACGTAATCCAAAATAGGCTGCCTTTAACTCGACAACACTTATTGCCAATTCGTGCTCCTCTTTAACCCTCTGAGCGCTGCGCTGTCCGACGTTAAGAGTGCGCCGTGGACTGCCCACTCTTTACGAAGAAGCATACCGTGGACTGTGTACTTTTTACGAAGCAAACTGAATCTTCATTGCAAAATATATTGATTGTAACTAAAATAAATTATCCAGTGACCTCAAAAGCATTAATAACCATTTATTTCATTAAGCAATAATAACATGAACAATATGAAAGTTTTAAATTATATCTTTTAAATTGAAAATTTAATAATTTTGTATTGTATGTTAAATCTCAAAGCAGGCTTCAATACATAAGCCAATGTTACATTCTTTGCATTCGTAACGCGAATCAGTCCTGCGATTATGTTTAGTGCAAACAGCGTATCTTCGTCGTGAAGAATGTTTATTATTTTCTTCAGTTATGCAGGATGTAGGAAAATGCCTCTCCGTCAACCGAAATGGAAGGTCGTGTGAATGAACTCTTCCTCCTGTAGCCTTTACTCCGCGTGGTGGGGATCTTTGCAAAATATCTTCTATGAGAAGCAGATGAAAATTTTCAAATGTTCCAGTTTCATTATTAGCACTTTTGTAAAGAATATAAGCATTATATATAACGAGGTCTAGGAGGTGGAAAAAATATTTGTTATACCATTTTGTGCTTTTTCGAACGCAGTGAAGTGAACTCAAAATCATATTGATTTTATCGACTGCGCCCATCAAGGCATTGTAGTCCGCTACACACTTTGGTTTTCGCTTTGGTTTGTCAGTTTGATAATTCATTCTTTTTTTTTTTNTGTGAGAACGCATATATCCGTTCATAGTCTAAATTGAATGGTTGTATGAGAACGCATATATGCGTTCATAGCGCTCAAAGGATTAATCCAAAAACTATGAAATCACCTCTTGACAAATCTCTTGACACCAGTTGACTGAAGAGAATCTCTTGTATCCAAATTCAACTTTGGCAAGTAAGCGAACAAACAATTTTTGGGAAGAGAATATTTCTTTATAACGACATTCATGTCTTCTTTATGAAGATCTTGTTTTATAATATCCTCCCATCATGATGCAATATGGACTCTTATGGCCTCTGCCAATTGTCTTTTATTTATGCATCGATGACCAGTTGCCTTAACCGCTTGAGTCCCAGAGGTCATTGAAAAAACAGGGTCGAAAAATCCCGAACAGCGCGACAACGCTTGTCTTAATCGATTGCGAAGAGAATCAAGCGGTACTTACTTTACTTTATGAAATATATCTATATTATTATATATGCGTACTATTAGTTTATAAATATTTCAAGTTTTGTTCAATAAAAATTATTGAAAAGATAACAATGAAATACAAAATATCATTAATCATCCGTAATCAAATGTACTGAGACTTTTCGACACAAAATCTAAACAGTGCGATCGCGCTGCTTGGGACTCAAACGGTTAAGAACAATCTCATTTAAACTACCACAACAGCAACCACAATAGTCATACGGACGAGGATGCGCCACTGGTACATCATCTAACAAACATTACACCATACCCAGAACAACAGCACAAGAAATTAGAAACATAATCGAGAAAACAAAAAATAATAAAGCACCAAGAATCGACCTAATCAATGGCAAAATCTTGAAAAACCTTCCGCCAAAAGCGATAAGACAAATCACAATAATAGTTAACGCAATACTAAGAATACAATAATTTCCTAAAATTTGAAAACTGGCACAGATCATAATGTTACCGAAACCAGGCAAAGACCCACACCAAACTAAATCATACAGACCAATTTCATTACTTCCTGTGTTCTCTAAAATACTAGAGAAAGTAATTTACGACCGCATAAAACCAATAATAGAGAAGGAAAAATTAATACCGGACCACCAATTCGGATTCAGAAACAAACACTCCACTATAGAGCAAATGCACAGACTGGTCAATGAAATAATAATAGCACTAGAAAACAAACAATACTGCACAGCCCTCTTTATGGACATCGAGAAGGCATCTGACAAGATAAACCATAATAGCCTACTTCAGTCAATCAGAAAACAATTCCCAGAGCAGATATACCATTTAATTAAATGTTACTTAAGCAGCAGAACCTTCGTAGTGAAAATTAAAGACACATACTCCGAAGTTAAAGAAATCAAGGCAGGGGTTCCGCGAGGAAGCGTCTTAGGACCAGTTCTATACACATTATACACGGCCAACATACCAACAACTAACAATAGCAAAATACTGACATTTGCGGATGACACAGCTGTACTAGTCAGGCACACTAACCCTGCAACAGCAGTCACATTACTACAAGAACATATCACAAAAATAGAAAAGTGGCTTCAAGTTAAACAAATTAAAGCAAACCCCGACAAATGCAACCACATTACATTCACACTGCGAAAACAGATACCACCAAACATTATACTTAACGGCACGCACATAATACAAACAAGGCAAATCAAATATCTAGGACTCCACTTTGATACACGATTCACATAATAATAATAATAATTCAATAATAGGATTCAATAATAGGAAAAATACAGATAGCAAGGAGACTGATGTACTGGTTAACAAGTCGAAAATCCAAACTAAGCATAGAAAACAAATTAAAAATATATAAAATGATCATAGAACCAATCTGGACGTACGGAATACCACTATGAGGAACAGCGGCAATGAGCCATATAACCAAAATAGAGGTAATGCAAGCTAAAATTCTTAAAACAATAGTAAACGCGCCATGGTACGTTAAAAACAACGACATTAGAAAAGACCTGGGAATACCAACGGTCAAGGAGGAGATTAACAGATTCGCAAGAAGGTACAGAGGAAGAATAGCAACGCACCCGACCGGCTGGCAGCGGAAACGGTCAACACATCAAACATAGAAAGAAGATTAAAAAGGAAACACCCAACAAATCTCATAAAGGACACAACCTAACAAACACGATGATGGTACCCCACTGGGGGTAATCACCCACATGTTATATTACCGCTATAATATTTTACCAAATTTCCTAATGGACAAATTGTAAAATTTAAATCAATAAAATAAAAAAAAAAATTTTAACTACCAGAGCATTGCATACTCTGCCGATATTGTTACGCCAAATTGATTATGGTTAGATTGATCAGTAGTATCGTTCTGGTTGTGTTCTAATGTTTTTTGTTGCAGCCTTGTCTCCTCCATTAGTATAGTCTGCTGCCTGGTGTTACTACGGTTCAACCCCCCGGTATATCCATCGGCAACGTTCTACTCAGTTCTGCCCGAGCAGCCGAGCTAAGCGGACGCAAAAAGAAACGGTGCTTCAGAATAGTGCGGCAAGTGGGGAAGAGAAAGCTAAGAACGGCTACGCCAATAGCTAAATGGTGGAAACCCGTGTCATCTATTAAGAAGACAACAACCAAACCTATCATGCATAAACAAATCTCACCGATAAAAATTATTAACAAAGACGAACAATACTACATAAATAAAACAACAAGCACATCAAAAACAAGTCAACAAATGAACGAAGAGCAGGACTGCTCAGTTACAATAGAAGTTGATATGGAAACCAACAAAGAAACAACTCAACAGGACGAAAGCTGGAAGATGGCCAGCTACAATAAAAAAAGAAAAATAACAAGTAATCCTGATACGGAAAAGCAGCGACGGCTGCAAAAATTACCACTAAGTAACTCATTCAGCTCGTTAACGGAAGAACTAGACGATGACCCAACAAGCAAAACCATAACTCAACCAACACACACTGCAAAACCACCACCAATATTTGTTGAGGCGCAAATAATAGACCCACTTATAGAACAACTAAACAATACAGTAGGAAAGGATAATTACACAATAAAACAAACAAAATTAGAACAGGTAAAAATTCAAACAAACACCCCAGAAAATTATAGGAAGGTGATAAAAGAATTAAGGGAAAAAAATGCTATATACCACACGTACCAGCTCAAAACGGAAAGGAGCTACAAAATAGTTATAAGAGAACTACATCCAAAAATTAACACACAAAAATTAAGTGACGAACTAGCAAAAATTAGCCATCAAACAAGAACAATAAGCAATATGACAAGGTACGATACGAAGCAACCATTACCACTATTCTTAATAGAACCAGAACCAAGAACCAACAACAAAGAAATTTATGAAATTAAAAAAATTCTAAACACAATAGTAACAGTGGGACCATCACGCTACAAAAAAGATATTCCACAATGCATGCGGTGCCAACAATACGGTCATACAAAAAACTACTGTGTAATAGAAGCCCGGCATGTGTTAAATATGCACAAAATTACTTAACGATACACTGCCCATACACGGGAAAAATTGAAGAAGATAGATATTATAATTGTAACGGAAACCACCCAGCCAGCTATAAAGGATGTGAAATCAGGAAACAATTACAACGTAAACTGTTTCCACCACTTCGCAATAGATCAATCAATAACTACCAACCACAACAAAGTATAACAGATAATGAAAAAACATTGAAAGCACAATATGAACCAAACACTATAAGCAGAAACATAAATCTCCAAGTTAACCGAAGTTATGCGCAAGTAACCCAAAACATTAGCCAAGCAACGCTCACAAACAATCAGAATCAAAGCAACAGCATCGAAGACGTTACAGAAATCAAAGAAATGCTCAAACAATCCATTAAAAGTACCGAGATATTAGGAAAAATGGTAAGTGAGCTAAACACAATACTAAGGCAACAAGTACAACAAACAACAGTCATGTTACAACTACTCACAAACTTGCTAAGTAAAAAATAGAGATGGACATGTTGAAAATAGCAGCCTAGAACTCCAGTGGCTTGCAACAGCGAGCCCACGAAACTAAAACATTTTTGTATAAAAATAATATTTATGTACTATAATATTATGTACTTGTCTCAGAAACACATTTCACTCTAAAAAGTTACGTGAAAATACCGTACTACACCATCTATGACACCAAACACTCCTCAGGTAAAGCACATGGAGGAACTGCAGTAATAATAAAAAATGACATCAAGCATCACCTACATAGTCAAACAAATCAAGAACACTTACAAGCAACCAGTGTCACAATACAAACCAATGACAATTACTTCCAGATATCAGCAGTATATGTACCTCCGAGACACAAAATGACACTTCAAAAATAGGAAGAGTACTTCCAATCCTTAGGTGACGAATATATAGCAGCAGGAGACTTTAATGCAAAGCACACATTATGGGCTTCGAGAATTAACACGCCGAGAGGTAGAACATTAGAAAAATACATTAGAAGCAGCAACCTCAACGTACTATCTACAGAAAAACCAACGTACTGGCCGAAAGACCTCGATAAAACACCTGACCTGTTGGATTACGGAGTAATAAAAGAACTAAACGTAAGCAAATTAAAAATAACAACCAGCCTTGTGCTTAACTCCGACCATACACCAATTATATTAGAATATACAAGTAAACCACTCCTTTATAACAAATCAGAGTCGCTTTGCAATAAAACCACCAATTGGCAAACTTTTAAAGAGTTAACCGAAAACAAAATCAACTGCAATATCCCATTGAAAACACCTGAACACATTGAGCAGGAAGTAGCAACTACGACAGAAATAATACAGGAAGCAGCGTGCGCAATCACCACCCATGAATCAAATAGCAGGCAATCAAAAATTATTCCACAGAACATCTTAGATAAAATCAGGGGAAGAAGAAAAGCGAAAGCAAAATGGCAAAAACAGAGAACACGAGAAAACAAGAAAAACCTAAATAAACTTAAACAAAGGAATAAACTTAACAAAGGAATTAAAGAATAAAATAAGGGAACATCATAATAACGAATTCTCAAAATTCATCGAACCACTATCCGCGCATGAGAATACCAACTACTTCCTATGGAAAGTCACTAACAAAGTTAAGAAAACAATAAAATCAATCCCAGCAATCAGAAAAATGGACAACACATGGGCCAGAAGCAACGAAGAGCAGGCAGAAGAATTTTCGAAGCACCTACAAAATATATTTACACCGTACGAAATTAATAACAGCATTCCCAGATGGCAAACAAATGAAGAAGTGGAAAATGCCAGCAACACAACTGATAAACGCTGCACCATACTCAGCACAACAGCGCAAGAAGTTACAAACTTAATTAAGGCAACAAAGACAAGTAAAGCGCCAGGATTCGACTTGATCAATGGAAAAATCTTAAAAACCCATCCCCCAAAGGCAACAAGACTAACAGCGATAACATTAACGCAATTCTAAGAATACAGTACTTTCCTGCACTATGGAAAATAGCACAGAACGTAATGTTACCCAAACCAAACAAAAACCCACATCTAACTGCACCCTACAGGCCAATATCATTACTACCTGCGTTACAAATACCGGACCATCAATTTGGATTCAGGAATAAACACCCACAATAGAACAAATACACAGACTCGTCAATGAAATCTTACAGGCGCTGGAAACAAAACAATTGCACGGCACTCGTTATGGACATCGAAAAAGCATTCGATAAAGTTAACCATGAAAAACTTCTTCAAACATTCAAAAACCAATTTCCAGAAGAAATCTACAAACCACTCAAATCTTACTTAAACAACAGAACCTTCGTAGTAAAAATAAATGATGCATATTCTGAAATTAAGGATATCAAGGCAAGATTACCACAAGGAAGCGTCCTAGGACCAATACTATACACACTATATACGGCAGACATATCAACAACTGTCAACAGCAAAATACTAACGTTCGCGGACGATACGGCCATAGTAGTGAGGCACGCAAATCCAGTAACGGCAGCCGCACTACTACAAGAACACATTACAAAAATGGAAAAGTGGCTGCAAAACAAACAAATAAAAGCGAACACCAGTAAGTGCAATCTAGTGCAGTAAGTGCAATAGAAAGGAAAAAACATCAGATATCCAACTGAACGGCGCCCGCATAGCACAAACAAAGCAAGTCAAATATCTAGGAATACATTTAGACACACACCTTACATGGAAGCATCATATAAAATCAATAATAAACAGAATACGTGAAAAAAGGAAGCAGATGTACTGGTTAACCAATAGAAAATCTAAATTAAGCACAATGAATAAACTAAGTATATACGA
>JACXIP010000063.1:0-67551 GCA_014737485.1 Bombus picipes
CTATCTGTTATATACATCGGCCAGGAAAAAGAACTACTACTACTACTACAAATACTAAAAGCGAGCATAGTGACAAAGTAGTAACAAGAATGACATCCCGTGCTCTGGATAGTCCAGAGGATGGGGAGTCATTGGTAGTTGCCCTCTTCTATGGCAGTTTGCCGGGCCTCTTCGGCTCGTAACCTCTTCTTTCCTCTGGCGCAATGCCCGCTGAAACTTGCATATAAGCTCGAGACTTTCTACATCGCAAACCAAAAAATAAAGTACAAAGGTGAAATAAAAACATAAATCGCGGAAGCTGATCCAAGTGCACATGGATGAACAACGATCATATAGCGATCGCTGTCCGTTCGCATCTGCATGCTCGAGCAATATTAACGTTCGTTTCGAAAACTACTCGCGATCACGACCGCGAAGTTAAAAAAATCGACGGGCAAAGCCAGACACGATGACATGTTCCATTCGTGCCAGCTTTGCTGTCGATTAATCGAATGAAATTCCCTGAAGCAGGTTGGTCACTCGAAAACGCGTCTACCCGATCAGAGGTCCACCTCCACGGTTCTTACACATAACATCAGGGCGCAAGAGCCTCCACTAGAGAGAACGTCCCGAGACGCCTCCAACACCCGAGCTTAACACACAACATGTACACTCTAAATTACGTACCATTTTCCTAAAATCGACTGACGAAGGCTAGTGACCATTGCGCAAAGCGTGATAAAACACATCTAAAGAAATTATATCGCTAAAATAAATATAAGTAAACTTGGAATTATAATTGTAATTTACAGCAATATTAACAGTGTGGTTACACTTAATCGTCTAGCTAATATTATCACGAATTGCGATTGTATTGATACATAAATTGAATTAATATAAGTCTCCACATTTTTCGTATCTTAAGTTGTAGCGAATGAGAAAAACGACGCAATTCCACAGTCTAACCGCATACACACGCAATGTGGAAAATACGTCGTGCGCAATACTCTAACACATGGTCAGCAGCTGAGAAATTTTTGCATTAATTATAGTCATCGTGCCCACTGTCTTTTTCCCATTCAAGTAGCACCTGGGCACGTGAATGATATCCTGACAGTGGGCACGGAAATTGTTAAATCTGAAAATCCTAATCTAAAAACATGATTAGTTTGTCTCATTTGTATTTAGCGGACTAACGTTCTTTGATTTTACATTTTATTACTTCATTTTGGATTATAATAACTCTACTTTATTAATTTAATAAATTACTGAAATTATAATATTATCAAAAAAGTAGCATTAATTGAAAAAAGACTAAGACTCGATGAAATGGAATAATTGTCTCTAAATGTATTACGATAGAGATAGATGTACAAGATAAAAATAATCTCCGGAAATCTTTTCGTCAAAGCACATTTCCGAAAATGCAGAAACAATGTTCAAAATCATCGCTTTGTTTCAAAAATCTGTCTGTCGCGAACTTTCTTCTTGCACATAAAATTTCACACATTCTTGTACGGAAAAGAAATGAATTTTAATTCATATTTTAAATTCTACTTACGTTTTCTACTCAAACGAAATCGCTTCGGTATCTCTTATTTATACTAAAATTCATTGCTTAAGATTAAGTGTATTTATGTCACACAGGTATATTCGTCTAGATATTTGCCCTTTGCAAATATTTATGCCGAATACTATTATACATATTTTTCAGTACCACGAATATATTCTCAAATTTATATGTTTAAACTAATTATTAAAAAATTAATGATTATAATCGCGATGTGCAAGAAGACCTATCCTGAACTAATAAATAAAGATATGAAAAAAAATGTTACTACTCACGGGTATAAAAAAAACCCGCGGTCACTATGCTCGCAAAAAATTCTACATAATACAATCGGTCACCCGTGCCGATTCGGACCTTTCATCCTACGACATGATTGAGTGACCGAAGAAACAAAAATGCATGCGACTCACCATTAGAAGCGGAGAAACGGAAAACATTGCCATCGATACTGCACTATCTCAGCAAATATCATTTCAAAGACTAACATCAGGCAGGAACTGTCGAGAATCCAATGGTGGAAATGGAGGTCGTGAAAAATCTGTTACAAAACAAAATAGGATAAATGATCGCTGATTATTTGGAAAGTTGGAGATAAAAGATGGAAATTTATTACATTTGTAACTTTAGTAATAATAAAGATTGAAATTCTAATAAACATCCATAAATGTAAAAACTGAAACTCTAATAAAAAAAGTTTAAAATCCAGAAATCAAGAATCTAATGACTTTTAAATATATTAGTCATTTATTTTATAATTTGGTATTAAAACTTTTTTTATTTTAATAGAAGACTAGTCTTAGAAAACCCCAACCTTTTTTTTATACGTGGAGAAATCCCCATGGACAACACCCAGCTTGAAAGCGGCGGGGTGGTGTCGGACTTAATCGACTAAAACTCTACGGTGGACCATCCCACGCTCAGCTGGAATGCCCGAAAGCCAGAAAATTTTCGGATTACTGCCGGAGCAGTCCTGCGTCTCTTCTCCTATCTGAGGGAGTCGTTCCTTGATTAGTTCGGGCATTGGGGAGACCACCTCTCTCTACGCTATCCCGTGGGCCGTCGTGCAAGTCTGAGAAAGTTCAGATTCTCCTCGTTATGTCGGCCTCTATCACCACCTAAGACAGCGTAGGGCCGTCCTTCGGCGCGGAACCCTGCAAGGGTGGTATGTTCTCACCTTCTTCCGCTCTGTTCGTTCCTTTACGAGTATTATACTTTCGCAACATGAGCGTACTGCGAGGAGCTCTTGTCGCCCCTTCAGCATCGCTTTCACAACTGACGGGGGGGTCTATCTTTCGCCAATCGTCAACCGTAGAGTAAGACGTGGGGCCTCCCACGCCGGACAAAATTCTAACGTGAGTTGGGCCGTGTCCTCGCCCTCGCCGCAGTGATGACAGGTACTCGTCACCTCTCTTCCGATTTTCTTCAGGTATTCCCCGAACACTCCATGACCCGGGAGCAGCTGCGTCATCCGGAAGGACAGTGGAAACCCTCCGCGGTCTCTCCAAGCCTTTCAGTTTCGCAGTACCAATCTAACGGCTCGGTGGCCCCAGATCTGGTCTTCGATGACTAGGTGGGAGCGCCACCGCTCCCACGCCTCTCGTCTAACTTCGTCCCGAACATCTCGGGTCGCCTGCTCGGCGGGATGAGAGTCCCCGTCTAAGCTTCGGCTCCTCTGGTCATCGTACACTCGTCGGGGCGCCAAGGCCTAGAGCTCGAACGGAGGAGACGCCGCCAGGTCAGTCGTCGACGCATATGACATCGTCCGGCATCCGCTTACGATCCTGATGGCGGTCGTCTATGAAGCCTCCTGAGCAAAAGTAGACTGTGTCAACTTGTCATCAGATCCTCTGCCCACACCAGGGCCCTGTACAAGGCCCGAGAATGGACGACTCCCACATACAGTCGACGCACTCCGACTTCTGCCCCGCCGATATTAGGCAGCAGGCCACATAGAGCGTTGGCTGTCGTGGTCATTTTGGGAACCAGGAGATTGAAGTTCGGCCTTAACGTCCAATCTCTATCGATGATGAGGTCCAAGCATTTCATCTGAGGTCCTACCTCAAGCTCCTCTCCGCTTATGTCCAAACACAGGCCAGGCGGAAGAATCCCCGTACGTCGGTAGTCATAAAACCATATGGCCTCCCACTTGGCTGGGAATACCTTCAGGCGTAGCCTGTGTATAGCCCGTATCACGCAAGGGGCGGCAATCCATATCTGCCGTCAGTTCTTCAAACGCGACCAGGCCACTGTTTGGAGAGCCATATAGGCCCACTACCACCATCCCAGTCAACTCGATCGCGGCATACCCCTTGCGCTGCTAGAGCAGGATCCCTGTGGCGGGTATGCCCGGTGCTGACGTCCACGTTATAGCGACTAAGCCGTCCAGGTCTTCGACCTAGTTAGGGGTGTCTAGTATACGATAGAGCTAGTATATGATCGCCTCAAGTTGGTCTGGGGGAGGCGCATGAATCTACTTTACCAAGTCCATATCCATGTCCTCCTCTGGGCTATCTGCCACACTCGTCATCCCTTTCTCTTCTTGCGGTAGATCTCTCGCGTTGTCACCCTACCTTCTGTCCGTAGCAGACTCCCGAATCCGGATCGTCTCTTTAGTTCTTGGCGGAACGCATGCCGCCCCTCCCATTTTGTGGATGGTAGGCACACCAAGCGACTCACAGAGCGGGCATCTGGGCACGCAAGCATGGCAGCTCTTGGCCTGATGACCGATGCCTGCGCACCTGTAGCATAGCTGCTGCCGGTCTACCCCCCGGTCTAAGTGCGACGCTGCCGGCGAGCGTCCTAACCTGTCTTCCTTACTGCTTCGTCGACAACGCTGAATTTTTTTTTTTCTTGCTTTCCTGTCTCATCCAGTCCTTTCCTCGCCAATTTTCTTGCGCACTTTACACACACGCACTGGTACAACACTCCGGTCCACTTTTTCGTCACCTTTCCTTATTTTCATTATAATTTCCACTCAGAAAACCCTAACCTATGAAATTTTCAAGCAAATTGTATTTCTTAATCAATAGTATTCAAAGCAAAATATACAGAATACACATAATTCAAGTAAGATATGTAAAGTTACTTACATTCTTGGCTTTTGAGCCACCGTTGGAGCATTCCCAAAGAAGACAAAGAAGTTCAAGCTGTGATATGTCTATAACAAAACAGAAAATATCATTAATATCGTTAATACACAATAATAAGCATGGAAATTTAACAATAATAAAGACTAAACTCTAATAAGTATATAAATTGAAACTTTAATATAAAAGTTTGAGAATAAAACATTCACTGATTTTTGATACGTATCAGACAGTTTTATTGTACTTTAATGTTAAGATTTTAAGACCTTATTTCAATTAAAAAGGACATTTACAGCTTCCTAAATTATCAGTTACTTTTATTATATAATTAACAATATTTCAAGCAAAATATATAAATAGAACAAATTGAAATACAATATGTAAAACTAATTACATTCGTGAGCTCTTGCAGAGGCTTTGTCCTCTTGATACATTGACTCTAGTACCGAAAAAGAATAATAAATAATATAAAATAAGTTCAAAATAATATAAAATAAGACCACATTACCGCGACTGCTAAAATTATAACCGGCGAACAAGAGCTCTAATGCCGCGTACAAAATTGTTTGATAAAATTTTATTACTTTCGCTTGTGATTATTTAATTGGATTTAATCAAAACGACCGTGATTTGAAAATATTGAAATACACTTTTGCGGAGCAAACACTGACTCTACAAACCGCATTGCACGCGGTCACAAATGTTCCCTAAAAATAAAGTTGTTTATGGGTGGAGTGGGATAGGGTGTAGAAAAGAAGCGAAATATTGTTTCGATGTTTTTCTTCTTTTCTCTATTGAACGTTTATTTTGAAAATACTGCTACTTTTCTTTTACGTATGAAAAATATTAATCTAAAATTATAAGATATTTCTCGATATCGAACAAATGTTTACGAATACCGTGAATGCAATGCAAGCATTTGCAAGAATGTTCGTTACTAGAATATGAGATATACACTCCATTAATACACTATAGTCGCGTGTTATAAATGGTGAAAAATATTTGCAAGAATTCGAAAGTTCACAACTAAATATACTTCAATAATACTACAGAAACGCATACGAAATCTTGCTTTGAAGTACTTGAGTTTACTTGCGCGTCACCTTTATCAAAAAAAAGTTACAAAGTTAAATGATGGTAAAAAATATAGTAATGAATAATGTGAAAAATACACTAATGAAAGTAATAAAAAACCGACACCACCAATAGGTTATAATACGTTACAAACCTGACGCAACGAGCTTCACGTTATCGGTACGAAATGAGACGACTAAATGACTCCTTGTACCTTAGTTTCGCATAGCAACTTCCTAAGTGTTGGGGGAAAAGGAGGTGGGACATATGAGCTGTGGCACAAGCAGCTACGCAGTTAACGATTACACGTTACTAGACAAAGAAATGTATACATCAACAAAAACATTCATCTTCTACGCAGTACTTCCTTTCGAATTACGCAGCAGGTATATTTCGAATTGCGCAGCAGGAATCTTTCTCTACATCGATATTTACAAACATCGTACAGAATCCGTAGCCCTACTGGCAACATCACAGACACATTTGTCTAACATATTACCTTACTTACCTTACTTTATAACCTTATAACTTTGTGTGGAACCATTGACTGAAATTAATAAAAGTAAGGGTCGGTGGTCGCTAATGATTGGGAATGCTCTAAAGCGGTAAAGTTGGTAACAGCGGAGCATATGCAGCACATATGCTTACTCAGTTCCTGCATAGCTGCGGTCAGGATTAAACTGCGAGTATTAAATACCGTATATAAATACCGCATAAAAGATACCGCCATTTAGGATGTCTGGTGCATGCATCACGGAAATTTTCAAATCTCCTCTGATGTTCGTCTGTATCTGAATTGGATTTCTTTTTCTCGTAGCTGGAGTGTTTTGCTTTGTGTGGAACCATTGACTGAAATTAATAAAACAAAGGGTCGGTGGTTGCCAATGGTTGGGTGGTTCTAGAGGGGTAAAGTTGGTAATAGCGGAGGATATGCCGCAGATATGCTTGCTCAGATCCTGAGTAGTTGCGTCTTCAGCTACTAGTAGTTAGAAGTAGTTAATGATAGTAGTTAATGATATATTAATTAATTAATAATCGTCAATATATAAATAACAATAATAATTTATCACTCAAAATAAATATTAATAAATAAATAAATAATTATATTTTGCTCATTCATCTAAAATTACATTGGACAGCTTCTTAAAGAACTCATTGGAGCTCTATAATGCATTCATAAAAATTGTTTTCATTTCACTTTTCGTGATGCCAGGTTCCGTTGTAATTTTAATGGTTTTTGGTGTTATAGCTCCTCTACTGCCCAAGACCACGGGTAAAATCTCTATTGTCTACACTGTATTTTGCTTTTAGGTGGTTCAGGCATGGAAAGTACTTACCGATCTTCTCCTTCTCTGCTTTAAGGAAGTAATCTCTGTTCTCGTAGCGGACGGTGACGTCGACAACGAGAATCCGTTCGTCGTTTTTCACTACGTGCTCTGGTTTATACCGATTATCTCCAACCTTCACTGTGGGCTCGACAAATAAAGTACTGTTCTCTTAATTTATTGGCGAGGCGGGCTTTTACTTCATGGTGCCTTTTTATCCGGAGTCTAGTGAGTGAATTGACGTAGTAAATTGTAATTATACGTAAATTGACATAACCCTAAAACATGTTCTGGGCTTCCCGGTTGGGTATAGCACCTTTTGCACGTCACATCTATTGCAAGTCAGCGACTCCTTGGCCCTGACTTCGTAATTCGACCCATTGCTTGACTCTCTCTTTAATCTTTTGCTGGCCTTCCCGGTGTCCTCCGAAGTGGCCTGCCAATTAATCCTCAGGAGTTTGCGATATTTTTAAGCTTCATTTTTTTATTCAATATCGAATCATCTTTATTTCCAATCTCGCGTATCACGTCAACGTGACCAATCTACACCACCACGGTCCACTGCAGATGAATCGTTTACTCACATTTCCGTTCGTGCGAGTAAGCCTCAGTTACGAAAGTTTTTCCGTCCATTATATCATGCACACACACATTAACAGAGTAATCGCGAGAAAATACGCGTAGACAATCAGTTTTGCCTTTTCCTTCCAAAGAACCGTCAAAGATGTTAATAAACGGCATTTCTTCCTTCTGCTCATCAGTACACAGCTTCCATAACTTCCTACGCATTTCTGTTGCCGATAAACCAAGATGGTAACCGAGTAACCAAAACAAACAGTGGCCGTCACCAGACATTTTAACTACTTCCTCAGCAGAACACGTCTTAACCAACGGCTCCTTTCGCGCAACCACCAGTTCCTTTGTACTAAACACAGAACGTGTCGCCATTACTTTATGGAAACTGTACACATTTTCTTTTCTTTTCTTTTTAGATGTTATTGGTTCAACTACTTCCTCCGGAATTATCTCAATCGGTTTTGTCAGAGGGAGAATATCGAAGTCGAACATACTTCCTACGCGTGTAACTCACGATAATGTCGAGAAAACCTTCACGCATTTGAACATCGATAGTATCAGTATTGACTCTATTGACAATTTCGGATTCGATGGTGTATTCTCCTTCAATTTCTATGAACTCCCGAATCTCGACACATCCTATACTCTCGAAGAAATCCGCGTCCAGAGAAGAACGCGCCCGCACTTGTGACAAACCGTCCACCATCCAGTTCCAAAGCTGCTTAAAAAAGTCAATAACAGAACCACGCGAAAAAATCTTAACCAAACATCGCATGGCATCTGAGAACCCTATTCTTCGCAAAATCCGTTTCTCCTTCTCATCGTTTACGAACCTCTCAATCTTCTTTCCAGCCGCATACCTCTCTCGATATGCGATACAACAAACGGCAACAACCACATCCATTAAGGGGGAGCTAAGGTTAATTCGTACAAAAATAAGGCATGTTTTTGTGAATTATTTGTGACGACACAGTTAAAATCTCTTTATTAAAACCAATAGTACATTAAAGTATGACATTCGAAGAATATTGTATAAAATTTTCACGGAGAAATATTAAAAACTACGGCAATGGCAGCAATTATTCGGACGTGTCTGAGAGACTCGCCTGACGACGAATCGCGGTGTTTAAGGACACGTTTCGTTTTGGGTCTCCAATTAAGGCTGCCATTTTCGTAAAACCATCACTTTCACTCAGGGAATGAACAAACTATTTGCGGAAAATTTTATCGGAAAAATTTTAATCACGTTTATCAGAAGAATGTGCACCGACACATCATCGTCGAATCTCATTCTATTCATTACCTGGCGATATAACTATACACAAATTTCACGTTTATTGAGTACGCTCAGTGCCGTTCAATCTTGAATTCGAAGAAAGAACTGAAGGAAGACAGTGTTCTCTAATCGGTTTCGCTTGTAAATTATCCTAAACACCGTAAGCAGTATGAGGAATAAATATCAGCTAGAATTTTTTTGTATGCAATGTATCTAAATTGTAATATCGAATACAGAATTCTAAACAATTTATAACGAACACTGTTAATCGATAGCTTTGAAATTTTAGTCCATCCGTACAAAATTGAAATCTTCTACTACAAACCAATAAATAATCGATCGCTGGGAAAAAGCTATTGAAGAAATCTCTCGCGATATTTAAAAATTGCTACAGAGAGAAGTTGCTAGAGAGTTGCGACAGAAGAACTACAAACGACCCGAACTCTTCGAAATTAATACACGGACTGACGTTTAATCAACAACAAAGCTCGGCCATCCGTTGGTCTCTCAGTATGGGCATCCCGTCTCGTCAAAGTTTAAAAATATATCGCTTACTTCGTACTTATTTTCAGATTGCTCTAAGTCTTGATGTATTTCCAATTTTGGAAGAAAAAGTCGAGCGTTTCTACTGAGAAATTTGATGATCCTGTCTTTCAAGTATGTATAGTCAATGTGTATACAAGTATACGAAAGAAGGTGCAAACAATGTGGCACGCGAAGAATGTGCTTCGCAAGAGGTTGTTGTACCTGGTGGATCAGGTGGTTTGGAGTAACAACACCGTGAAAGTCCCCGTTTGATCCTCACTATCATATCGGAAACCTCATCCGCCAGACGAGCGCCCAAACCTCCCAAAAGCTGTATGCTCAATCTCAGATAAAAACACATTCCATCCCATTGTTTCCTCCGTTTACAATGATAAGATTTGAATGTTAAGCTTTTGTTTAATTAGCTTTTAGGAAATCGTAATCTCTTCGAAGCATTGCTCTTCTGTTTAAACAATAGCTTTGAAACACTGCACTTGTCCCTGTTGCTGTTCATATTATTATTAATACAGTATGGTTTGCATACAGTATACATAATAATTCACACGCGTTCTTGTTTATCTTAACGAATCGTTACCACTAAAAATTTGAATTTTTTGGTAATTCAGATTGTCGAATTTGATTTGAAATATCTAAATATATCGGCAGAGAACGACTCGAGATAATGGGAACGATAGTTCATCCATGACTGGCTGCAATTGCAATGCGCATCAGGTTGCAGAGATATTGGGGACCAGCCATTTGCCACGCACATGTTTATGAGAAGTTGAGACACCGAGAGTTTGTTATTATTTTAATTTAATGCAGCCTGCACTTTTTGCTTCGTTCCTCATAACACGTTGCATTTTCTATCTTCAACGATTTCAACTAATTACATTCTTTATTTTAGTATTCACACTGGTATGAGACGTAATTTTATCGTATCATGGAAACAAGTTTCTTAATATTTACCAGTATCATTTTGTACACATACAGGGCAATTAAACAATATTACTATAAGGCGTTAAAAAATTATGTGTGTATATATATGTCGGGTTAAGGTTAGAATTTTGTAACAACTCTTCACGTGGACTAGAGATCGTTTCACAAAGCCGAGATTATATTTACACGTATATACAAGACTATCACAAAGCTTAACAATTAATAAGTTTAATGAATAATAAGTTTGACGAATGATAAAGTTAATGAAGAATAAGTCGTACGGATAATAAGTTTAACAGATAATAAGTCTAATGAATAATAAGTTTAATGAACACTATTAATTATGTTTTGGGTTCAAACGAATCCACGGTCAACGGGATGACTCTTTACTAAGCGTAAACTAATCTTAGGCGCAAAATACGATTGTTGAAAATGCTCGATGTGTCACTCTCCAAGGCAATCGCAAGAATACCAGCCTTGTGGAGACTTTTCTCGCTGTACGATTGCATTTTGTTTTCTATAGCCGTTGGAAGCATCGAGAAGGTTCCAAACGCCGTTGCTAGGCAGTTTCTGTCCCAAGTTTGATACACACTCGTTGGAAGCATCGAGAAAGTTCCAAACGCCGTTGCTAGGCAGTTTCTGCCTGAAGTTTGATTATTAATACAATGTATGTCCCATTGTATCGGCACCTCCGAGGCAACATCATACGTGGCTAGGCCCGCTCCCAAGGCCGCATGCCGCCACAACCACATCTCTCGGAAAACCTATACAACCACTCCAGACCTCCGTTAGACAAAACGTCCATCCCGTGACCGTGGCTACGTACATATATATATATGTCGGAGATAAAAGGACATCGAAGCCTTCCCTTTGGAACGTCGGAAAAATCTCTTAACACCGTAATCTAGATTCTATCATAGGCGTAATTAAACAATTGTCGTCATTCGATCCGATTGTATTTATCCGAGATTTGTGATCATGAGCTTGGGCTCGAGGCGACAGCCAGTCGCCGAACGTAGCCGCGGTCACGGGATGAACGCTTTGCCTAACAAAGACATGGAGTAATTCTATAGCTTTCCTTAAAAAGGAAATAGTTGTAACACGCGACAGTAAACATTCCAACGGTCTCTGCCCGTAGCTCGCCACACGCAGACCCTATTCTTCGAGTAAGATGATTGCCAGATGTCGATGCGTCTCCGCAGTACATGTTCAGCTAGCCTGAGGGCCCGTTATAAGTCTTAAAATCTACTTGACTAAAGTTCTTCAAACAGACAAACAGTCTTTGTCCCAACTACGGGAAGATAGGGAGACTTATTTTTCAACGAACGGCGTCTCCCACTATCAACTTTCCCTCGAGGGCGGCTAGCATCTTTTTCTAACCACCGATATGGATATTGACCAATTAGCAGCAACGCCAATTTCCCTTACTTTCTGAACGAAGGCTATTCTCGACGAATCCGATGATCTCGTGTCCTTAGACATACCCCATCATAGTTTTCCTTTGTGGCATCATCGGGACGGAAATTCATTCCTTCTTGCGATCTCATCGACGAAAAGAGTAACACGTCCGACTTAGATTTTGTGAGCACGTTCATCTATCATCCCATCGACTACGGATTCGTTATTGAACCTAGGATCATTGTCATTATTTTCTCGAGTATCTAATCACCGCGGTTACTTGTCCAGTTCTATGATAATCGTATTTGCACTAGTCAATGTCTTCCCCATTGCATAACGACAACGTGTAATCCAAACGAAGATTCGTTTCACGCCCCTAACCCTAATATTAATGTAAACCCGACATATATGTCGCATCAATCAATCAAAGTAAACACTCACAACAGATACACCATATTGGAATCCACAAACGACTCCATGGAAATCGCAGACCCACCATCAAACCAACACACCCAAAGAAATTCCCCTTCCCCACCGATATTTGTTGATGATGTCGTTGACATACAAACGATGATCAAGTCCATAGAGAGAGATATCTCCAAAGAGGACTACAACCTAAAAGCCAATAATAACAAAGTGAAAATCCTGCTGACAAACCCTGATGCATACAGAAGACTCACCAAACTACTTAAGACCTTGAACGCCAACTTTCATACATACCAGCTCAAACACGAAAGACCTTTTCGAGTGGTTCTACGCAAGATCCACCACTCAGCAGACATAGATGAACTCAAATTCGAACTCTTAAAAAAACACGGCCACGAAGTTATCAACGTTAGTGGAATAAGGCATAGAGTCTCAAAACAACACGTTATCCTTATTTTTTATCGACATAAAACAAAAACCTAACAATAAGGAAATATACAACATCAGTCGTCTAATGAAATCAATAGTAAAATTTAAACCACCGCTTGTTAAAAAAGAGATAGTGCAATGTAAAAGGTGCCAAAGGTACGGTCACACGCAGAAATACTGCAACCATACCTTCCGCTGCGTTAAATGTGCAGGTACACACTCCAGTGACCAGTGCACTAAATCATCGAAAACCCCAGCGAAGTGCATCCACTGTCAAGGTGACCATCCTGCTAACTACAAGGGCTGCTCAGCCTACAAAATCCCGTACACAAATAAGTACCCTAAACCCAGAGCAAAAGAGATAACCAATCAAATACTCAGTCCTCCTAAATTCACTACTACTCCAATCTCCTTAACCAATCAAATACCCAGTCCTCCTAAATTCACCACTACTTCAATCTCCTATGCCCAAGCAATACAAGGAATCCAAAATAATCCGAATAGCCACAGGGACCATTCTCAAAATAGTGTCCCCAATTCAGCAAACACAGACAACATCTCTAGACTTGGAAATCTAATAAAAAAACAATCTGAACAAATAAATAATTTGCTATCACTATTAACACTCATCATGGATGAATTAATACGCCCCGACGCAAAATAAAACCTAGACGCATAGCATTTTGGAATGCCAACAATCTAGCACTACACAAATATGAACTAGAACTCTTCCTTAAACAGCAGCAAATCGACGTAATGCTCGTATCTGAAACCCACTTCACCGACAAAAACTATCTGAAAATAAATGATTATAACTTCTACCATACCCAACACCCCAGCGGAAAGGCCCACGACGGCACCGTGTATCGAATCATAATCAAATCCAGCATTAAGCACTACGAACTTCCATCATTCCAGAAAGATTACCTTCAAGCAACAAACGTAGCAATAGAAGACTGCCATAGTACAATCACCACTTCAGCAGTATACTGCCCTCCCAGACACTCCATCGCCAAAGAAGACTTTGATAACTTCCTTGACACCCTGGGCAGTAGATTCATAGCTGGAGGAGACTATAACGCCAAACATACCCAATGGGGCAGCAGACTGGTCACAGTAAGAGGCAAAAATCTCTTAAACAGCATAATAACCAGCAATCTCAATGATTGCACACACTGATCCACTGACACTAACAAAATACCTGACCTTCCTGACTTCTTCATAACTAAAAATATCTCGCCAAGATACGTCCAAATCAACTCCTCGGCTGATCTCTCTTCTGATCATTCCCCCCCCCCCTCCACCCCGATAGCAACAGTCAGTTCAACAATTATCGAGAATGCACCTAATGGTTTTATTCATAACCAACTCACCAACTGGCAGCTCTTTAGAAAAGTCTTTGATCACTCAACTTCAGCCTTAACTTCACTAAAAACTAATGAAGAAATCGAAGCAGCCACGGAATGAAGCATTTAACCATGAGCATAATAAACATGAGCATAATAAACGCTATCCGCTCCTCCACACCTACTAAGTCTTCTATCAGCAAACGTGAATATCCTCATTACATATTGAAAAAAATAGCAGAAAAACATAGACTAAAAAGAGTTTGGCAGACCCATAGAACACCGGACGACAAACGCAAATTAAACAACGCAACCAGAAAGCTAACCAAAATCATCAAAAACTACAAAAACGACTGTTTTCATAAATATCTCGCCAATTTGTCCCCCACAGCTGACACCAATTACTCACTATGGAAGGCTTCCAGGAAACTCACGCGCCCCTCGCAAATAATCCCTCCAATCCGCCATCCGCAAGGTAGATGGGCACGTAGTCCTATAGAAAAAGCCAACCTGTTTGCTAAATACTTGTCTAAAGTATTTAAACCCCATTCCACCAAAACTGCCGCGGACATTACCGAATACCTGCACTTTCCCTTCCAAATGTCTCCTCCTATCGAATCCTTCACTTCTGCAGAGATTATAGAATCAATCAATCGCCTAAATCCTAAGAAAGCAGCAGGGCACGACCTAATAGGTAATAAAGCAATCAAGGAACTTCCCATAAAAGGGATTGCACTCATCACATCGATTTTTAACACTATTCTTCGCCTTGAATACTTTCCTAAGGCCTGGAAAATCTCACTGATTACCCTCATCCCTAAACCCGGAAAACTGATATATGAAACTAGCTTCTATCGCCCAATCAGTCTCCTACCTACCCTGTCTATACTATCCGAGAAGATGCTAACGAATTGACTCCTTCCACTCCTAGAGGATTTGAAAACACTCCCAGATCATCAATTTGGCTTCCGGAAACAACATTCAAGAGTAGAGCAAATCCATCGCATAACTCACATGATCAGCCAAACCCTTAAAAAGAAAAAATATTGCTCAGCGGTATTCCTAGGCATTCAACAGGCATTCGACAAAGTATGGCATGAAGGGTTACTACACAAACTTAAAAAAGTCCTACCACACCACTACTACTCCATCCTAAAGTCCTACCTAACCAATAGACAATTCATGGTTAAATGCTTAGACGCCACTTCCGCAACATTCCCAATAGAATCTGGCATACCCCAAGGTAGCGTCCTCGGACCCCAGCTGTTCTCCATCTACACTGCCGACTTACCTAAATCAACTGAGATAATAATAGCAACATTTGCCAACGACACAGAGCTATTAGCTTCCCACGCAAACCCGGTAATTGCTTCATCCACTCTCCACCTATGTCTAGACTCTATGGAATAGTGGTTTCATAAACCTTCACGCTCCGAAAACAAACCTACCCCCAGGTTACCATCAACAATACAACAATTCCTAGCAAGAACTCAGTCAGATACCTGGGCATGACCCTGGACAGGAGACTAACATGGAAAAACTACATCACAGACAAAACGAAGCAACTATGGCGCGTTCACTATTGTTCTAAAAATTTTAGTTTGCATTGCCTCTATTTTGGTTATATGGCTCATTGCTGCTGTTCCCCATAGTGGTATTCCGTACGTCCAGATTGGTTTTATGATCATTTTATATATTTTTAGTTTATTTTCTGTACTTAGTTTGGATTTTCGATTTGTTAGCCAATACATTTGTCTCCTGGGTTTTGTGATGGCTTTACAGCACTCCTGCAGCCCATTCTGCAAAAGCAAGGATAACTCGTTCTATCAAACAGAACGTGCATCGCTGAAAAAACCATAAGGAGCATACATGTATCTTGTGCAAATATTTACATTGCGACGATAAAACAAACCAGTTAAATATACAGAGCGTATCCTCTTTTTTCATTTTCTTAAACTACCATTTTTCACATATTTCCGATAATATATCAAGGAAATGTTTTCAAAATGTTTGCAAAAATTAATCAGTTTTCCGTCTGTTACACATTTTCAAAATTTCTTTTTTCGAGAAAAATTCAAGGCCACCTTTCATCAAATCTAAAATATATGATGCCATTTTAAAAGGGTCAAGGTGACTGAGCTTGATTTTTTATTGAAACACAAATTTTTGGAACATTGTTAATACCCAAATGTGTAGCAGACCGGAAACTGACTAACTTTTCTTCAAAACATTTCTTTACGAATGAACAGAAATAGCTGAAAAATGATAGCTAATTTTATAATCAGGGGATGCACCCTGTATGCAAACTATCTTTACTTTATTGTTTGTGCGTTATTGTACTGCTGTTTGAATTGATTAGAATCGGTACGACATATTTCTCAGAATTTTACCAAGTTTAATCTTGTATACGTATATATGACAGCCTAAATTCTTCGATCATGTTAGTTCTATCGTTGCATCTGTTCTATTGAATTAAACGCGTGTCCTACGTTGTCTGGCTTCAGCTTTTGAATTTGTCGCGCGAAGTTCAATGAAATATAATAGATACGTGTACGCGATGTTCGTTCTATTAATTTCCTTCGTTTTCCTCGTAAGTAATACATTTTTGAGAAAGTTAGAGGAAGCAAGTTTCACTACTTTTTGTACGTGATACGACGAATAGATTTTTTAATATCCTATTATTTTCATGCAATAGAAAAACCATACAAATTTTAAAATTGACAATTATAATATTTTTTATATTTCCTTATACATTAGAACGAGTACAACGACTTACAACACAATACAGTTCAAAGTTACTAAAATAAAATATCACAAATTTAACATTTACGATGAAAATGCTGACAACTAATAACGTGAATACTCTATATGTCCTCATTGAAAGTTACATTACATAATTAATAACGCGAATACTCTATGTGTTCTCATTGAAAATTACATTATCCTCTTATTTTGTGGTTACATTACCGCGTTTGATATTTTATCCAGTAAGTCGTGTAACTTTAGTTTACAATCGAAGTGTTTGATTTTGAACGGTATACTCGGTCGGTATACTTTCGTTGCTCGATCATGTTCACACGAGTTCAGTGGCTTTATGTATTCTAGTCGCATGATTTTATGACAATAAAAAGAAAGTACGTATAACGTTAAACGTGAACCTCATATACTCATTCCGTATTAGTTAAAAATACGCGCGTGAACCACTGTTTGTACACATGAGTTTCATATGCGAACTTTGATATTCTTAATGTGTCATGCAGTGCGGCAGGCAGTGTAAGATGAACTACCCGTTCTGAGACGTCACGAAGGGGAAAAAACACATGTTTATTGATCGTTTCCCTATCTACCGATTTACGCAAATAATTCAACGTACATTAACACTTTGCTTTTGCTATATATTTATCGTTTACGAAACGTAGCAACAAATTATACACGCAGGGTCTTATCGAATCATTTATTGTAAACATTGGATAAAACATAATAGAAAATATTTAAGTTTTTAAATTATAAATATTATAATTATTCCAATCCTTCTTATCACTATATTCTGCGAATTCGTCTGTGATTTCGGTATCGAGTTCGTGTCAATCAATTCGCCACTGACAATTTCAAAGATGACTTTTCACTGAATCAGAGTTTGCTTACCTTTCGAAGTAGGCACAACACATCATTGATGCTCCAATTCGATATGTCTGTTGAATGATGTGGATTTGGGGTTGCTAATTAATCGATTCACACAGATTCGATTTTCTCCATATATTTCTCCGCCTCGTACAACACGTCTTAACACACAGAATACACTCGGCCAATTAACACGTGGTCGACTTCTAAGACAAAAGAGCGTCATTAGAAGTCGTACCAATTTAGCTTGTAGTAACTAGCGATCATACCAACCTAACATTTCTCAACACTCTCCTTTGATCGTAGTTTCTACAAGCCCCATAGCTTTGGTGAAATACTGAGTCTTAACTCTATTTAAGCCTTTGGTAAGAATGTCAGTGACATTTTCAGGACTAGGTATATATGTATAATCTAATATCCCCTTCGACACGCAGTTTTTAAAATAAAAGTAACGCACTTGGACGTGCTTAGAACTTTCGGCAACTACTTCATCCTTTGACCATGAAATAGCCCCGATATTATCACAGAAAATCTTGCAAGGGCGAGGGCAATATAACCCAACTCCTTTAACAGGAAATCCTTTTAAGGAAATCCACACTGTTTCCCTTGCTGCTTCCTACATCGCCACGAACTCCGCTTCGCACGTCGATTGAGCTATGATTGGTTGTTTCTTAGACAACCAGGATATTGCCACCAGCGAGTATGAAGACATACCCACTCCTGTATTTCCTATCTACCGTACAGCCCGCAAAATCCGAATCGCAAAACATCTTCAAAGGTTTGGGATACTAGTTTTAAGTCTTTGGTTTTCAACAGGTACTTGAAGATTCGCTTCACTGATTTCCAATCGGATACAGTCGGATTTGCACATCTTTGGCTTAGTTTCCCTATTGCACACGCGACATCAGGGCGACTTACAGTGGCGACATACATTATATGCCCCACAGCTTATTCGTACAACTTATTATCGAAGGGCTCATCACACTCAATGTCAAAACCGGTTTCACATTCTTTAGCTAGCGGTATCGATACTCCAACCTCATGAGTAATGTCAAACAGATCCAGCATTTAACCTATCTGTACGGATTGATTAAATACGACAGTGGTACTGCTTGACTTACTCAGGTGGATGGATAAAAATTGAGTGTCTGTACCTAGCATTCTAACGTCTAATTTGTCCTTAATTCTAGTTTTGGACGCATAGTTGTGGGCGAGGTGTCTTGAGTTTTAACTCTTGACAACCCTCGTTGCTTCGTATTTTCCTCCCCTGCCCCACCCCGGTCTATTGACGTCCATTGACGACTATCTCATACATCAATATGACGAGCTAGCCATCGCCATTCCGATTGGTCACTTTCTTATGGTGCACCTGTTTTAGCCGATACGATCTGGTACCAGTGGTTCTCAGTTTGCAGAATTCCTCCCTTACGATATTTCGAGAGTTACTGAACGAAAATCGGTAATATCTAATGACAAATTAACTGGTTTCTTGTTCCTTTAAGTGGTCATCGTTATACTTACTAGTTTTTTAAATTCCTTTTGTGGAGCGAATTTTTGCTATCTAAATAAAGGGAGAAATACTTGGTATTTCTTAGAAATGTATTTCTTTCCATAACTGCACATATAAGGTTCCATTCACTTGAACAATTAACGGAACATTACTGTACTGCTTGACCAAGTAAAAGTCAAGTTATACTACGATTTATCATAGTACATTCTTCAATATCGTTACATAGCTTCTCTGCAGGTTATTACAATTAACATCTTAGAGAGATATATTCATTGGGGAGTTAATGTTTGGTAAAATAGCTTTCCATTTTATATGTGTTACAAACTATGAATTGAATTTTGGTTTCCCCTAGATTTTGAGATTTTATGTACCTCTTCCGACTCATCCCATTGGATAAACCATTGTATTTTCGACCAATCGCGGGGAGACGCAATCGCGAAGAGAGACGTCAACGGGAGTCGTAAATTCCCGTTACGATTATAATAATCGACACCACGAGTTGATCGATCCCCTGATTTCCGTTAAGATAATAGGGGTGATTCTGTTTGTATAACACTGTGATTCACAGAATTATAAATAGTATATTTCCAGCACTTAAATTACACTGTTGAGCAGTTACAAATAGATAACAACTTGTCGCACGACGATAAGATAGATATGCGCACTAGAGCAAGGCTCTTATAATTGAATTTCGTATGTTAGTGGACGTAGCATTATAGGATACTTAATAGAGGAGGTGAATGTTCGACAAGACCGAAAACCGACTTAGATATTTGACGTGAATTATATTCCTCTGGCGCTGTGCTTAGACTTAGACGTTAGGCGTTTGATTTTTGTACTTTAGACGTAGTTGACTTTTCTAGCGGTGTAGAAGAAGTAAAGTAGGGTGACGGTGCTGTGTCGGAGGAAAGCTAGCGATGGGTGTGTCTAGCGTACGGGACCATCGGATTTGTTCATGACATTTTTTGGTCAGGAAGGTGAGGGCAGTATACATTGCTTCTGATAAACGAAGCTGGATAAACGAAGGATGGTGGACTAGGAATCTTATCCGTCCTCGATAGAAAGTTGCTAGTAGGAAGCATCGTACGTAAGAAAAACTAACTTTCCCGTGTCAAGCCGTAGTAGACAATAGTATTTAGAAAATAACATGGAAACACGATATTTGTTCGGTCTGAAGGACCTTAGCTAGCAAATTACTGGGATTTATGATGAGTCCTTGAGACTATTGAGGATACGCAGTAAGGATAAGCGGACATCTGGTTTCCGTCCGGCCCGCAGTGTGTGGCCTGGTCTAAGTAGAATGTCGCCCGACGTAACAACCATTATTATATAAACAGATCTGCACACTCATTAGGGAAAACCGCCCGAAAACTGAGTTGTATCTAGCCGTGAAAAATCAACATTGAAAGATCAACAAAATCCGTGTTCTTGCGAGACTGACAGAGATAAGTAGAACGTCCTTGTCTCCATTTAAGGCATTCATAGCATGTCACGCATGCACAGAACTTCTTGTTTTCCACATTGATTTTTTATAACTAGTCGAGACTCAATTTCCAGATTTTCCCTAGGCTTCGGTATATGAGTGTCGAGATCTTATATGACCGTGGAATAAATTATAGAATAAATTCTTGTTTACGTTACCTTTCGGTTGAGAATCAGTGGCTTAATGTCAAGTTCACAATGTGTAATACATTTTTCTTTTCGCTCCATTTTCATTAAAAAAATGTTATATCTTTTACATTGGATTAAACGTTTTCTAAATTGTTTAAATTTAAATAATATATACTTTTTTTATTGAAGATTCAAACAAAAATTAGTGTACATACATATAATTTCCTTAACAACATTTCAATTTATTTTATTCGTCAAATAACAGAGAAATAGTAACGATAATTAAGCCATAAATTAGTATTGTTCACAAATTATTAAAATAATTTAATGAAGTTTATTGTAGAATACCATGTGTAGTAGAACTATTCTACTATAGAATGTAGGGGATTGGCGAACTACTGCACAGCCGCGGTAGTTTCGCATTTGTGAATATAAAACGTTTATAAGAGCGATGTTAAAAGTTGCGTAGAAGCTGTCGTAGTGCCAACGCCCTGGCCACGCTGAGTGCACTCGTTCCCGTCAGATCACGAAAGTTAAGCAGCGCCGGGCACGGATAGTGCTTGGATGGGAGGTGATCGCCTGGGCACTCCGTGCGGCGCGTCCCACCGTGCCCCCCTCCCGTGGAGTTCGGGCTTGGGCGCTGGCAGTTCAGCAGCGCCTCGGGGGCCGCCAAGCAGTCCGGTAGGGGAACCGAGCTGCCTGGCACGGCAGCTCCGGCGACGAGGCGCGGTGTGACAATGGCCACATACCTCTTCTTCAGCGGTGGTATTGAGGGGGGGGGGGCATTGCGACGCTCACAGCGGTTCCCGGGCCTCTCTCGATCGCAGCCGGGACGGTTATCGTGGAGGTTTTAGTCGGTTGGAGTCCGACACTACCACGCCGCTTTCCCCAAAACGTAATTCTCTACGTAAATATAAAAAAAAAGAAAAAAAAAGAAGCTGTCGTAATGAATAAACGAATTTGCAAAATATTTCTTGATAATATTATCGCGTGTTTATCAATTACACAAAGTAAAGTGACAGGATGTCTATCACTAATCTTAATTCTGAACAAGAATACAAGAATTACGTCAAGTGAGTAATTCTAAATAATAAGTAATTCAGTTCCTAGAAACAATATAACCTAGTCGATGAATATCATTCATTATTTAACATATTATTGTATAAAAGATTCAGTTAATTTCAATTCAATTTGACTCGAAATATTGTTCAAAGTAGCGAAAGAAAATATTTTCTGTTTTTACTTTTATGATGAAATAGATTAAATATTGTGTATTTTCGACCAATCGCGAGGAGAAACGTCAACGGGAGTCGTAAATTCCCGTTACAATTATAGCAATCGACACCACGAATTGATCGATCCCCTGATTTCGGTTAAGATAATAGGGGTGATTCAGTTTGTATAACACTGTGATTCACAGAATTATAAATTATATATTTCCAATTATATATTTCCACTTAAATTACACTGTTGAGTGGTTATAAATAGATAACAACTTGTCGCACGAAGATAAGATAGATATGCACACTAGAGCAAAGCTCTTATAATTGAACTTAGTATGTTAGTGGACGTAGCACTATAGGATACTTAATAGAGGAGGTGAATGTTCAACAAGAACCGACTTAGATATTTGACGTGAGGTATATTCCCCTAGCGCTGTGCTTAGACTTAGACGTTAGGCGTTTTAATTTTATACTGACTTGTCGCTTTTATGTTAATACGGAAGAAAGTTCGGTGTGGGTGTGCCCTTTGCATGAAGAACGCGGATTTGTTGTTCACAGTTTTCGTTAGGAAAAGTGAGGGTAACGATCCGCGATGTCGATTGGTTATGACCTACGCTGATGCTTGAAGGGATGAGTACGAAGCCTCCTACCATCGTGGTTCGTGGGTGACCTTGTTCATGGGAAAAACCAGCTTGTTTTGTTAGATAGCTATTCGGTTTTTCATAATAGGTGCATACCCGCTTTCTCCGTATTTTTAAGTGCGCCTAATAAACCCAAGGACCTCTCTAAAAACCAGATTTTTTTTTTATTATTTATCAAAATTACAATCAATTCTCGCATTGAGAATTTTCAGCAATTTTTCTGGCGTGTCGCAGTAACATGGCTAGATATTTATAATAAGTTAGTACTTATTATAGATAAGTATAATTTTTAATTATGTATTATAAATAAGTAGATATTAATTATTTTGGGTAACTAATTGAACCAAGCGTTTAGGTCTAGCGGGTAGTGTCTCTTCAGTCTGCGGATCTGGTCCGATGTATCGAGTATTCCAGTGACTAGGGGGTTTCGGTGTTTGTTGACTCTTTTGCTGTATCTGTCGCTATATTTAGCTATTTCTTCTTTGACTGTGGGTATCTTGAGGTCGTGATGAATTGTTTCGTTGGTAACATACCACGGTGCATCTATTAGGGATCTTAGCGTTTTCGATAAAAACCAGATGTGCGTCGAAAATATTCTTAGGCCTAAGAAATTCTTCAGGACAAACGAATTGACTGAAGACACATGTCGATACAATACAGTGAAAGTGAAAGGTTATGGTGGGTCCTTAGGTTTATTGAGAATCGGAATGACGTCGCGAGGGCTGGAATGCAGATGTTTTAGGCGACGTAACATATTGCAATATAACAAAAGATAACTACGACTTTATATTATTTTCGTTCGATGTGAAAAAATTCACAATTCACAATTTTTTATCGATGTAATTCTGTGATAAACTAGGGAAATTACTAAGTCGGTGATTTTCAAAGTCATGTTCGCTTGTCATGTCAGGTCACAAAATCTTTCTGTTATTCATTCCTACGCATCCTGGGCCGATCAGTGTTCGCAAATAAATGATGTGATCGAAGAAATGAGCAAACTAGCCGAGTATCAGGGGGTTAGGTTCGCCAAGATTGAAGCTGAAAAAATACCTGATATATCCTTGAAAGATGGTATCAGTGCAGTATCAACAGTTGTTCTCACAAGAAATAACACCATAGTCGATAGAATCGATGGAGCTAATCCTGCAGCTATAACGGAGAAAATTAAGCGCCAATTATTGACCAATAAAGATTCTGCTTCGTTTGATATATGTAAACCTAAAGAAAAATTCGAAGAAAGACTAAAGAAATTAATAAATCAAGGGCCCTGTATGCTTTTCATGAAAGAATCTCCTACCACTCCACGTTGCGGATTTTCTATAACAATAGTCTCTAGCCAACGCCCTAGCTGCGTTGAGTGCACTCGTTCCCGTCAGATCACGAAAGTTAAGCAGCGCCGGGCACGGATAATAGTACTTGGATGGGTGATCGCCTGGGAACTCCATGTGGCGTTGGCGAAGCGCGCTGGGCCCGCCGCGTCCTCCGGTGGGGTTCGGGCTTGGGCGCTGGCGGTTCAGCGTCTCGGGGCCGCCAAGCAGTCCGGTAGGAGAACCGGACTGCCTAGCACGGCGGCTCCGGCGACGAGGCGCGGTGTGACAATGGCCACACACCTCTTCATCAGCGGTGGTATTAGGCGCGCGAGGGAGGCTCCTTTGCGACGCTCACACTGGTTCCCGGATCTCTCTCGATCGCAGCCGGGACGGTTATCGTGGAGGTTTTAGTCGGTTGGAGTCCGACGCTACCACGCCGCTTTCCCCAGAAGCGGCCTGGCGTCCGTGCGGATTTCCTCCACGTAAATATAAAAAAAGAAGAACAATAATCTCTATTTTAGACTCTTGTAAGACAGATTACCAGACGTTTGATATTTTACAAGATAATGATGGTAGAGAAGGACTTAAAAAATTTAGTGATTGGCTAACGTATCTTTAATTATATGCGAATGGAGAACTCATTGGAGGATAGGATATTGTAAAAGAAATGAACGAATCTGGAGAGCTGGAAAGAATGTTGCCTAAGAAGAGCTAATGCAAAAGAAACGTGAGTTTCTGTTTACATAAATATTTAAATACTTTTAGCATAATAGAAGTGCTTAATTATAGGATCTAATTAATTCTAGGATATAATTAAGGATCATATAATTAATTTCTTTCAAAAAAAAAGACCAGTCCCTATATTAATATAATTATTTGTAAGTTATTTTGTATCAGTTGTAAGGATTTCAATATTTGTTCTATGGAAATATGCAATAAATTAAACCATCTGTGTAAAAGGATCTTTTTGTAAGCGCTAATTTGTAGTCAACAGATTGCACAAGACAAATAAATAGTAATATAGAAATTCTTTTGCTCTATAACGAAGTCACTTTGTTTTCAAACAATATGTAAATTTCTCAAGTGTTTATCTGTTAATATTAATCCACATATGTTATAAATCGTCACAGATTTTTAATTCAATGTCATTTCTTATACATTTTTATATTATGTCTTTTATGTATGTACAAATTTATAGCCAGTACCAGTAATATTTATAGCCAAACCTAATCATAATTAGAGACTCATACCACAAAAGCATAATTTTTGAAAATTCTTTTATGGTATATTATACTTTAGCTTTTCCTTTGCTTCATTCCAACTTTCGCACCTTTCTTCGCTCCTTTAATAATATTCTGAAATTTACTCGCATTTTTCTTCTTTTTCCTGAAGATAAAAATGAATCAATTCAACACGTATCTTCAATTTAAATTAAAATTCATGGTATCATTATTTACCTTTTGTTTAATGCTGCTCTTGACAGAGGTACATAAGCATATGGATCTGGTTTTCCTTTCCTTTTAACATCACCTCCAGCCTTTGATGCTTTATATTCTGCTCCTGGTATATATTCTGTTCTTGATCTTTTCAATGGTCGATGTATTCCAGACCCTCCTCCTATGGATACCAAAATTGTTATTAAACAACAGACCAAAATTTACTATAGATTATATATTACTATTATACCTTGATACTTCAATGTGGATCCACTCCTTACGCTAATGTTATCATAACTATCGCTATATTTACGTTTTTTATCCATTGTTTGCGACATGGCTATGCCTGACTGAACATCATCTTCTGATCATGTAACATAAAAATTCATTGGCTTCGTTCACTTGTTTCTTTGAATTTACATTTTTCTACAATTCCTAACCCCAAATCTAACCCCAATTCTTACCATAATCGTCTTCTGAATCACTGTGCAACAAAAGTGCAGATTTCTTTTTTCTCTTGGGTTCTGATTCATTATCTTTCTCATTATCTACTGTGATAATAAGACGGCCATCAGACGTAGTCTTGAATTCACGATCTTTCCGTTTTATAGCTGCTATTTTTGAATTTATAGCGACTGTAGGTTGCGTTGCTAAAGAATTATTTTGCAAATTTAATTCCAACTTCGACTAATCGAATTTTGAAAAATATCTAGGCTTACTTGATATATTTCGAGCAGCCGCAGGATCAACGAGATCAACGATCTCTTCATTCTCATGAATCCAGGCTTCCTTTCGCGATGTTCTTTTCTTCCTTTTCCTTGACTCTTCATTGTCCATATCTTCATCAAACTCATCATCGCTATCCGCCAATATTTCTTCCATACTGAATTTTAATAAAGATTATAGAGTTGTTTCTGTTTAAGAAAAATGTCGTTTAAAGTAAAATACAAAGTTACCTTTTAGGTTTTCTCTTTGCATTGAAAACAGTATCCTCGTCATTCTCTTGTTTTTTTAATTTCCTCAATTCTTTTTTCTTTTTCTTCGCTTCTTCTGCCTTATTCATATTTTTTAATCTTTTATGTAACATGACATTAGAAGCTGGAATCATGCTAGAAATTGTCTCCACTCCATATTTTCTTATTAATTTAACGAGAATATCTCGCACTTTTTGTCTGAAATGGCTATGGCAGTCATCGTTCATTGCACATAAAGCGTCTATCTGCAAATTCATTAATTCGTTTTTTTATTGAGCTATATGGGATTTTGTTACTAACCTTTTATTGTTATTAATTAAACGCCTTTGTTACTAACCAACAACTTTAAATTCGAAGCAGCAATATGAGATGGTATCACAGTAATATATACTTTGATATATGCCAATGCAGCTTCTGCAATTTCTCTTGTCGGACTTGTAACAAAAATACAAGCTTGTCCCAAGATTTCTTTAACTGTCTCTATACCTAAAGATCCTGTTGTAATATTTTTAATATGCTATTATTTATTTTTACACGAAATATTTATTTTAACTTTAGTTTGAAATAAACTGTACCGTTGTAATGATAAGTGACACAAGAAAGTGCCAGCAAGGATGCGGTACAATACTTCTGTATATTTTCTATCGCACCACTCAAACCAACCATGAGCATATTAACATAATCTTTAAGATGTGCAGGATTTCCTAAAAATTTCTCGGCAATAGTATTTAAAATTTGATATGCAGAAGTTCGACATTTCGTATTTAAATCTTTTAAATAGATTATTGCTTCGGGCACAATGGCTTCTAAGAACTTAGTTTTCTCAAGTTGTGGATGAATATTGATCAGATGAATCAAGCATCTTAATCGTGCCTAATTAAAAAAATGAGTATGGCTTATCTGTTAAAATTTTCATAAGAAATTGATATTATAGAACAATGTTTGTAAGTTAGCACTTACTCCTCTGCTTGGCTTTGCAACTTCAGTAGCCGAGGATATTAATAATTTTTGTATTTCGCGTCTGTATTGAACTACAAACTCTTTACAAGTTTCCTTCTCACTGCCACATATCTCTTCTAAAAACCTGAAAGAACATACAAGTAAAAAATAATTTTTGTTTTTGCAGAAAAGATAATTAAAATATTTAATTCCAAATATATTAAAAAGTTACCTATATGCTTTCTTTTGTTCCTTGGTTTTAGAAATTTCTTTAAGAAGTGGTACACACATATCGTAAAACGTCTTTAATCTATTAATGTCAGTATAATTAATAAATAATCTTATTATATCGTGAATACTTTCTTTGAAAAAATCGTCGATATCAGGTTCTTTCAACTTAAATAACGCACGATCGAATAATTCGTGTACCAATTCCTTATCCGTAATTGTAAGATACACCTGTAATTGTACAAAATATTAGTTAATCTCTTTAAAGAAAATTACTCCTTCTATTCACAAATTACTCTTATCGTATCATATGTAGCAAAGCGTTGTCCTTCTTCGTCAGTTCCAAGTGGCTTAGTAGTGTATAGATTTAAAAACAATGGTAAATAATTCTTTGCAAATCTAGCTAGTTCGTGTATATCTTCTTTTTTGTCGTCTTCGAGTGCTTTCGTTATTAATCTTCGTAAGGCAGACATTATCGACATCCTTAAATTCTTTCTCTCATTTAAATTTGTTCCTAACAGTTTAGCTATATTCTAAACAAGATAAAAGTTATCTCATGGATACTTGATACTATATCTTTTATATTTATCTCTGGTATATACCTTGAAATTATCTTTCACATCAGTAGCGTTGTTGCATATACTTGGTAAAATAGCCCAGACTTGGCAAACGAGAAATTCGTAAGTTTTCCCGCCTACAGGTTCGGTTGCTTTTTTTCTAAAATTGAGTATAATTATCACTAAAAATATCAATATAAGATAATTTATACTCTTATAATAAAGATAGATTAAAATACTTACTCGCACAATGCTACGATAGGTAGCAATGTTTCCGTGAAGAAAGTAAGTGACCCACCTAGCACACAATCTTTCAATAATGGTAATAGCCAAGTTCTTTTTAAATTAATCGCATTGCCCGATACCTATAGAATAGAGATTTATATTACTGTAGTTATAAAATATAAGTTTTTCTTTCTAGGCATAATCCGGTTCATATAGAATTACTTGCTTTCAATGGAATCAAATTTAATACTGTCTCCGGTCCTAGCACTCTTATCGCAGCTCCAATAGCGTACTCAGCGTCATTTTTCGACGCAAAATTGTAAGAATCACGTAACTCAGCAAGACCTTTTAATATCTCTATTAATTGAGGACTTCTCGCTTTACCAGTTACCTGTAATAAAAGGGAACGTTGAATTGTACAACATTGACAAAAGGGTAAGAAGCAGAAAATTGCCTTGATTATTACCTGAAACAGTAGGGCTATTAAATGAAGAATATGATACCAAGCTTCCAAATACTGATAACCTAATGCTTGATGGATCATAAAAGTTATCTGATTGATAGTGTCCTTATATCTAAAAGTATGATATAAATGATGAAATATAAATTATAGATACGAAGAATGATAATTAAATCTAATCTTACGTTTTCATTGATTCTTCGGTTTCACATATTTTACCGACACAATCTTGTAATAAAATTTTTATCGTGTGCGAAGAACCAGATATAACTTCCGATTTGTCCGAAAGCCACAATTGCATGCATCTGTCTAAAATTCTTGGTAAAAGAACTGCGCATAAATTTAATGAATTGCTATAAAGGAAAAATATATTCAGCAATTACTATCTCTTCAATAAAATTTGATATAAAGAATTTAAATATAAAAGTTTCTTTACTGCGCTAAATTTAAATACGCTTCTTGCATTACAGTTAGCCACGCTAAGGTTGGTTGTGTATCAGTTGCTGGAGGTTGATAATCATATAAGGCAGTAATGATTTGCCCATTTCTTTGTACTGGTAGAATAGCTTCTGATGGTCGAGAAACGAACAAACCATGAAAGGTTTGTAGACAACATGAAGTTACTAACACATTTTTCATAGTCATAAGCTTCAATAAAGATTCACTGATAGTCTGGAAAACAAAAGTTTGTAATATAATATAAATATATGTATTTCCTTAACAAATGTTGACAAATACCTTCACATGAATCTTTGGTAAATGATGGAAAATGTCTTTTAGTAGTGTAAGGACATGAAGAACATTTGTAATACCATCGGACTCGGAGTCAAGTTGACCAATACAGAATTTTGCAATGTATGGAGTAGCTGGATGATATTGCGGTGGGTTTTCACCTTTCATGATATCGCCTCCTATAATTATTAACATTGTAATATTAAAGTTTATCAAAAATTGTCCAATTTATTTGAATAATTTCTTTATTCAAATTTGTGCTACCGTTTAATATGGCACATATTCCATGTTGTGCTGATTTTCTTAATTTTGGTTTATAGTGTATGGTAAATGATAAAATAACATCCAACACTTGCATCGTAGATGAACTAGACCATGTGGCTGCTTCTTGTGCTCGAAGGAGCACAGATAAACAATGAATACACTGTGAAAAATGAAAAATATAGATAGTATGCCTTGGTGTAATATTTAAAATCATATAAAGAAATAGAATAAAAAACGATTTACATGTCGAAGTATTAAGTACTCTTCCGACGATGCATATTTAACAAGGATACGTAAGAAAATTCCACTTGCAGCTCCAAATTGGATATTTAAAACATTTTTTGGGACAGTTTTTAGGCCCATGCCTAATAAAGAGAGCGTGGCTGCGATTGACATATCCGATTCAATCGCTTCCAATGTGCTCATCTAAGATATTAATATTTATAATTAGTTTGTCCATACCTTTCTTAACCCTTTGCGAACGAGTATCAGCATATAGCTGCCAGAGTCTGTTCACAGTTCCAGGTACTTATTTTGAAATGTCTGACGTACGTCCATTTTTCTGAGCAATAATCTTATGCGTACTTACGCATGGGTATAGTAAACTAAACAGTGCTATGTTTTTGATGGGAGAAAATTATAGATCTTCAGAAATCTTATGTTCCGTTTGACATAAAGTTGCGATGCAGGATGATGGCCGAGTGACAAGGAGTTTCAGTCTCTCAATGGCATTACCAGATGAATAGGCAAGCTTTTTATAAATTTAACATATTTTTTATAATACCTTATATGTACACAATGCCTAAAAGATTCAGGGAAGGTTCGATAGTGACAGTAGTAATGACGAATATTATTTTGAACCTGACAAGATAGAAGACAACAACAGATCTTCAGACAGTGGAAATGAACTCTGTTCAATAAGGACATAGCTCAGACATTTCAATATTTCTAGTGATAGTTACGGCGATGATGAACTAAATATAAACCCTCAACAACGCAATCATTCAACGTGTATATTTTCTCAACTGTGTGTGCCAATACCTCTTGTCCACAGCGACATCCGCTCGTCGAGCAGCCCCATCCGCAAAGGGTTAAAAAGTGTTTTGTAATACATACCAATGCAGCAAAATATTCTGTGCTAGATTCATTACCACCATGCTGTTTTATAATCTCCGTTACAGCAGACAACACAGCTAACATTTCCTTATGCAACAGTGATTTCGATTGAAACTGATTTAAAAACCTGTAAAATCATTATTCAATAATATTCAATTAATCGCTCAATTTAACATTTAATAATATCTTCGAATACATATTGCTGATATTTAAAACTAAGTTTGAATTAAGTACGACTATGTACTAACCTACTAAATGATATATTTGAACAATTACTATAATTGGTAGCAAAGGTACCAACAGTGTTTTCTGTACATGTTTCCCAAGAGTTACCTTCGCTATCAGATGTTTCTATCTGTGATTCAATCCCTTGAATAGCATTGTGTTTTTTTAAATTTTCCTCTGTTATACCAGGCTTTGCAGAGGCTAAGAGAATTACAAAAATTAATATAATATCAAAGACAAAAGAAAATTCATAAAAAATTCTAATCATTGATATTTGTAAGTTTATACCTGTTGAATCTTTAAAGAACATCCAGGATGCCTGTTCCCGATGTTTTTTAGTTTGTGGATTAGAACTGGAGCTCTGACCCTTCGGCCAACGTTTCGCCTTTTTCCGGCTATTTAACCGCGGTCCCAATTTACCCATCTTCTCCTACCTAATTTTTGAGTAATATATACTTGAAAGGTATGAAATTTATCAACACAGATATTTCTTTCTTTTATCCACAACGATAGAGAGAGGTTAAATCCATACTGCACGTGCTACAATTATTGTTACGACGCTATTGATGGCGTTGTATGGCAAAACGCTACGATATTCTAATGACTGTCGAAAGATGGCAGCATGTATCCACCATTGTGTAGCTTAAATATAAGTGGGAGCCATCATGTCCTATGCATTTTTTTTTTTATTTTATTGATTAAAATTTTACAATTTGTCCATTAGGACATTTGGTAAAATATCATAGCGGTAATATAATATGTGGGTGGTTACCCCCAGTGGGGTACCATCATCGTATTTGTTAGGTTGTGTCCTTTGTAAGATCTGTTGGGCGTTTCCTTTTTAACCTTCTTTCTATGTTTGATGTGTTGACAGTTTCCGCTGCCAGCCGGTTCGGGTGCGTTGCTATTCTTTCTCTGTACCTTCTTGCATATCTGCTAATCTCCTCCTTGACCGTTGGTATTCCCAGGTCTTTCCTAATGTCCTCGTTTCTAACGTACAATGGCGCGTTTACTATTGTTCTAAGAATTTTAGTTTGCATTGCCTCTATTTTGGTTATATGGTTCATTGCTGCTGTTCCCCATTGTGGTATTCCGTATGTCCAGATTGGTTTTATGATCATTTTATATATTTTTAGTTTATTTTCTATACTTAGTTTGGATTTTCGATTTGTTAGCCAATACATTTGTTTCCTTGCTATCTGTATTTTGTCTATTATTGATTTAATATGCTGTTTCCATGTGAATCGTGTATCTAAGTGGAGTCCTAGGTATTTGACTAGCGTTGTTTGGATTATGTGCGTGCCGTTTAGTATAATGTTTGGTGGTATCTGTTTTCGCAGTGTGAATGTAATGTGCCTGCATTTATCGGGGTTTGTTTTAGTTTGTTTAACTTGAAGCCACTTTTCTATTTTAGTGATATGTTCTTGTAGTAATGTAACTGCTGTTGCAGGGTTAGTGTGCCTGACTATTACGGCTGTGTCATCCACAAATGTCAGTATTTTGTTACTGTTAGTTGTTGGTATGTTGGCCGTGTATAATGTGTATAGAACTGGTCCTAAGACGCTTCCTTGCGGAACCCCTGCCTTGATTTCTTTAACTTCAGAGTATGTCTTTAATTTTTACTACGAAGGTTCTGCTGCTTAAGTAAGATTTAATTAAATGGTATATCTGCTCCAGGAATTGTTTTCTGATTGATTGAAGTAAGCTATTGTGGTTTATCTTGTCAAATGCCTCCTCTATGTCCATAAAGAGGGCTGTGCAGTATTGTTTGTTTTCTAGTGCTATTATTATTTCATTGACCAGTCTGTACATTTGCTCTATAGTGGAGTGTTTGTTTCTGAATCCGAATTGGTAGTCCGATATTAATTTTTCTTTCTCTATTATTGGTTTTATGCGCTCGTAGATTACTTTCTCTAGTATTTCAGAGAACACAGGAAGTAATGAGATTGGTCTGTATAATTTAGTTTGGTGTGGGTCTTTGCCTGGTTTTGGTAGCATTATGATCTGTGCCAGTTTTCAAATTTTAGCAAAGTATTGTATTCTTAGTATTGCGTTAACTATTATTGTGATTTGTCTTATTGCTTTTGGCGGGCGGTTTTCCAAGATTTTGCCGTTGATTAGGTCGATTCCTGGTGCTTTATTATTTTTTATTTTCTCGATTATGTTTCTAATTTCTGGTGCTGTTGTTTTGGGTATGGTGTAGTGTTTGTCAGTTGATGTACCAGTGGTTGGCGCATCCTCGTCCGTATGACTATTGTGGTTGCTGTTGTTGATATTATGTGGTATAAATGTGTAGGTGGATGGAGAATTCTTCAGCTTGCTCTTTGTTGCTTCTTGCCCATGTGTTATCTGATCTTCTGATTGCTGGGATCATTTTTATTGTCTTCCTTATCTTTTTTGTGGCTTTCCATAGGAAGTAGTTGTAGTTCTCGTGTGCAGATAGTGACTCAATGAACTTTGTAAACTAGTTGTTGTTGTGTTCTTTAATTTTGTTTTTTATTTCCTTTGCGAGTTTGTTTAGGTGTATTTTTTTTTCTTTTGTTCTATGTTTTTGCCATTTTGCTTTCGCTTTTCTTTTTTTTTCTAATTTTTTCTAGGATGTCTAATGGAATTATTTTTGTTTGTCTGTTGGTTGATTCAGGTGGTTGCCTGTTCTGCTTTGAATAGTTTCTGTAAGTGTTGTTACTGCTTGATCGATGTGTTCAGGTGTTTTCAATGCGATGTTGCAGTTGATTTTGCTCTCAATTATTTCTTTAAATGTTTGCCATTTGGTGGTTTAATTGTATAGCATCTCTGAATTGTTGTAAAGTATTGGTTTGTTTCTGTATGTAATTATTATGGGTGTATGGTCGGAGGTAAGCTCGAGACTGGCTGCTATGTTTAGTTTATTTGCGTTTAGTCTCTTTGTAACTGAAAAATCGAGTAGGTCAGGTATTTTGCTCAGGTCTGTCGGCCAGTATGTCGGTCTTCCTGTGGATAGTATATTGAGGTTATTGTTTCTAATGTAGTTTTCCAAAGTTCTTCCTCGTGGTGTAGTGATTCTTGATCCCCACAGTGTGTGTTTTGAGTTGTTGTCTCCAGCTGCGTTGTACTTGTCGCCTAGGTGTTGAAAGTACTCTTCCCACATTTGCGCTGTAATTTTGTGTCGCGGCGGTACATATATTGCTGGCAGCTGTATATGGTTGCTGCTAGTTTGTATAGTAATGGTGGTTGCTTGTATATGTTCCTTACTAATCTGGCTGTGTAGGTGATGTTTAATGTCGTTTTTTATTATTACTGCGGTCCCTCCGTGTGCTTTTCCTGAGGGATGCTTATGGTATTTTAATGTAACTTTTTGTAGTGAAGTGTGTTTCTGATACGAGTAGCAGGCCGTTAGAGCTCCATACTGCTATTTTAAGCATGTCTGTTTTTATTTTTTGTTCATTTTTATTTATTTTTTTGTTTATTTTTATTATTTGTTTATTTCAGCATGTTAGTAATTAGTTGTAGCATGGTTGTGATTTGTTGTGTTTGTTGTCTGAGGACTGCGTTTTGTTCGCTTATCATTTTTGTAAGTATTTCGCTGTTTTTGATGGTTTGTTTGAGCAGATCCTTGATTTATGTAGTGTCGTTGCTGTTATTGTTCTGATTTTGGTTGTCTAAGGGTGCCCCGCTTGGTTGACTACTTGCGCGTAGCTTCGGCTACCAACGGTGTTGGTGTTACTGTGTTTATAGCTAGTTAGGTGCTGTGGATTTGGTGTTGTTACAGATTCTGTGTTATCCTGTTGCGCGTGGGAATTGTTATGTGTCCTGTTTCGAAGCGGCGGGAACAGTTTACGTTGCAGTTGCTTTCTGACTACACATCCTTTGTAGCTGGCTGGTACCAATGGCAGATACCAATTCGTACAATTAATTTCCAAATTCGGAAGTAAACTTGAAAAATTAATCGATCGATATTTCACGACGAATGTTGCATCACGCGGTATAGTTAATTCACGGTTTTACCAAGGGGACATGGTGACAGGACTACAAAAAATGCACCTGGCCTGACCTGGAACGGAGTTTCTATTCCAGACGATTTTGCACCCCTTTAAGCGAGGTTCTACCCCATTGTCTAGTCTTTGAAGTCTTTAGAACAGATCCAGCTGCTGGATCTTTTATGCCTCGACGAGTTTTCGCGTTCTAACTGGACACGTGCAACCTCGGGTTTCGTTTCCTTATTTGTTTTTTTCATTGTTTCATCGAAACTTGCGCGTTTTGAGGCGTTGCCTATAGTACTGGGCTTCTTTGAATACTTCTTTGAAGATTAGTCTTTTTAGACATAGATTTAATTTTTTTTAAATTGTCGAATCTTTTTATAGGAATTTTATTAAGATTGAAGTTGAAAGTTTTATATGGAAGTATTTAGATTCTCAAGTGCGCTATTGTATAATTGATACATTCTATTATCATGATTGCATCGCCATTATTATTCTATTGATTTGCGCTTGTCAGAAATAATAATTTTTATCTTTTATTCTTTTTTCAAGAATTAATACCTACTAATTTGTGTTTAGTTATAATCAAACAGTGTTCGTCGTTGCCGCACAGAGGCAAGATACGCTAGTGAACATTTTTACGGGCGTTTATGATTTTATGCAGGAAATATAACGTAAATTGAAAATTTCATATATAATTTCATATATTTCATGAAATCTGCGTTTAACGTTTGTGTTAATAAATCTTAGGAGCTTTATATTTTTATTTAGAATTGAATTATCTCTTCCAAAAAAAAATCTCAAATTTATAAAAATTTAGAAAATATTGGTTAACTGTATATTTTTATCGCTTTCCTTACGAAATTACGATACTCCGATTCTACACACGCATATCACACACAATACTCAATCGAATATAACAAAATACAGCTACTTCATACATTGCAAAATTCTGTATTGGTCAACTTGATTCCGAGTCCGATGGTATTACAAATGTTCTTCATGTCCTTACACTACTAAAAGACATTTTCCATCATTTACCAAAGATTCATGTGAAGGTATTTGTCAACATTTGTTAAGGAAATACATATATTTATATTATATTACAAACTTTTGTTTTCCAGACTATCAGTGAATCTTTATTGAAGCTTATGACTATGAAAAATGTGTTAGTAGCTTTATGTTGTCTACAAACCTTTCATGGTTTGTTCGTTTCTTGACCATCAGAAGCTATTCTACCAGTACAAAGAAATGGGCAAATCATTACTGCCTTATATGATTATCAACCTCCAGCAACTGATACACAATCAACCTTAGCGTGGCTAACTGTAATGCAAGAAGCGTATTTAAATTTAGCGCAGTAAAGAAACTTTTATATTTAAATTCTTTATATCAAATTTTATTGAAGAGATTAGTAATTGCTGAAATCATCTTAAATAAATAAATAAGTATATAGTATATTCAAAGTTAACTATATTTCGCTATATATCATTCCTGAAAAAGTCATATTTTTGTTATAATTACAGAAATTTTCGGTCTGTTTATCTCCCAAGCTAAGTTCAACAATTTATTGTGTCAACTACGTTATTTATGTTTGTTAGAAAAAGAATACTTGAAATATTATGAAACTATAGTTACGCAAGACCCGAACTATATGGCGGTATAATGTATTATAATTAATTACTACAAAAGCTTTGGACACTGTTCTCAATTACCGCTGCTTTGGTAAACACGCGATTTCATCAACGGTAAGCATGAGAGGGTTAACAAGAGTAATTGAAGAAATAAGATTATGCAACTTGCAAATAATTTATCGTGCCTTTGCATCGTATAAGGACTGAACGATCATCGATTGTATTTCCCTCATTGCACCAGAAGATCGTTACTTATTTGTGCAGATTTGTGTTACTTAATCTCTCGAATCATTATCTAGCTGCTTTGAGAATGTATCGACAGACATCCTTTAAATGAATACTGGTTTCGTCGCTATCATTTCCTAATTTTTTTATATTTCGTTATAAAATATCTTATGTATATTAAATGAATTATATAAATGTGTAATTTTAGGACATTTAATGATGGGATTGTAGAAACGTCGGCTACCCTCCGATTTCTATGATTTTTTGCATATGTTGTAGAAATGTATAGGTATTTTCTACAACTTTCTTCTCCTTTGTGTACCATAATGGGTGGACTCGCTTAGCTGGCGAGATATTTGCGAAAAACGGCCGGCACCGCTACAGTGTATTTTTGCCCATAGTTGCGCGTCCGTGGCAGCGTATGCGTCAGTATTGGTTGCCGGCCACTTATCTTCCGTTTATAAACGAGGATTGGGCGAGCTTAAACGCCCCGTGCACAACGTGCATATGCATATGCGAGGCTGCGTCTGAGCTGCGAGAATGCACAATTTGTTGTAACTTTACAACTTATATTACTATTGCTTTGTTCAGCTTTGGGTCAGATTTTTCAATTCTGCCGCCACGAGAGGCGGCCGTCAACGTCCGCGTGAAATAACAATTAATTATAAAAATTACGGACGAATGAATAAGTAATGTTATTTTATGAAATAAAATTATAGTTGTTATTTCGTGCAAGCGTTGCCAGGGCCACCTTGCTACGGTTGCATTGAAAAATCTGACCCAAACCTAAACCCAATACATTGATGATACTCACTCTTAATCGAGTTATAACAGATACCTTTCGCAGCCTTGTATATGCAGTTGCGCCCGGGCTGCTTCGAGTTTTCCCATAGTTATAAAGTTATAAACATCTACTCGCATTTTTCTTCTTTTTTCTGAAGATAAAAATGAATCAATTCAATGCGTATCTTCAATTTAAATCAAAATTCATGGTATCATTATTTACCTTTTGTTTAATGCTGCTCTTGACAGAGGTACATAAGCATATGGATCTGGTTTTCCTTTCCTTTTAACATCACCTCCAGCCTTTGATGCTTTATATTCTGCTCCTGGTATATATTCTATTCTTGATCTTTTCAATGGTCGATGTATTCCAGACCCTCCTCCTATGGATACCAAAATTGTTATTAAACAACAGACCAAAATTTACTATAGATTATATATTACTATTATACCTTGATACTTCAATGTGGATCCACTCCTTACGCTAATGTTATCATAACTATCGCTATATTTACGTTTTTTATCCATTGCTTGCGACATNGGCTATGCCTGACTGAACATCATCTTCTGATCATGTAACATAAAAATTCATTGGCTTCGTTCACTTGTTTCTTTGAATTTACATTTTTCTACAATTCCTAACCCCAAATCTAACCCCAATTCTTACCATAATCGTTTTCTGAATCACTGTGCAACAAAAGTGCAGATTTCTTTTTTCTCTTGGGTACTGGTTCATTATCTTTCTCATTATCTACTGTGATAATAAGACGGCCATCAGACGTAATCTTAAATTCACGATCTTTCCGTTTTATAGCTACTATTTTTGAATTTATAGCGACTGTAGGTTGCGTTGCTAAAAAATTATCTTGCAAATTTAATTCCAACTTCGACTAATCGAATTTTGAAAAATATCTAGGCTTACTTGATATGTTTCGAGCAGCTGCAGGATCAACGAGATCAACGATCTCTTTATTTTCATAAATCCAGGCTTAGATTCATTTTGGCAGTGTTATGGTACTGCCGTGTGAAAAGGGAATGAGCGTTTCATTCCGGGATTACCGTTGGACTCGTCAGTAAGGCTATGCCCGGTAGTCCCTGCCTTAGGGCTCGGAACGTCGTGTAGTGAGGACGTGTCTTGGCGTGCTCCCGTCAAATGAAATTTTTATTTCATGTTTGCCGGTGCATAAGTGGAGGTGTGTGTTCGTGATAATATTTAAAAATTAGAAATATGTGCGACAAAGTAAAATTACATAAGAGAATGGTGGAGTGATGTTTTATAAATAAATTTTAGTGTTGTCGTAACGGACGATTAGTAAATAACGGTGATAAATTGGAAGAGACGGGGTTTTTTACCCCCTTAGAGGACAATAAGATGAGGGCGACGCATGAATATCGATAAGTGGAGTGCTCAAACGCCTGTAACTAATAATATACGAGAAAAGTTATTAAATTTATAGTCTAGGTTATAAGCGGTTAGGGCGGTGGTATTCCGTTTTTATAAATAATGCTCATTGTGTTATCGTAGACGTTAAGTGTATTATGCGAGTGTAAGAGTATATTTTTATTGTAGGTGTGTATGCGATGGTGTTGTTTGCAAAGGGCGTTGCATTTTAGAATAGAGAAGTGCGGAAAAAATTAGAAAATTTCTCGTGGAGAAGCCGAGGTAGTTCGAAGATGTGTAGGTTATGTTGCTCTCGAGAGTCGACGAGTCGTTATCCGTAAATAAAGAAATGAGTTGTCGATTAGTTGGTACGTCCTTTGGATGATTAGATGATTATTTATCCTATTTGTTAATATAGTATATAATGAGTACGTACCCTTACGAGATTTGGTAAAGAATGCTATGGGAGGTGTAATCGAGTTGTCAATTGGTATGCAGGAACGAAGAATTATCCTATGAGGTGGAATTTTATATTAATTATATTGTTTTAGTAATTGACATTGTTTAGGTACTATGAAGTTTAGAGTATTTTTACATAGAATATATTAATTTTGATCATAGTATCGATTTGAGATTGTACAATTGAAGTGTTTTTAATAAGTGACTAGTGGTGAGGGTTTATTACTCTCCATGTATCTATCAATGTTTATGCGTTATCTTTTGAATTATTATTTAGTCTAAGTATATATTAGGATGTACTTACTTTTTAGAGTCAAGGAGAGTTAAGGCCTTGCTTGCGTAATGATAGGTGAATGCGATTCGATATCTGAAATAGATTTTGAACGATTGTTGTGATGTATGTCTCTTTGTAATAACTATTGTTATTTAGCAATGGACCATGTATATGGTATTATGGAGATTTATTATATTTGAGGTTATTTACTATGATAAGAGATTATGTAGTGGGTATGTTTATATGCCTTGATAAATGGTTTGCGATAAGGATTTATGGTTTTAGTTTATTTATAGTTAAGAGAGATGCCCTTACTTTATGAGGTGGTGATAGAAAGTCGATGATATCTGTGTTGTGCCAGTTGAAGGAGTTTCTTGATGCCTACAACAAGGTATATTGAGTATGATTTATTAGTACATAAGCGAAGACGATTGTATGTTATCTTGACAATAAATATTTATGTGCTTGACATAGAGCCCATGGTGGTGTGAATTATTACTTGCCAATTCACCTGTTTATTGCTTGTTTAATACTTAGTATTGATAAAGAGATATGAACTTACCCTAGGAGATATTGATAGATGGAGATGGAACGGTGCCAGGCGAAGGAATTCTGGATGCCTGTAACAAGATCAGAGATAGTTTAGTGAAAAGGTATATTTAGATTACTTGCCTGTTGATTAATTAATACGCAATTACCGATAGGGCAAGGTGAGTTATAGATATAGTGTTATAGTTATAGTTTTATTAGTGGTTAATCTATTTATTATATAGATGGAATTGTGTTTTATACTTTATGTAATATACTATATACGAATGATGTACTTACAGTAGATGCGGTAATAATGTGAGGATGGATGGTGCTATGTTAGGGGGTTCCTGAGGCCTGTATATGGGTATCGAATGAGCTTGTAGTAGGTGATTTTTATCTGCCTATTTACTTATTTATTTAGATGAGGAGCTATTGATATGGTAAGGTAAGTACTGTTTTGATCTCGATTAGACTAGTTAGTATTTATGATTTGATTATTGATATGGTAGCGTAGGCTAGTTTTGATTTTGGAATAGCTTATTTATTTGATGTGCAATAAGTTTATTCATATGTATCTTGTATATAGGAAGAATGTACTTTAGGATGTTGTGATTATCGATGACTGTCTAGGGTCATGCGATGGAGGATCGGATGTCGGTAAATAAAGTAAATAATGTATGAGTTTAGTGAAATGGATTAATTTGCTTACCTACTCATTTCATTTGTTGATTAGTTATTAATATGACAAGGTTAGTTAGTTTTTATCTGTTGATTAGCCTATCTATTTCTTGTATTATTACATAATGACTATGTGAATCTGTAAATAGATAACGCGTGAGTGTGTGAGGTGGATTATAATTGCTTACTTACTCATTTTATTTGATGATTAGTTATTGATATGACAAGGTGAGTTAGTTTTATCCGTTGACTAGCCTATCTATTTTTATCTATTTTATTATTATACAATGACTATGTGAATCACCTTGATTTATATGTACATATGGAGAAGATACTTACTTCCATGAGACAGTGATAAGTTTGACAATGGCTTATTGTCATGCGAAAGAGGGCTGGATGCCTGTAAGTAGGTGTCGAGTTAGTTTTTTGATAATGAGGTTTTTCCTCAATTTGCTCACTTACTTATTTTACTTACTTAATTAGTTAGTTGATAATGTAACTTGTGACATTATGCGGGATTGTGGGATTATAGACTAGCTTACTTATTATCCAAATGACTGTGAGTTTATATTTTTGAGTATGTTGTATATATGAAGAATGTTCCTTAGGGGGTAGTGACATTCGATATTGGCCTAGGGTCATGCGAAAGAGGATAGGATGGCTGTAAATAGATAACAAATGAGTTTGTGAAGTGGATTATAATTGCTTACTTACTCATTTTATTCGATGATTAGTTATTGATATGACAAGGTGAGTTAATTTCATCCGTTGACAAGCCCTTACTTATTCATTTTATTTGATGATTAGTATTGATATGACAAGGTGAGGTAGTTCTATCTGTCGACTAGCCTGTCTTTTTTATCTATTTTATCTATTTTATTATTATAGAATGACTATGTGAATCACCTTGATTTATATGTACATATAGAGGAGGTACTTACTTCCATGAGATGGTGATAAATTCGTGATGGCTTTTGTCATACGAGAGAGGGCTTGATGCCTGTAAGTAGATGTCGAGTTAGTTCTTTGTTGATAATGTTTTAGCTCAATTGCTCACTTACTTATTTTACTTATTTACTTAATTAGTTGATAAGGTAACTGCTTACATTATGCGGGTTTTTGGGATTATAGACTAGCTTAATTATTATCTATATGACAGTGAGTTTGTGTTCTGTGTATTTTGTATATATGAAGAAGGTACTTTAGGGATTATAAGTGCTTACTTACTCATTTTATTTGATGATTGATATTGATATGACAAGGTGAGTTAGTTTTTTATCTGTTGACTAGCCTATCTATTTTATCTATTTTACTATTATACAATGACTATCCGAATCACCTTGATTTATATGTACTTATGGAGAACGTACTTACTTCCATGAGATAATGATAATGATGGCCTTTGATATACAAAAGAGGGCTTGATGCCTGCAAGTACGTGTCGAGTTAGTTTGGATAAAGTGGATTTTTTCAATCGCTCATTTACTTATTTCTTTTTACCTATTTACCTGTTTATTTGATAATTTAATTACCAACATGTGTGCTTATTCACTTATTATATAATGACTAGGGGTATTATTCTGTTTTGTATGGATATATGGAGAATGTACTTACTTTTACTAGGTAGAGATAGATAGGACAATGGCTTTCTGTCGGGCGAAGGAGGCCTCGATGCCTTGAGTAGGCATTGAGTAGCTTGTAGCATGGAGAATTATCTTCTTGTTTATTAATTTAGTTTATTATTTTACCTAATAAAGTGACTGTAGTTAGATAGGTGGACTGGTCTGATTTTTAGGTTAGCTTACCTACTAATTAAATGACAAGGGGTTATATCCTATGTATTAGTTTATGCATGAAGAACGTATCCACTTTAAGACATAGACGTTAGCTTGATGACTGCCCAGTGTCATAAGAAGGAGGTGCGATGCCTGTAAGTAGGTTTCATGTTTGGTCCATGGGTAGATGATCATGGTTATCCTACTCTTTGCTTTTATCTTGACTAATAGGCGATGATAATTTGATGACGACAGTTTGGTGTCAGGAGATGAAGGTATTCGATACCTGTATTAGGAGTTAATTTATCTTAGGTATAATTATAGATGGGGGTTGTACTTACTGCTTGAGGCGGTGTTAAATCTTGTTGATGACTGTGTTGGGAGTCGGTAGGAGTTAACGTAGAGCACATAATATCAGGGATGTAAGCCAGGTTCTTGACAACGCTTACGCAGGAAGTTAATAGTGATCTCAGTGGTGAGTTTTTAGTGATCGTGAGATAGTGCAGAGTTTTTATTACTTTGCTGGAGAAGCGAGGCTTGTCATGCGACGCAGTGACCGGATGAGGTTATGCGGAGGCCTGTGAGTAAAATATTCTTATTTTTACTTATACTTATATGTTGCGTGAATAATATGAAGGCTGGGGTATTTGGAATACCTTGATACATTTAGTTTATTGTAGCGTTATATAAATTTAGCTCGATAGATTTTGTTTATTTTAGCTTGGTATAAATTTCGAAGATAATATTTATTTATTTATGAGGATATTACTATTTTTTTTGACTTAGATATTTATTTATTTATTTATTTATACATGTTTATCGTTATTATATTGGCTTTTTGGTGACGACTTGGCGAGTTTTTTCGGTTATGATTGGATACATTTGGACGGTTTTGGCTAGGTTGATGACAACTTTGGCGATGTCCACGGCTATGTAACTTATAATCACTATGGATAAGGTCAATATGGAAAACAAACATACGGCGCAGGGGGTTTCGGAGCCCCCAGGCCCCGTCGAGATTACGAGTGGTCTTCCAGGCTCGACCTGACTACTGTCATCCGGCTACTGGAAAAACGGGGGGGGGGGAGGATGTGGAACCCCAGGCACCCCCTCGTACGGTAACAGCGACTGGGGAGAAGGTGAACCTTAGGAGGCTAGCAGCGTATATGGAAAGACCAAGGATGGTGTCGGACGTTAAGATAAGCGACAACGTCATATCAACGGTCGTATCAAGGACAAGGGGGGACGAGGAAGGTGATCCTTTCAAGCCTAGTAGGAAGACCCGAGGAGCCCCACGATTGGTGGTAGGCCCGATAGCGAGGTAGCTGAAGAATCGGAGGGTTCCGCAGGGATGAGGGACAGTGACCTCGGTACGCCTGGGCCTACGAGAGGTATGGCGTATGGCAAACAGTTGGCGAGAAGAGTGGCCGAAAGGAATGCGAGGGGGAAGCAGGCGAGTGCAATCGTGCCTGACGAAGCGGAGGACAGCGCCAGGGAGGATACGATGACGAGCGACGTCGACGAGGAGGAGGTGATGATATCGAGGGCGGAGCTCAACGGACTTACACAAGCCCTCACTGGCGTTGTTCAAATGCTGAGTGTCCTGGTGAGAAAGTGCAAGCTGGACAAGGACAAAGGCGAAGGGATCAAGGAGGTGGGAAACCTGGTGAAGGGTATACTGTCGTCCCTGCAACAGTGCGGAGAACATAAAGATAGGAGGAGGAAGAGGAGGAACAAACCTGTTGGTGGAGCGGCCGATAGGGTAGCGGCGGCCAATAAAGGCGGATACCCGAAGAGGAAGGAGACATCGCCGGCCGAGTTAACGATGGCGGAGGAGCGCAAGAGGCCTAGGAAAGGAGAGGTCTCCTATGCAGAGGCCTGCGGGAGTGTATTCCGGAAGGCCAGGATCGAGGAGGCTTTCAGCGACGACTCCGAGGGATGGAGGAAGGTGGAGAGGAGGAAAAGGGAGAGAAGAGCGCCCTTGATACAGGAGGAGCCCAAGGTGCAGCCGGGAAATAACCGAGAGGTGGTCTCGGAGAATAGGGGTGCATCGAGGGGTAGAAGAAGGAGAGAAGCGCTCCTGATAAAGGTAGAAGAGGGTTCCGAGTGGCTGCAGGTGTACAGGAGGATAATGGCGGCCAGGAACACCTTGGAGAGAGCCACTGGGGTCCGTAGGACAAGGGCCGGGCATATTCTAATCGAGTTCGACAGGGCGGTGTCGGTCAACGAGGCGGCGGTTAAATTGAGAGCCGCTTTGAGCGACAGTACGAAAGTGGCCGCTCTCGTTAACAGGGCGACGTTGCAACTAAGGAATATCGACCCTCTCACCAGCAAGGAGGAGCTGGTGGAAGAAATAAGAGCGCAATGGGGGATCAAGGAAGGAGAGAGCGTGGAGGTCAAGTTGTTGAAGATGGCACCATGGGGCACGCAGGTGGCGGTGGTGGTTCTCCCTGCTAACGGCGTACCGCGCGAGGATAGGAGGCTAAGAACGGGGCTAACTATAGCCTCGGTTAGGGTGCTCACTAGCGCGCAGCGCTGCTATAGATGCCACATGCTGTGGCATATGGCGGCGAAGTGCACGACGGTGTGTCCGGGTAGGAAGCTTTGCAGGAGGTGTGGCAGCACCAAGCACACCATGAAAGATTGCGACAGGGAGCCGAGGTGCGCAATGTGTTCGAGGCAAGAGGGGATTAGCGCCAGGCATATCACCGGTTCGCTGGCGTGCCCGATGGTGCGGCTAGGTGCTAGGAACTTCAGATGGGGATTCTATTAGAGTCCTACAGATCAATTTAAATAGGTGCATGCTGGCGCAAGACCTGATGATGCAGTACGTATGTGAAAGCAGGGTGGACATTGTGATCATCTCTGAGCCCTATAGGCAATTGTCCTATTGGTTTAACGACGAGGACGGGGATGCATCCATATGGGTCACCCTGTTCAACGGTAGATTCGCGATGAGTGAGACCCTGGTCCAGAAGGCTGGGATCGTAGGGATCAGGGTCTGTGACGTGTTTTGCGTCAGCGGGTATTGTTCCCCGAACACGACCAGGCGCGCTTTCGATGCCTTTTTGGGGGAGTTAAACTGTGTTTTGAGGGAGGGGAGGAAAAGGGCATCGGCGCTAATGGTCGCCGGAGATTACAATGCAAAGGCTAGAGTGTGAGGTGGCGACAAGACCGAGTGGAGGGGAACATGCCTGCTGAATGTGATGTCGAGGCGTGAGTTATTGCCGATTAGGACGACGGGTAACTATTCCTTCCTGAGAAATAAAGTTATAAACATTTACTCGCATTTTTCTTCTTTTTTCTGAAGATAAAAATGAATCAATTCAATGCGTATCTTCAATTTAAATCAAAATTCATGGTATCATTATTTACCTTTTGTTTAATGCTGCTCTTGACAGAGGTACATAAGCATATGGATCTGGTTTTCCTTTCCTTTTAACATCACCTCCAGCCTTTGATGCTTTATATTCTGCTCCTGGTATATATTCTGTTCTTGATCTTTTCAATGGTCGATGTATTCCAGACCCTCCTCCTATGGATACCAAAATTGTTATTAAACAACAGACCAAAATTTACTATAGATTATATATTACTATTATACCTTGATACTTCAATGTGGATCCACTCCTTACGCTAATGTTATCATAACTATCGCTATATTTACGTTTTTTATCCATTGCTTGCGACATNGGCTATGCCTGACTGAACATCATCTTCTGATCATGTAACATAAAAATTCATTGGCTTCGTTCACTTGTTTCTTTGAATTTACATTTTTCTACAATTCCTAACCCCAAATCTAACCCCAATTCTTACCATAATCGTCTTCTGAATCACTGTGCAACAAAAGTGCAGATTTCTTTTTTCTCTTGGGTTCTGATTCATTATCTTTCTCATTATCTACTATGATAATAAGACGGCCATCAGACGTAGTCTTGAATTCACGATCTTTCCGTTTTATAGCTGCTATTTTTGAATTTATAGCGATTGTAGGTTGCGTTGCTAAAAAATTATTTTGCAAATTTAATTCCAACTTCGACTAATCGAATTTTGAAAAATATCTAGGCTTACTTGATATGTTTCGAGCAGCCGCAGGATCAACGAGATCAACGATCTCTTCATTCTTATGAATCCAGGCTTGCATTCATTTTGGCAGTGTTATGGCACTGCCGTGTGAAAAGGGAATGAGCGTTTCATTCCGGGACTACTGGTGGACTTGTCAGTAAGGCTATGCCCGGTTGTCCCTGCCGTAGACGTAGAGGGAGTCTCACTAGGTGCGGTATTTGTATCATGCGCCCGTATATTCGACCGTTAACGAGATAGACAGACTCGTTGTCGTCGTAGTGGCCCTCTGGTGTTGGCGGTTGGTACCCGGATCGCCCGGGAGGTGTTACTATCGCGTTGATGCCTCGATCTGTCGGCGTCCTTTTGGTACCGATCCGCCACAAATCCCTTGAATAGCATTATGTTTTTTTAAATTTTCCTTTGTTATACCAGGCTTCACAGAGGCTAAGAGAATTACAAAATTTAACATAATATCAAAGACAAAAAAAAAATTCATATAAAATCCTTAATTTAGGACTGGCCTGACTATATCATCGGCCAGGATCCTGCCGGATGTGCATAGGTGCCATAGATGCCATATGCTAGGGCATACGGCGGCGAGATGCAGCGTGGTATGTCCTGGTAGGGAGCTATACAGGAGGTGTGGGAGTGGCCTGTCCGATGGTCAGGGTGGGGACTAGGGACTAAGAGGATAAAGGTCCTGCAGATTAACCTGAATAGATGCAGGCTAGCGCAGGATCTTTTAGCTAAATATGAATGCGAAAACATCCGAGCCGTAAAAACAATTACCGTATTGGTACAATGATACGGTCCGGGATGCATTGCTATGGGTCACTCATTTTAATGGACGACAGGCGTCTAGTGAGAGGACATTATGTGTATTAGTGGATATTGTTCCCCTAATGTGAACAGGCAGGAGTTCGACGGTTACATCTTGACATCGTCATCTTGACTACGTCAGACAACTTACGACCGATATCCGGCATATAAAAGGGATAGACAACAATGTAGTCGATACTCTATCCCGGATCGAAGCGATCGGGAAATCAGTTGATCATCAAACGCTAGCTGCAGCGCAACAGAACGATACCGAGGATGTCGGATTATATTTTGATCTCTCGACCAAAGACCATTCGTACCGGAACCGCTACGACACACCGTATTTCGGTCGCTGCATGGACTTTCCCATCCGGGGATGCGCGCCACGCAAAAACTGGTGACGACACGTTTTGTCTAGCCGTCCGTAAACAAAGATTGTCGAACGTGGACGCGGCAATGCATACCGTGCCAGCACAATAAAGTCACCAGGCACGTATCCTCACCAGTTGGAACGTTTAAATCGTTAGCAGGCCGGTTCGAACATATACACTTAGACATTATCGTGATGCAATACTCGCAAGGCTATCGATATTGTCTAACGTGCATCGAATGTTTTTCGCGTTGGCCGTTCCCATTGCCGATATGGAAGCGCCAATCGTTGCCTCGGCCCTCCTTTCGACCTGGATTTCTCGTTTCGACATCCCCTTGAAAGTAACGAGCGATCGCCAATTGGAATCGCGTCTATTTGGAGAGTTATGCCGGTTGCTCGGCGTTACTTACTTACGCACGTCGGCCTATCATCCCGCGTCTAATGGGATGGTAGAGCGCTTACATAGACAACTTAACACTAAACCTACCGACGCGTTCTTTTAGACCGCTTCCAAAACTTCTACTCAAATATAATCATATTTAAACGTTATCAAATCACTTCATATTTCGTGACTTTTCCTAAAACATGCATACAATATATTTTTCGATATTTATTTCTAGTTTGCTTTTTTCTTTTCCAAGAAAAATTTGTACTTTGCCTTGCCTACCGTGGGCGGTCGATTTGATTGCTCGATGGAATATTCTATTTATTCTCAAAATAAATACAATCAGTGCAAAGAAAAGGCTATCAAAGTCAGATGACAAACAAAATTAGTAATAACAAATGATAACAACTGTTACACACGTAACCTTGTCATAAACCATAATTCATCCCTGAATCAAGAGGGCCACTCAGTCCCATATAATGACCCTAAGGAAACGCCATAAAATTTAGAATTTTTATGGTCAATTGTTACAAACATTTTAAAAGACGAAAAGTTTTTTAGGGTTATTGCCCATTCCGGTAAAACACGGATTATTACCACGTTCCTCGGTGGTTCTACTGCTATTTGTCCGACCTTGCTGCTTGACATTTTTACTTTTCCCGCGTACGAGGGCTGCTTTGGATCAGGCCTCGCGGTTTTCTTAACCGCTGTTTCAAATCGCTTGCTGACATGCAGCGATTTATTTATGGCGCTTAAGATTCCTGATTCCTTGTTCTTGACTGACCCGGTGCTTTGTTCTAGCTTCCCGGTCAGATAACTGTTATGGATCAGGAGCTCCTCCAAAATTCCTCGCACGTCTTTCAAATACCGCATAATTGTTGCAGTCTGCTCTTTATTTATTCTTTTGCTGGGGTCGAGGCAGAGTACCAGGACCTTCCCTTCTATATCGGGTATCGGCCGGATTGTATCGGATACTGGCCGGGTTTCTTGTTTCGTATCCTTTTCCTCTTCGTCAGTCTGTTTTCGCTTTTTCATCTCTGGGCTCTGCTTCTCCGGCGTTGAGCCCTTCGGCTTTTGTGTCTTCAGAGGTTGCAGGACCACCCTTGTCTTCGTGGCGGGTGGTGTCTGTCCCCGTGACAACATTTAGGGTCTCTTGGCGCACGCACAAGCTCACAGTTCGGCGATGTAACTGTTCTTATCGACCGACGATGGACTCTTTTGGCTAGTAGCACTCAGTCCTGTCGGTCCGATGCTTAAGACTGGAAAGTTTAAAGTTTATTAGTTTTTGTTATATACCCGCGCACTAAGACCGATGGCGTATTGCTTTACTCGCACAGACACCAAGTCCCGCTTTTTGCATACGCGACCAAGTCCGAAGGTGTAATGGAGGCACAAGATGGCCGCTTTTGCCCGCACTTGTCGCTATAATTTAAATGTTTCGCGCGACGGCGCTCTTTGCCTCTGTCAATATGGGTGCTTCAGCTCGTGCATCCTGGCAGTTTCGCAAGTAACCCGTGTGGCAGCGCTTTCAGCGCGCGTCTCAATATGGTTGCGTCTGCGCAGTTCCCAAAGTATCCCGTGCGGCGGCGCTATAGTCGTGCGTCCAAATATGGTTTCCTCTCTGTCCTAATTTCCACAGCGATTTATTTCACTTCACACGCTTTTACTAAAGCGAACTCCACTTTATATGCACTTTTGATCCAAGGCACTAGCACTACACTTTTTTCCACTTATTTTATCCGAATTCTTTGATTAATCCTGCGACGTGAACGCGACCTTTCTGCATGCCACCATCTTGTGGACTCCCGTTTACAATATCAGGCAGTAGGCGCCACTTTGGGGTGATAATTTCCTCCATTATCACATAGTGGCCTGCTGAGATACAGTCGGCTCGCAGTAAGTTCCGCCGTTAAACTTTTTGTATCTGATGTTGTCAAGAGTGGATGAAACCTTTTAAATAATGTACGATATTGGTGCTAGTATGGGCTGTAATTGACAAAACTGAGAGCTTTTATTTATGCTCATGCTAGTCGTTTAGCGTTACTTTGGTCACTGTACTGACTAACGTTATGTAATTTACGGTAGCTTTGGAAATTACTAAGGTAAATGATTTTGACTTTAAAACCTGAATTGTGGGTGATGGTGCGGATACTGAACGGTGCAAATTGCTGATGCGTACGATGGTTAAAAAATGTGCAACAGCATTAGTCTCGTCTGGTTTTGGCACGGTCGATCGATGCTTAAAGGGCGTCGGAAGCTCGGTTGCGCGTTGAGTTTTTGGATCTCGTAGGTGTAGGGTAGCACTCACTTGACACGGCAGGTCTTCTTATCGCGAAAGCCAACGGTATTGACGTGAAGAGACAAGCATGGATGTGTCAGGCGGTCGCCATCTTGGTATGCGGGCCCCGTTACTCATGGCAGCGGGTTATAGAATCATCATTAGCCTCGTGCCGGTGTACGAATTAGTGGTGCCACCAATACGCTGTACGTACAAGCTACGATATGTAGCCTTAGATGAGTACACTGAACGTGTCGTGCCATCTCGGGAATATTACAAGTCATGACAGTTAGGTATTCGAGTATCAAGTGACACCTGTGGAGCTGGGCGCGTACTACGGCGTATCGAGAGTCATATGATATGCTGCATTGTTAAGAGTATTATTCCCTTCACTTTTTGTAATTGGCCTATCGCCCCTTTCAGAGTAAGATTCGTTTAGTTCTTGAGACGTCATGTTGTTGTACGGGTCGGCATATCTCCAGGCGCGGTGCTCGAGGGCCACTGGCAACCTCGCGTAGAAGTTGCCACATTACGGACCATTTGTTTTTTGTCAGAAATAGAGGCTGTTTTTGAAGATGTTTTTGGGGATTTCCGAAATCTTCTCGCGTTTCAAATCTATTTTAAATAATGCCTTACAGTGGCAGCTATCCACTTGCCATGTCGCGTTTCAGGAAAAAACCTGGAAGCACGGGGAATTACTTGAACTCTGAGTCAGTTGGCCTGATATAATCGGCTGTCCGAAAGTTCCATTAAGATATTTCATTTATAAGGAGGGAAAGCGCTGTTTTCCCTTAAATTTTTTGGAAATATGTTTGGAAATCTTGAATGCTGCGAGCGATGCTCTGTTCTTGCCGCCAAGTTACTGGACAAGTCTAGGGGATCGTCGCCCTCTTGTTTAGTGAAGTGAGAGGAGCCGGTTCACTGCTGAGCTATGTTGCTGCGGTATAAGCGTGAAGATTTCCCCTATAAGTGTAGAGTTTGAACTCTGGGTGATCTTCGACGCACTGATTTCGGGACATAGCTTTGTATTGTAGTATTTAGCCGTTTCTGCAAGGACAGGGTTAAGGTTGTGGCTCGTATTTAGCCATCAAATATATCGCAATGATTAAGGGAATACAGGGTCTAGGACCCCACGTATCGATGGACTCGAGAGGACTCACTTGGACTGATTGGCTACGTTATAAGGACGTGACATTGGCGGAACTTATTTATGATGAACACGGCTCTATGCCTGGACAATGATACTTTTTTTTGATATGATAATTATGGATAGTACAAATGATAGTAACTACGACTCTCTTAAGGGAGTAGCGTCATGCCGCCTAATAACGGTGTGTCGTGAGCCCTGGGATGTGTTGTAGTTGCTCAGGGGCAGGGGGATTTCGGTCCCGCCTGCCCAAGTCACACTTCTACCTCCCCGTGGTACCGCCTGTAACATACTCCGCTCGCATCGGCGTGGGGCGTATTATCCCCGGATGCGATGAGTATGGCTAAATGGAGTGTGGCGACGCAGGAGCGAGAGACTAATCATCAATCGGCTTGCCGATTCAATGGTGGCTCGCCACCGTGCAAAATGGGAGTAATTCCCATGCAAGGAACTCGTTCCTTTGATTGGCAAATGGTAACGACTGGCTTGCGAAAAATGACACTGAACTGGCTGACATTCGGATTGTTTGTATAGATTAAATAACACAACAGAAGCTACATTAATGAGTACAAATAATGAAGTCTCGGACGTGGCGTCCCTCAGTCCCGGGAGCGCCGCGGCGGATTCTTCCGCTCTGGAGGGGACTACAGTTGACGACACGGCTATGTCCATGGACAAGATTTATGAAATAATAGTACCATTCGTGGATGTGCAGGTTGCCTGTCCGGTCTGTTAGGAAGGGGGAACTCATCTCTTCTTTTTATCTTTGACGGACTTGGGTAGGCACCTCAAACAACATCACGTGACAGCACACATCCAATGGAGATGCAAAGAATGTGGGAAATGTTTCCTGAAGCTTCATGGGGCTAGGTGCCATCTGCCGCATTGCAGTGGCCCAAATCAGAGACCCGAAGGCGTCTACAAATGTGAGGCTTGCCCCACAAATGTGAGCTTTGGAACGCAAAGAGGGCAACTCACGAGCGGCATGCACACCCTGCCGTAAGAAACGTCAAAAGAAGGGGAACGGACCCCCCTGAAAGTAAATGGACGTTTTAGGAGTTGGCCCTCCTAAGGGAACTCTGTGAGACTTATAAGAATCACAGATACCCTAATAAAAAGATAACAGAGGTCCTCACTAACAAAACGATCGATCAAATTAAATATCAAAGGAGAAAGTTGAGATTACTCGGTGAGGACCAGGAAGCAACTCAGGCGACAGAGGGAGGGTGTGATCCCGTTAATCCAGGCAATGCGTATCTCGAAGAGCCTGGAGTTAGCGGGAATGATTTAGTAAGGTGGAGGCTCCAATTGGAGCGCGAAATAGAGTCACAAGCCGAGGTGCCGCCTGTTTAAGGTGGGTTCACATTCGGTTGATGAATATCTGGGTCACTCTCAAGGGAAATAGGGAAGCCCTTGAGAGCGGTATCGATGAATTTATTAAGTCTTTCTATGGAGCTATTGAGCGCATAAATAAAGACAAAGAAAAAGAAAGTAAAAGTGATAAAATCATCGAAAAGAATAAAAGGATTGGTCACCAAAGAGGAAGAAAGAAAAAGAATGCAATGAGACGATACTCATACGCACGTTGCCAGGAGTTGTTCCTGGAAAGTCCTAAGAGGTTGGCCGATGCAGTAGTAAATAATGATCAGGCCTTCCTCCAGCCGGCCAGCGATCCACCTGAAGCCGCGGAAGTTAGGAGGCCCTATGAGGATCTGTGAGGCCTGGCAGGACCTGTCAGCGTCTCGATCCCAGGAAATAGGGCCTCCGAGCTGTCCTTATGTGATCTGCTGTTCAATCACTTCCAGCAGTGGCTCCAGACACAGGTTGAAGAGCAGCGACGACAGGGGGTCACCCTGCTTGACTCCCCTGTGTAACGTGATCTCAACCCCCATTTCTTTGGCTTTAATTCTTGTATGACTACCATTATACATGTTCTTCATCAAATCAATAATGGGGGCCGGCACTCCCTTCCTCGCCAGGCAAGGTTCAATAGCCGAGTGGGGCACCGTGTCAAAGGCTTTGGAGATATCCACTATAGTGAATACCCCTCCCCCCTTTTCTTTTTTGCTATGATCCAAGGCAGCGCTCAACAGGTCAATATTTATTTTGCAACCGCTCTCAGCGGTGAATCCTTTCTACCTTGGATTCATCACAATGCCCCTCCTGATTCTCCCGTCGATAATGGAGGAGAAAATTCGGCCGAGAATGGGACCTATTGTTATAGGCCTCCAATTCTCGACCAGGCTGCTGTTTTTATTCGCTTTAGGTATCAGGGTAGCTCTATTCTCCTTCCATGCAGAAGGAAAATAAGAACAATACCACAATATATTATATAACTTTGCTAAAATAGTAGGCACGCCAGGAATCAGAAGGTGTTCTTTTTGAAAGCCATCTGGTCCTGCCGCAGCCTTCTTTCTAATTTTCTTTATTTTCTCCTCCACATCCGTTACAACAATCGGCCTTCAGATACTTAGGCGCCAAAATGGGGCCTTGGAAGCGCGTCCACTGTGGCATAATTGTGCCTGAGCGTGGTGAGGAGAGTTAGAAAGATCTCGCTCAAGCCATGCCAAGCTCGAATTGATCACGAAATATATATTTCCCCGATACATTTACCACCTGCTCGTGAATCCGCCAGGCGACTGCGTCCTTAGATTGTTGGATAGCGAAATCAGACAGGAAGTTAAGGCAATTTTCCATCTTATGCCTTCAACTGCCACTGGCTTTTTCTATGCCCCTAAAAGTTGGGGAGGGGCTAGGGTTGCTGAGATTCGAGCATATTATTAAACTCAGCACCCTTAAAAGTGGAATAAAAATCAAAGATTCAGTTGATCCAGCAGTCTCCAGCCTGGTTGATGAGCAAAGCGAAATGAAATTAAAGAAAATCGCCAATTCCCTGCGAATAAATTGGCCAGCCTCTATAGAGGATGTGGAGAAAGCCCGAAAAACACTTAAAGCTGCACATACAAAACAATGGGCTGAACGGAGAAGTCAGGGACAGGGTGTTCTAGACTTCTCAAGGAACCGAACTGGCAACGTGTGGCTTGTAGACTATAAGCTGCTCAAGCCATCAAGGTTTATTGATGCTCTTAAGCTCAGGATCAACACTTTTGAAACAAGAACGGTATTGGCACGGGCTGACAAAAACATAGATGTTGTCTATAGAAAATGTCGAGCCCAGCCCGAGACCCTTGGACATATACTCGGGCTATGCCAATACACTAAAGGCCTGAGAATTAAGCGGCATGATGAAGCTAAGATGACCCTCGCCGACAATCTGAAAAAGAAATATGAAGTGTTCGTCGAACCTTCGCTCAAAGTGGGGGGTAACCTTTATAAGCCCGATCTTGTAGCTAAAAACAAGGAAAGGGTTCTCATAGTCGACGCCACCGTCCGCTATGAGAATAAGGAGATGCTCTCCAGAGCAGAAAAAGAGAAAATAAACAAGTACAAGCGATGTATAGAATACCTGAAATATAAATTCAATGTCGGCAGGGGAGAAGTAATACCTATCGTCTTGGGCAGTCGTGGTGCAATAACTCCGTTTACGGAAAGAAGTCTGCACTTTTTGGGTATCGGTGACCAAACAATTAAAACGATCGTAATGAATGTGCTCCGTAGCTCAATAGAAATGTGCAACATATTTTTGGATGATTAAAGACCCAGACTTTTAAAATTTTAAGCATATATGTTAACTTATTTATTTATTTATTTATAAATTGTACATAAGAACTTATAATAAAGATATATATATATATTGTGCTGTCGAACAAATTTGCAAGTAATCTCTGATTACAAAGCAAATAAGTAATTTTAAATCCCTACGAGGGGGTACCTCGGAAGTATGGAGCCTCTTAAGAGGTTCCACAGGTTTAAGGTTACGGAACAGGGGGTTTCGGAGCCTCCAGGCCCCGTCAGTGTTTCGAGCGGTGTTGCAGGCTGGAGCCGACGGTCATCCTGCGAATGGACAAAGAACAAGAGGAGGGTGGGTCTCGGGACACTCTATCGGTAGGTAAATGCGACCGGGGACCAGAGTTATGAAAAAAGCAAGAGCGAAGTTGGAGGAGGTAGAGGAAGGTGTAGCAGAACAATAAAAAAAGAGGCCCCCTCTCTCCTCACTTGTAGAAGAATACTAAACTTGTCGAATTTAGAAATGACATTCGAGAGGTGGTGAAGGGAAGGAACCTGGCAGCTTAAAACTCCTACACCTCGCCTCTTTCAGAATTACTTCCCACCGCAGGGAATTGAACGCATTATATACATAGATGTACATCATAACGCAGACTAAACCCTTTTTTCTGCAAGAATCGGCAAACTTACAGACCTGCGAGATGGCATCGATGGTACCTTTCCCCTTGCGGAACCCAAATTGATTTAGTTACCTGACACTTTGTACGAGCAGAACCAGAAAGAGGGGGGAGTGAAGGAGGAAGAGATGAAAAAAAGAAAGGGTTGGGAGTCAAAAGAAATAACGAGGAAGTCATGAAAGATGGGTCTTCTGCGAACGAAGACATGGGCCCAATGTTAGGGATAACTGATGTCGGGGATCTCATGAAGAGTCTGGAACTCCTTACAAGGAATATGCAGTACCAGCAAGAGAGATCCGACATTGGAGAAGTTAAAGACGGATAATGTAAGGGAAATAATGAATGTGAGGCGTTGGATGGACACCAATGCCAAAATGGAAAGGGGACGACAGGACAGGAGAACGGTGACTACACAGATGACCCATAAGGAGCGAGATGAAATACACCGTGTTAGAGTGTCGGTAACCGTCCAAACAGAGATCGGCCGGTAGGCAAAAAGGAAAGAGATTTTGCCGTAGGTGGAAAGAAGAACTGACAATAGGAAAAAACCGAGGCAGAAGGAGTTAACATATCCTGAGGCATATAGTAGAAACAGAGAAAAGATTGAAAGCGAGGGTGAATGGTCCGGTGGCCGGTAGGAGAAGAAGGATTAAGAGTGTAGCCGATAAGACCGATGAGGAGGTACCTGGAAGTACAGGCGGTAGGGAGGAAAGAAGAGATACAGTAGCAAGGAGAAGGAACGAAACGATTCTGGTTAAAGCTGACCAAGACACTAACAGGATAGACACATACAGAGAAATAGCGGGAGCGAAGGGAAACAACTAGTGTAAAGAGGACCAGGACACATTTTAATTGAAATAAACAATAAGGTATCGGCCGACGAGGTTGCAAAGAAACTGTCGACGGCCATGAAAAAGGACATAGACACTTTGCCGTTGGCAAACAGGGCGACTCTAGAGATTAAAAAAATGCAGATTCCATCGCTACCAGGTAGGAGCTGACTGAGGACATAGCTACTGAGTTGGAGATTAACGAGAAAAATTGGTTTCAGATAAAATCGCTGAGATGGCACCTTGGGGAGCCCAGGGTGGTGATAGTTCCGGCGAATAGCATTCCAAGGAAGAAACCCACCATCAGGACTAGGACAGTGTTGACGATAGCAACAGCTAGAGTTATCCCGAATGTCCTCAGATGCTATTGATGCCATATGGTGGGGTATAACGCGGCGAGGTACACGATATTGAGTCCAGGGAAAGAGCTAAGTCGGAGGTGTGGCGATGGCGATCACATTATAAACGGCTGCGGTAAGGAATCAAGGTGTGCGATCTTCGCGGCGGAGAGAAGAGCTAACCTGAGACATATAACGGAATCGCTGACATGCCTAGCGGTGAAGGATAGGTTGAGAAGAGAAAATACATCCAGGAGATAAAACTCCTAATAATAAATTTAAATAGATGTTGGTTGGCTCAGGAGCTGATGTATCAGTATGCCTGCGAAGCCAAAGTCGACATGGTCTTTATCACTGAGCCCTATCGACAGCAGACTTACGGGTACAACGATGACAAAGGCGATACATCGTTGTGGGTGACCCTGTTTAGAGGAAAACATCCGAACGAAAGTACTCTGGCAACCAGGAAAAGACTAATGGGCATTTGTGTCAGCGTCGTATTTTGCATTTGGGGGTACTGTTCACCCAATGTCCAACTAGAAGAATTTGACGACTACTTAAGGGAAATGTAGACCATCATCCGGACAAGCAGGGGGAGTTAACCCTCACTGATGATAACCGGCGATTTTAACGCAAAATCTAACGCGTGGAGTGGCCTGAGAACTGATCGCAGGGGTACAAGCCTGATGAATATTTTGGTAAAGAACGGCATCGTACCCATTAACATGAAGGAAAGCTATACGTTCTCTAGGAACAGAGGGACAAGCTTCATCGACGTGGTAAGTACCATTAGAGGATTGGCCAAGAAATACGTGGGAGGGAAAATACCAAAGGTGTGGACAGCGTCGGACCACATGCATGTCCTGCATGATTTTAGAACGAAAAAGGCGAGACGCAACCTAGAAAATTTTACTTATATGTCGAAGGATGTTGATGACTGCAGTTTAAGGTGGAAACAGCATGTCGAATTAAAGAAGGTTTATTTAAAGAATTAAAGGAGGTTTACCCGCCGATGTGCAAGAAAAGCCATAATTACTGGTGGAGTGGGGAATTGACAAAATTAATAAAGGAGGTGATGATGACGAGAAGAAGAGCTCAGAGGGCAATGGCGAGAGGAAATAGCGATACGGCACAGTGGGCTCAGGAGTGGAGGTAAAGAAGAAGGAGACAAAGAAGATGATACGAGCCAACAAGGAGAAGGGTTGGAAGGAGTTTTGTGATATGGTGGAAAGGAATCCATAGGGAAGGCCATACAGGGCGATCATGACCAAATTAATTCCGAAAGCCGGAACGGATGGCCATCGTGTGGACAAAGCGCGAGGTATTGTTCACGAGCTCTTCTTAACGAGATCGAGAGAATTTCTTTGCAGAATCGACGGGAGTATCAGTATGAACGAAGGCGAGGACATCTACTTGATTACTGAGGAAGCGTTACTAAATGCCGGAGCTGGGATAAACCCTAATAAAGCGGTAGGCGTGGACGGCATACCGGGAACGGTGGTGAAGTTAATTGAGAAGAGGACGGACGAGATGCTGAAAGTGTTCAACGCGGTAAATGTCAGTGAAAGGATACCCGCGAAAGTGGCAAGGGTGGTACTTATTTCAAAACCGGATAGGGACCTCGCACTTCCATCATCGTACCGGCCGATCAGTGTGTTGCCAGCGTTCAGTAAAGTCTGGGAACACACTTTCAAGAATTTGATGACGGAAAGGCTGGGGTTCGACCACTTTCATATAAATCAGTTTGGATTTCGTAGGAAGGAGACTACAGTGGACGAGCTGCGCCGGGTAGGTGAATTGGTGGACAGCTTTAAGAGAAAAAACGGATATGTGTGCTCCCAGCCGTAGACATCAAGAATGCGTTCAATACTCTCAGATGGAATAAGATTTATCTGGAGGCTGAGGCGAGAGGGATGCCCTGGAAACTTTTATGTCTTCTAGGCAGCTACCTGGAAGACAGGAAGATAGTAGTTCGTAACAGCGGAGGCACGTTGAAGAGGAACGTTTACACGAGAGTCCCACATGGTTCCACGCTAGGTCCCCTGTTATGGAATCTTGTCTACGACGGCCTCCTGATGAAGCTTCAGGATATTCCTCGTATGAATGTGGTTGCCTTTGCCGACGACCTGGCACTGATACTTGACGTGGCCAGCCAGGAAGAGATCGGGATAAGCTTGGGCAGGGCAATGAATATGGTCACGAGGTGGTGTGCCGACAATGGACTAGTGATAGCACACGAAAAGACGAAGGTAATCATGATCACCGGGAAATGTATTCCCAAGGTCATGGATATCCAGATTGCGGACCATCCACTGAGAACTAAGAAAGAGATCAGTTACCTTGGGGTACAGTTGGATAAAGGCAGGAGGTATGGGGCTCACTTTGAGAAAGTTTGTGTAAGGCCAATACTTACGGGGGCGCTGAAGGCGTTGCTGCCTATTGTTTACGGTCCCACCGGCTCAGTCAGGAAGCTTTACTATGGAATATGGGAGCCAGTGGTGCTTTATGTGTCCCCGGTATGGGACAAACCGCTGTTGACCAAGAATAACAGAATCATCTTGAAGAGGGTAGAAAGGGCCGCACTCATAAGATCGTCTACGGCCTACAGAACTGTGTCGCAAGCAGTGCTGTGCGTATTGACAGGCACAATGCCAATTGTGCGTTTGCGGGCCGAGATCTACGAACTAAAGAAGATGTATCAACGAGAATATGATGAGAACAGGAATTAGAGAAAATTCTATCTAGAGCAGGAATTGCTGAAAATTCTGTGCAAACGAGGAGGACAGTGGAAGAACATATAGACGACAGGTGGAGGGATAAATGGAGTGTGCACAGAGAAGATAATGGGACAAAGAAATTAATGTGTGACGCTTGTGCGTTTAAGAAGTACAAAAGAAATATTGATCACTGGAAGATGCAAGTGTTGACCGGACACGGGATATTCAACGCGTATCTTAGGACGATCAGCAAAGAGGTTCACTCCAAATGCTGCGATTACGACGCGGAAGTAGACGACGCGGAGCATGCGTTGTTACACTGCCCAAGGTAGTCCCTTGATAGGACCGAACTGGAGAGCTATGTTGAAATAAAATAGTAAAATAGTAATAATAAAGTTAATTAGTAAGACATGTGAGCAGCAACATTTTAACTACTTATTGTCCATCGGACCACTTATACGTTTTACACAAATTTAAGACTAATATTTGCACCGGCAAGTCGAAATATTTTAAGTAATCGATAAGGGAACTCGAACCTGATGTTTTTATAGAGAAATTGGACGAAATGTTGACAGACGAGATTGTAAATAATACTGACGTAGCCGACAGAGCGGAAAGAATACGGAGGTGCATAGGAAAAACATGTGAGGAAAAATTGAAAAGAAGCAGGTAGCGCGGTGAAGAATAAATGCAGAAACTATTGATGTGACAACGAAATTAGTGACCTAAAAACGTGATCAAAGCGAAGAGGAACGTGACGAGAACGAAGAGAAAAGCGAATATAGCAATAGATGTTCTTATAAAGGAATTCAAGGAAATGAGGAAGAAGATGAAGTACGAAATTGCCAAAAGCAAAAAGAGAGCGTGAACCTGCATTTTGTGAGGTCTTAGAAAGAAATCCCTGTGGAAAGCCATGCCGTACGGTTATGGCAAGATGCAGGAATAAATTTCCGCCGGATGATATGTCAGTTAATAAGGAAAGGACAATCATAAATGAGCTATTTATAACGACACACGGACCGCTACAGCAGGATATTGCAGTAATGGACACGACCGACGATGAGGAACACGATTTAATAGTAGAGAAGGACGATGTGAAAGAAATCGCAGAGTAAATTAACTCTATGAAGGCGGTAGGGATTGACGGAGTAACATCATTAAGTTAATTATAAATGATAAACAGGATCACAAAAACAGGGCAAATTCCAAAGACATGGAAAGTAGGCAGGTTGATTTTACTGCCAAAGCCGGGCAAAGATCTGAAATTACCCAATGCGTATAGACCCATCAGCATACTACCAGCACTACGCAAAGTATGGGAAATATGCTTAAAACTGCTGATGGAGAGATGCATAAGCATGGATTCGTTCCATAGGAAGCAATATGGCTTTCGACGGAAACGCAGCAGCGTGGACGCAATAACTCAAGTTATGAAAATTGCTGACAGTTGCAGATATACGTGCTGGTAACGCTCGATATAAAGAACGCTTTCAGTACTCTCAGCTGGGAGAGTATAAGAAAAGAAATGATAAGATCGTTATCAGCCAAGATAAGAAGGCTAGTGAAGTACTACTTGGCCGATAGAAAAGTAATTGTCAGCAATGAGTTTGGCAGTTCTGCCCGAGCAGCCGAGCTAAGCGGACGTAAAACAGTGCTTCAGAAAAGTGCGGCAAGTGGGGAAGAGGAAGCCAAGAACGGCTACACCAATAGCTAAATGGTGGAAACCCGTGTCTTCTATAAAGAAGAGCAAACATATCATGAAACAAATAACACCGATAAAAATAATAACCAAAGACGAACAATACTACATAAATAAAACAAAAAACACATCAAAAATAAGTCAACAAACAAACCAAGAAAAGGACTGCTCAGCTACAATAGAAGTTGATATGGAAATCAACAAAGAAACAACTCAACAGGAAGAAAGCTGGAAGGTGGCTAGCTACAATAAAAAAAGAAAAATAACAGGCAATCTTGATACGGAAAAACAGCAATGGCTGCAAGAATTACAACTAAGTAACTCATTCAGCTCGTTAACTGAAGAACTAGACGAGGACCCAACAAGCAAAACCATAACTCAGCCAACACACACTGCAAAACCACCACCAATATTTGTTGACTAAACTAATACAGTTGAATAAACTAAACAATACAGTAGGAAAGGATAATTACATAATAAAACAAACAAAATTAGAACAGGTAAAAAATCAAACAAACACCCCAGAAAATTATAGGAAGGTGATAAAAGAATTAAGAGAAAAAATGCTATATACCACACGTACCAACTCAAAACGGAAAGGAGCTACAAAATAGTTATAAGAGGACTACATCCAAAAATCAACACACAAAAATTAAGTGACGAACTAGCAAAAATTGGTCATCAAACTAGATCGATAACCAACATGACAAGGTACAACACGAAGCAACCACTACCGTTATTCTTAATAGAATTAGAACCAAGAACCAATAATAAAGAAATCTACAAAATTATAAAAATTCTAAACGCAATAGTAACAGTGGAACCACCACGCTATAAAAAAGATATTCCACAATGCATGCGGCGCCAACAATACGGTCACACAAAAAACTACTGAAATAGAAGCCCGGCATATGTTAAATGTGCAAAAAACCATTTAACGATATACTGCCCCTACACGCGAAAAATTGTGGAAGTTATATGGCGCAATTGTAACGGCAACCACCCAGCCAGCTATAAAGGATGCGAAATCAGGAAACAACTTCAACGTAAACTGTTTCCACCACTTCGCAATAGATCAATCGATAACTACCGACAACAACAAGATACAACGGATAACGAAGCAACGTTGAAAGCTCAAAAGATAATAAAAGCTATAAACAGAAACACAGATCCCCAAGGAAACAGAAGCTAAGCGCAAGCAACCCAAAACATTAGACAAGCAACGCCCATAAACAATCAGAGTCAAAGCAACAACACCGAAGACGCCACAGAAATCAAACAACTACTAAAACAATCAATTAAAAACACCGAAGTACTCACAAAAATGATAAGCGAACAAAACGCAGTCCTCAGACAGTATACACAAGAAATCACAACCATGCTACAACTACTCGTTAACATGTTGAGCAAAAAATAAAAACGGACACGCTTAAAATAGCAGCCTGGAACTGTAACGGCCTGCAACAAAGGGCCCTAAAAACTAAAACATTCCTGTACAACAATAATATCGACATACTACTCGTATCAGAAACACACTTCACTACAAAAAGTTACATAAAAATACCGTACTATACCATATATGATACCAAGCATCCCTCAGGAAAAGCACACGGAGGGACCGCAGTAATAATAAAAAACGACACTAAACATCATTTACACAGCCAGATTAGTAAGGAACATATACAAGCAACCACCATTACTGTACAAACTAGCAGCAACCATTTACAGTTGTCAGCAGTATATATACCGCCGCGACACAAAATTACATTACAAAAGTGGGAAGAGTACTTTCGACGCTTAGGTGATAAGTACATCGCAGCGGGAGACTACAACTCAAAGCACACACTATGGGGATCAAGAATCACTACACCTTGACGTAGAACCCTGCAAAAATACATTAGAAACGATAACCTCAACATATTATCCACTATACAAGAAGTAGCCAGGGCAACCACTATACCCGAAACAACCAACAGACAAACAAAAATAATTCCATTAGACATCCTCGAAAAAATTAGAAAAAAAAAAGAAAAGCGAAAGCAAAATGGCAAAAACATAGAACAAAAGAAAACAAAATACACCTAAACAAACTCGCAAAGGAAATAAAAAACAAAATTAAAGAGCACAACAACAACTAGTTTACAAAGTTCATTGAGTCACTATCTGCACACGAGAACTACAACTACTCCCTATGGAAAGCCACAAAAAAATAAGGAAGACAATAAAAATGATCCCAGCAATCAGAAGCCAAACAAATTAAAACAAACCCCGATAAATGCAAACACATTACATTCACACCGCGAAAACAGATACCACCAAACATTATACTAAACGGCACGCACATAATCCAAACAAGGCAAGTGAAATATCTAGAACTCCACTTAGATACACGATTCACATGGAAACAGCATATTAAATCAATAATAGACAAAATACAGATAGCAAGGAGACTAATGTATTGGCAAACAAATCGAAAATCCAAACTAAGTATGGAAAACAAACTAAAAATATATAAAATGATTATAAAACCAATCTGGACGTACAGAATAGCACTATGAGGAACAGCAGCAATGTGCCATATAAGCGAAATAGAGACAATGCAAGCTAAAATTCTTAGAACAATAGTAAACGCGCCATGCTACGTTAGAAACGAGGACATTAGGAAAGACCTGGGAATACCAATGGTCAAGGAGGAGATTAGCAGATATGCAAGAAGGTACAGAGAAAGAATAGCAACGCACCGGCTGGCAGCGGAAACGGTCAACACATCAAACATAGAAAGAAGATTAAAAAGGAAACACCCAACAGATCTCACAAAGGACACAACCTAACAAACACGATGATGGTACCCCACTGGGGGTAACCACCCACATGTTATATTACCGCTATAATATTTTACCAAATGTCCAAATGGACAAATTGTAAAAATTTAAATTAATTAATAAATAAAATGAGTTTGGCACGATGGAAAGTGGGGTGTTTGCGGGACTACCACACAGGGATCGGTGCTGGGACCATTCCTGTGGAACTTGGTATACGACGAATTACTAGAAAAATAACGTGGCAATAAAAGCCATTGCGTTTACGGAGGACTTGAGGCTTACGTGCGCCATAAAGAAGAATGAATGTAAGGATCGGAGAATAAATGAAGCAATGAAAAAGGAAAGAAAATGAGGTGTTGAGATTTGAATAATTTTCTGTGCTGGACTGGGTTAAATGCATAGTAGAGATACTTGTATGTGAATGTGTGTGGAAGTATCTGCGTGCGCAGCGTCTCGGAAACAAAGGAATGTAAACTGTTCAGTCGGTTAACAGTCGGGTATAGAAAAAAGTTCTGAGACGCGTGCAGGTGTGTATCGATGAATATATAAGAAATCTAATATCTAATATCTAAAATCTAATATTAGTTCTCAGTATAAAGTTAGTGTTCCTATAACATTATTTCGGTTTCAGAGATCCAACAATTCTCAACATGGTAGCAGAGCGTGGCTGCTAAGATTCAAGGTTATGGAACCACGTGTAACGAGTGATTGTATAAAAGTCGATTTAAAAAAAATAAAAAATCGGAAATAACTTCTAAGAGATAAAAGGGTTATTGTCACAACAAATAAAAGGAATCTGGATAATAAAGAGAACTATTTTTGAAAAAGAAAAAAAAGGGTGAAAATAAAAAAACGAATCAAGATGCCAAGGGACGATGAAATTAAGCATCAAATATTCGATGAATGTGATTACAGAATGTGGAAGAAAAGAATATTAATGTATTTAAAGTGTAAAAATTGTTGTGAACCGGCTACACGAGAGAAAATGGACACGGATGCGCAAGATAACTGGGATGAAAAGAATCAGTGGGCGATGAACTACATTTATGGTAGTATAACAAATGAACAATTAGAATTTGTTGGTGTTCAGGACACTGCTTTAAAAATAATGAAAAAATTTGATGAAATGTATATGAAGGAATCAACAGCAAATTTGTATAAGAAGTAGACTAGACATGATGAAGCTGAAAGACTTTGAAGAATCAAATTCATTTTTCACGGAATTTGAAAAAACGATAAATGAATTAAAGAGTCCTGGTGCAAACGTAAGTGAACGTGAAAAACTCGACTATATAGTCGACTATATAGCTGAAAACACTACCAGAATCATTGAGTTGTATTGGTAACTTAATCGACTCAGTGAAAGAAAGTGATCGAACTTGTGAATTTTTAAAAAATAAAATTACAATGTGGGAAACACGTAGTAAGAGGGAAAGTGATAGGACAAGGTCAAATGTATTCAAAGTTGGAAAAAGGGACATAAAGAGCCATGGTTGTGAAAAGTACGGCCACGTGGTAAAAAATTGTACAAACACGCGCAGAGGCGGAAACAATGGCGGAAACAACGGAGGAGCACAATGGCAAGGAGGTGCGTATCAGTAGCAGCATAATAGGGGTCGCGGCGGACGAGGTTTTGGCCAAAGAGGACGAGGATATGGTCAACGAGGATTTGGCCAACGAGGACGAAGTAGAGGCTGGCAACAACGCTACAACGGGGCAAGTCAACACGACGCAAATTATTCATACAACGAGGGCTACGACGACCAAGAAACTGGATCCATCCTAACGAGAGAAGAGCGCGAAAATAGTAAGAATGAAATTACGGTATATACTAGCGATACGCAAAAAATAGATTGAATATTGGATAGTGGATGTTCAGATCACATTGTAAATGATGATCTTATTTCGCTGAGTACGAAAATTTAAAAAACCCGATAAATGTAAAGTTAGGAGACGGCAGACTTCTAAAAGGAACAAAAGTCGGACAAATTTTCACTTACTTTGAAGTAAACAAGAGGAGGATTAAAATTATAATGTCTAATGTATTTTATGAGAAAGAAATGGATAATAACTTGGTTAGCTATGCGAGAGTAACGACTGAAAATAAGATAATCTCAGCAGGAAATGCTTCAAAGATATATAACAAGTACAGAAAGTTGATAGGGATCGCATTCAAAGATCATGGTTTATATAAAATAAGTAGTTACATTGAAAGGCAAGAATCTCACGCTAAAAATGTAGGAAAAATGACAAATAAGGAAAAATTTCACAGGATCTTAGGGCATGTAAACTTTAATTATTTAGATACAATGTGTAAGAAAAAATTAGTTGAGGGAATGCCAGAAAATTTTGAGCAAGTACAATTAAAATGTGGTAAATGTATCCAAAATAAAATGCACAATTTACCATTCCAAAATAACCGTAGTAGAGTATGCGAGATTTTAGAATTAGTACATACCGATTTAAAAGGACCTCATAAAAATACCGAGTTTGATGGATCTAAATATTTCTTAACATTTATAGACGACTACGGTAAGTGCGCATTGATTTATACTTTGAAATCAAAAGATGAAGTTTACAATTGTTTCCTTGATTATATAAACAAAGTTGAAAATCTTACTGGTAAGAAGATAAACAGATTAAGCTGCGATAATGGAAAAGAATATACGAACAAAAACATGTACAATCTAATTAGAGAAAAGGGAATTGTCGTAGAACCATGCCCACCTTATGTTCACGAGTTAAATGGAATAGCTGAGCGCTACAATAGAACAATCATGAATTCCGCTAGCTGCTTATTACACGATTCAAACCTGAATATTAAATATTGGCCGGAAATATTTAGAGCCGCGGCCTACTTAAAAAATAGGACCATTACGAACACATATGAAAATAAAACACGATTTGAAATATTTTTAAAAAGGAAACCGAATATAAATAATTTTAGATTGTACGGAAGTGGAGTTTTCGTAAGAATACCTGAAATCAAAAGAAATTCGAAATGGGACAAAAAAGCAGACACTGGGATACTTGTAGGTTATGAAAACATTGGATATA
>JACXIP010000063.1:68563-132722 GCA_014737485.1 Bombus picipes
TGATTATTTATATTAGTTATATATTTAATTCTATTCGTAGACGACTTATTAATATGTGGAAAAAAACAAAAGAAAAATCGATGAAATTAAAAACAAATTGTCAATCGAATTTTCGATGAAGGACTTAGGTGAAGTAAAGACTTACTTAGGAATAAACATTGAATACGATAATAAGAAGTGTGAGATGAAATTAGATCAATGTAGTTATATAGAGTCATTAGCGAAACAATATAATATAGAAAATAGTAAACTATATTTTACACCAATGGAACAAAACTTAAGTTTAGAACCCGCACAATCAACCTCAAACGATATAAGATATAGAAATCCCATAGGAGCTTTATTATATATTAGTACTGGAACAAGATTAGACGTTAGCTATAGTATAAACTATTTAAGTGGATTTCAAAACAGTTACAACGAGACCCACTATAAATATGAATTGATAATTTCGAAATACTTATATTTAACTAGGAAATTAAAATTAACTTATAAAAGAAATTTGAGTGCTGAAGTTATTGATTGTTTTGTTGACGCTGATTGGGCTGGAGATAAAGTAGATAGAAAATCCACTACGAGATTTATCATAAGATTTTTCAAAATCATCAACAGCCACCGAGTATGTAGCTTTATCGGAAGCTGTGAGCGAAATTAAATTTGTAAGAAAATTGTTGAAAGATTTCAAAATAATGATCGAGACACCAATAAAAATTTATGAAGATAATTCTGGAGCGATTGCGATATCAAAATTTGACAAAAAATTCGAAGTACATTGAAGTTCACTTCCATTTTGTGAATGAAAGTTACGAAAATAAAGAGATTGACATTATAAAAGTAGATTCAGAAAATAATGTAGCTGATATTTTAACGAAGTCTCTAGAGAGAAACAAATTTGAAAATTTTAGATTACTTTTAAGAATGATTTGATTGACTTATAAAAGGAAATGAATATGCAGCACAAAAAATTAAGGAGGTGTGTTGAGATATGTATAATTTTCTGTGCTGGACTGGATTAAATGCGTAGTAGAGATACTTGTATGTGAATATCAGTGTGTGGAGGTATGTGTGAGCGCGGCGTCTCGAAAACAGATGAATGTAAACTAGTCAGTCGGTTAACAATCGGGTATAGAAGAAAGTGCTAAGACGCGTGCAAGTGTGTATCGATGAATATATAAGAAATGGTTCATAAAATAAATATATTACTATTCTAATATTAATCCTCGGTATAAATTTAGTGTTCCTATAACATTATTTCGGCTTGAAAGATTCACAATTCTCAACATGGGGTATGACTGTAGGAACCAGCCTGGCGAAAGACAAAATCAGGTGAAATCATAATGATAACCGGCAGGAGAGTACCGAGGATAATAAAACTAAGGTTGGAATAGATGGAAACCTAAACGAAGGGGCAATTTAATACATAGGGGTTATTATTGATGGGAGGAGGAGGTTTGATAATCACATCGCTAGTGCACGCGGGAAACCGGATGTTATGTTCAGCGAATTTAGCAGTAATTTACCAAACGTAAACGGACCTTCCTACTTAGCGCATAGGTTGTATTATAACGTATGGGATGCAATAATGACGTACAGAGTGCCGGCCAGAGCCTCGAATATTGCAAAAAATAAGAAATTGATGATAGGAGTGCAAAGAACGGCCCTCAATATAACAACTATGCCGTACGGTACAGTCTTTCATTCGGCATTAGGCGTTTTGTCCGGCAACATGCCGATCCACATCAAAGCAAGCATGAGGAAGGAAATGTACGACAAAAAAAGAAATCCTGAGAGAGTGATGGGAGTAGAACATGGGGAGGATAAACCCAACACCTTGATGCTAGAAATAAATAATGTAATCAATAATAATATAATAAATATGTCGGAGATGAAAGGACACCGGAGCCTTCCATTTTGGAACTTCGGGAAAATCCGTAAAATTGTAATCTAAAATCTATCATAGCCATAATTAAGCAATTGTCGTCATTCTATCTAATTGTGTTTGTTTGAGATTTGTGATAATGAACTTGGACTCTAGGCGAATGGTTGATATGAATGAATGGCGAATGGTCTAGGTAATGATTAATGGTTTAAAGGCAACGCTAGACTTTGACGTAGTTCCTGATAACTTCTTCGGACACGATGTACTATTAAGTATTGAGTTAACTGAACAAATAGAAGTAAGAATGAAACATAAACAAGTAAAGTTTAAACAAATTAAAGAAGAACTACGTGAGAACCAGTGTGCTGTCGAAGACAGTGAATGGAATGAAGTGTTAAATATAGACGTATGTAGTGAACAAAACGACCGAGATATGGTCGAATTGGACCATATTGAAGATAGAAAAACCAGAGACGATATTAAAAATTTAATTAGTGAATATTCGGTGACGAAGACAAAGGACACAGGTGGACGTATGAAAATCATACTTGAAGATGATGCATCAATAAACCAAAACCCACGGAGATTGTCAGCAGAACAAAGGAAACAAGAAACGTTAAAGGAAAAACAACAGGAAATCGAGATTCTCCGGAAAGAACGAAATTTAGAACGTGAATGAATTACGAAAGCCGCAAATCAAGCAGATCAGGCAGAACAATCGCTTATTTCAGTAGTAAAAGAATATGAGCAGTATCGTGAGAAAATGCAAAAAACCGCTACTGACGTGGAGGTTGCGTTTTCAAAATTACTCGAAGAGAAAAATTCACTTGCTTTACAATTGGAAGAAGAGAAGAGGAAGCGTGAAGATCTCATGTTTCGTTTAGAGGAAGAATCTGTTAACAAGGATGATATTCAGAAAGAAAGAAGTGAGCAATGTGTGATAAATACTGTAAATGAAAACAAAATTAAAGATCACGAAAAGCTGTTGCTGGAAGAAAGAGAACATGTCGGTCAACTTGAACGTGATAGCATCAAATTAATCGAAATGGAAAAAGAACTGACCCGTCATCGCAATGAAGTCTCAAATGCTACTGCTCAAGAAATGCAGCAACTCGAAGACTTACAGAGTCGCAATAAAATTTTGAAGGAAAGTAGAAATAATCTTGAGAATGAGGTGCAAGNAGAAAAGAATACTTATGGAGCAATATATAAATCAAAAAACTGAATTGCAATCAAAGTTGAAAGGAAATCAACAAGAAAGCGCGGTTCATAAAGAATCAGAGAAAAGTTTGCGGACAGAAATAGAACGTGCGACGAAAGATTTGGAGAAAATAATAAGTTGATAGACGATATGAAAAAGCAATTTGAAAACAGTACAAATACTTTGAAAGAGCAGTTGCAAAAAGCTGCAGAACGATAGAAAGTATTAAAAGAAAGATTGAACAATTTGATTATGAAATCGAGCATAGACCAGGTACGGCGATACGTCGTGTGAACGCGCTTAGTCGGAATACGGTAGAAGAGTTATTAGCATAGCAGGACCGAAGCGGTTTGAGTGATCGAGTTCGCAAAGCTTAAAAAGAAGATGACGATTTTGAAGACAACGAAGGATAATCGTTATCCATTAAGGTTGATAGTCGATGCAGAATAGCAAGAAATCAGTAGCGCAAGTGAAATTAGTAATATTGGGCACATCTGAGGGCAGATGTGTTCGTCAGGATAGGAATATTATATTATAAATTAACAGAAAGAACAGTATAATAAACACAATATCGTTGCACTCTCACAAAATCGAATATAATATCGCGTTTCGCGTATTTCTTTTTTCACTAATTCTACGTCACAACAACACGATGAACTTCTCTCGACCACGATAGATTCAACTCTGACAGCATTCTCCACATTCATTTTTCGCTTAACAAACCTTGGTAACGTTCACAACACTCCTTGACAATATTGACATATCTTGATGACGTTTATAAACAATCATCCTTCATGCCACGTCCTTCCCTGACGTCACACCATCCCACCACATAAATAAATAATAATAAATAAATTAAATAAATAATGATTGCATTTTATTCGTCTAAAAATAAGTTGCATATCTCCACAGAGATTCTCAGTACGTTTCAAACCATTGTTTTCATGTCCTTATTAGGAATTCCCATCATTTTTAAGTTATTTACAGTTTCCGGCGTTATAGCTCCTCTGCTACCAAGCACCACCGACAGAACGGCTCCCTTACCGACGCCATATCTTTTCTTTAATTCTTTAAGACAAGACGACTACTTGTCGACCTTTTCTTTGGCTGCTTTTTGGAGATAATCTCTATTCTCGTTTCTTTATTCGAACAGTAACGTCGACTACGAGAAGCCGTTCATCGCTTTTCACCACGAGGTCCGGTTTAGATTTTCCCCAATTTTAATAGTAGGCTCGACAAATACTTCGTTCTTGTCTTGTAGCTTTTTGACGAGGAGAGCTTTCACCTCGTCATGCCTTTTACTTCTTAAGCCCTTTGTATGCCGGCATAGCCCCAAAATGTGCCCTAGGGTCTCGGACATGACACCTCCTGCACATTATATTAATCTTTTTGTTGGCTCCTGCTAGAGTTACTTTGAAGCCAAAGGTATTAGTTCGCAACCTAAAGCGAGACGGCTTCAACGGGTGGTACTATTTGAGCCACACGTTGCCAAGTTTTTCCCTTGTGAAGTCAGCCACCCCGTGTCCTTGACTCCGCAAATCGGCCCATTGTTTAATATCCTCGTTTTTCAGCCTCCTTTTGGCCTTTTCAATGTCCGCAGAAGTAGCAGGCCAATTAATCCTCAGGGAGTTGGCGATCTTTTTGAGTTTCAATTCTGTGCTCTCAATAATATGACTAGATTCTGCTGGATCTAGTGAATTTTTCATATTTATTGCATTCTTAAGGGTACCGAGTTTCACAGGATGTTTAAACCTCGGTAACTCTAGTCCACCATTATTTTTGGGCGTAACCGCAGTAGAAGGTGTTAAATGTAAAATTGCTTTGGCCTCTTGCCTGATTTCATTATCCAAGAATTTTAACACTCCCTCGCTTGACGGGTTAATCAACAAGTTATAAATATAGCGAGGGAATATATATTTTTGAAGAAACTCCATTTTCTGGCCCGGTTTTAACGATAATTTCCTCACTCTTTTAATCGTGCTCAGTATTTTTGGCATGATTATCCCACATTGCAGGCCTTTACATGGTCCGATTTTAGCGCCAAGATACCTGGAGGCTTCCTCGGGTGCGATGTTTGGTATCCTTTTATTACTTATCTCTATATCTGGATTCTTTATGTACCAGGTGTCCTTCTTTGAGACCACCTGGAACATTTAGCTTTTCTCTCCAGAGATATTCATCCCAAGACCCTCCAGGTATTCTTGGATCATAGATAACTGTTTTTGTGCTTCTTTGCTGTTCTTGCCCAATAGGACAATGTCATCAGCAAAGGCCAACATGGGGATCTTGTTGTTTTTGCTTATACTGATCCCCTCGGTGGATTATTCTACCGCTTCCAGCAGCGGTTCTAAGCACAGATTGAACAAAATAGGTGATAAGGGGTCGCCAGTTCCATTTTTAGCCTTTATTTTGGTATTGGTATCTTTATACATATTTAGTATGAGATTGATTATCGGGATCGAGATTTCTTTCCTAGCCAGACACGGTTTAATCGCTGAGTGGGACACCGTGTCGAATGCTTTGGAGATGTCAACTATACTATAGACACCTCCTTGATCTCCTTTGCTATGTTCCAGGGCTGCATTAAATAATTCCACATTTATTTTACATCCGTTTTCGGATGTAAAGCCCTTTTGTCTCAGATTCTGCACGATGCTCCTCCTTAATCTCCTGTCGAGAGTGGAGGAGAAAATTCTCGCTATTATTGGACCAATAGTTATCGATCGCCATTTCTCGGCCTTTTTCAAATCCTTATTCGGTTTTGGTATAAACGCGGTCCTATTATTCCTCTAGCTCTACGGATAATGAGAAATACAATACAGCATGTTAAATAATAAAGCTAGTACCATGGGCAGACCCGGGGTTACCAAGTACTTTTTTCCAAATCATCCGGGCCTGCAGCTGTTTTATTTCTTGTCTTTTTAATTTTCTCATTGATTTCCTCAGCGACTACCGGAGGAAAATATTCATGTATAAGACGTCCTGAAGCACAACAACAAACAACAAAGGTATGGAGTAATTCTATAGCTCTCCTTAAAAGAAATATTTGTAGCGACACGCGACAGTAAACATTCCAACGATTTCTGTCCCGTGGCTCGTCACACGCAGACACTATTCTTCGGGTATGATGGTTACCATCTGTTAACCATGGCATCTACCGACGCATCTTCACAGTACATGTTCAGCTAGCCTGAGGGCCCACACAAACACAAACAAACAAGGAGGGGTTCTTCCGCCTTCCACTGAGCACGGGGAGCCTACAGACCGGAGAAACGTCGGAGGAGGAAGAGACCCTCGTCGCCCAAGCGCCCTGCGCAAAGAAATGGAAGGCCGGCGGATATTCCGAGGTCCCCTTGGAACTGGCTGAAGAGATGAGAACATCCACTACGGAACGATGAGAACATCCACTACGGAACATCTAGCAACCTCAAGGGCACATACGTGCATCAAGGTACTGAGAGAGGCGTCGAGGTCCACCCCCGCAAGCGTAAAAGAGCTTGCAAGAAGGACGGGTCCCGCCCCTGGCGCCTCCGCAATGATGGAAGGACTCATGGCAGTGTTGGGGGCGGAGAACGGGGCGCTCCGAAAGGAGGTGGGCAGATTGGCCTCGCGCTCCACGGCGGAGAAGAGCGCCTCGAATGCAAGATGGAGGAGCTAGGCACTTCGTTGACTAAACTGATGGAGGAACGCCTTCAAAACATCGACAAGAGGAGGGAAAAGGAGGTTGCTTCTGACCAAACTTCAAATGGTTGTTCTGAGACATACGAAATAGAAGTACGTAATTTGAACACGACCTAACATCCTCTATATTGGTTACTTAATCGAATGTAGGAAAAAATACATTGTTACTGGGAAATATGTTCGGATAATAGAGCATTGCGGATAATAGAACGTTCGGGTATTAGTGTATTCGGATAATGGGTGTCCGGTTAAGGAGGGGGGGAGGCTCAACTGTACTTACCGCCATATGTTATCGTTAATTATGCATGGTTATCTATATTCGCTCCTGCTTGCCTTTCTTACTGAAATCTATTCGGTTGATTTCTCTTATGCCACCTTATTTGACATCTCATGGCTTTTCAACCAGTCAATACTGAACATAGATACATCAAAATGTATTATTAAAACAGTCGAATTAACACTTTTTCAGAGATAGATTGACAGTGGAAATGTTCTTGCATAATACGATTCGGGATAATATTTAGATCAAAATATCCGGCGTTGAAACAAAGCGAAATATAAATTATACAAAGAAGACACTACTTTCTTTTACATTTCGCTTTATATTTTGGAAATAATTTGTCGTATGTGAGAAAAGTTCAGCAGAACGGTTCAACGGTTTTAAAATTAAAGTTCAGAATGAGTATTATGAGCATGGATGGTATTTAAACGTTGAAATCTATGTAATAATGTAAGGCAATTACTTTTTAACTTATAGGATGCAAAGTATGGGAATCGATGTATCCATCTGTTTGATTCGTATTATTGAAAATCTTGCAAGTAACTTTATCAATTTCAAGACAGATTTCCTGATATACACATATCGTCGAGAGATAAATGTCGCCTGTTTGGTATAAACAGTTTTTGTTTTGATAGATAAACTCTCGAAAGAATATCCCATTGAATTTATGAAAATTACATCTCGTGTTAGAATCAACAGATTCATTATCAAAGAGAATATCATTGCCTGCATTAAAGGAAATCCTACATCACAGCGTCAGAAGATCACTGTTTTATCTAGACATACTAATGAAGCTATTATCTATTAAATCTAAAATGTTCATTCTTGAATCAATAATAATAAGATTTATGAATGATGCGGTTTTGGAACAAAATGAGATATAGGATCTATGAAGTTGAAATTGTAATTGAAAAATAATTGAAATTCTGATTCTAACTATTGCGAACTTTATTTTAGTTCGTTTTACTCCGCCTTGTTAAGCATTACGTTTATTTTGCGAACAAATTTATAATTTTTAAGTATAATAAAGTAGCTACTGTTTAGCTTCTTTTCAGATAATGATACGCCCGAATTTTTACTATGCAGCATATCTTGCAAAACATGTTTCCTATCATTTGAAACAACGAATTAATATTGATTTGTATCATTTTTAAATTGTGTAAATCTAACGTATTATGCGAACGAGCATTATACTTTGTTGAAGTATCTGCAAATGTTATAAGCTGTTCAATATCAAGTTTCTTTACAATCTTTTCTTGAATCATAGCGTCGGTTATAGGATATTGATTATTTAAGAAATTATCCAGCTTATTATTCGATGGAATTTGCCTGCAAGTAATTTTTGACTCACTTGTTTCACGAACGAATCATATTTATTTGTTTGTGGCCGCGCACAAGATCGGTCCCAACACCGAGTCCTGCGGAACACCGCGCTCGACGACCGTCTTCTCTCCTCCTCTCTGGTAGCGTAGCATACCCACCTGTCATCGAGGTAGGCGCGGATTAGTCATACGAGGTAGCTGGGAATCTCGCAGTGTTCCAGGGCCGTCACTATCCTGTCCCACAGCATGGAGTTGAACGCGTTGACGATATCCAGAGAGACCGCCAGCGCCACGCTGTCCCGGGAAACTATGTCCTCCGTGAGTGCCCGCACGCGTCTGACCGCGTCAATCGTCGAGCGTCCCTTCTGGAAGTCGTACTGGTTTTCGTGCCAACACGGCACACGCCTCGATATGTGTCGCTCCAGGCGGGAGGTAACCACTCTCTCGAGAAGCTTGCCGACCTCGTCTAGCAGGCATATCGGCCGGTACTCCGACAACGAAGTCATCGGTCGATCCTCTATATGAAGCAAGACCAGCCTCGCCGTGGGTAGATTCCCTCTCTCAGATATCTAGTGTAGAGGCGCCGAAGTTTGGAGGCCATGACCCCCATCACTCCCCACCCCAGATCCGGACCGGGATTCCATCCGGGCCCGGCGCCACGTCGCAGGAGACCATTCTTCTGATCGCCTCCCACAGCTCTTTCTCCGTCACTTCCCAGTCATCTGTCCATTCCACCGTCCAGGTTGTTTTCACAGTGTGAATGTAATGTGTTTGCATTTATCGGTGTTTGCTTTAATTTGTTTGGCTTGGAGCCACTTTTCTATTTTTGTGATATGCTCTTGTAGTAATGTAACTGCTATTACAGGGTTAGTGTGCCTGACTATTACGGCTGTATCATCCGCAAATGTCAGTATTTTACTATTGTTAGTTGTTGGTATGTTGGCCGTGTATAATGTGTATAGAACTGGACCTAAGACGCTTCCTTGCGGTACCCCTGCCTTGATTTCTTTAACTTCGGAGTATGTGTCTTCAATTTTTATTACGAAGGTTCAGCTGTTTAAGTAGGTTTTAATTAATTGGTATATCTGCTCCGGGAATTGTTTTCTGATTGATTGAAGTAGGCTATTGTGGTTTATTTTGTCAAATGCCTTCTCTATGTCCATAAAGAGGGCTGTGCAGTATTGTTTGTTTTCTAGTGCTATTATTATTTCATTGGCCAGTCTGTGCATTTGCTTTATGGTGTAGTGTTTGTTTCAGAATCCGAATTGGTGGTCCGGTATTAATTTTTCTTTCTCTATTATTGGTTTTATGCGGTCGTAGATTACTTTCTCTAGTATTTTAGAGAACACTGGTAGTAATGATATCGGTCTGTATGATGTGGTTTGGTGTGGGTCCTTGCCTGGTTTACGTAACATTATGATCCGTGCCAGTTTCCAGATTTTTGGAAAGTACTGACTTCTTAGTATTGCGTTAAATATTATAGTGATTTGTCTTATCGCTTTTGGCGGAAGGTTTTTCAAGATTTTGCCGTTGATTAGGTCGATTCCTGGTGCTTTATTATTTTTTGCTTTCTCGATTATATTTCTGATTTCTTGTGCTGTTGTTTTGGGTATGGTATAGTGTTTGTCAGTTGATGTACCAGTGGTTGGCGCATCCTCGTCCGTATGACTATTGTGATTGCTGTTGTTGATATTGTGTGGTGTAAATGTGTTGAATAGGTGATTGGAGAATTCTTCAGCTTGCTCTTCCTTGCTTCTTGCCCATGCATTATCTGGTCTTCTGATTGCTGGGATCATTTTTATTGTCTTCCTTATTTTTTTTTTGGCTTTCCATAGGGAGTAGTTGTAGTTCTCGTGTGCAGATAGTGACTCGATGAACTTTGTAAACTCGTTGTTGTTGTGCTCTTTAATTTTGTTTTTTATTTCCTTTGCGAGTTTGTTTAGGTGTGTTTTGTTTTCTTTTGTTTTATGTTCTTGCCATTTTGCTTTCGCTTTCCTTTTTTCTCTAATTTTTTCGAGGATGTGTGATGGAATTGTTTTTGTTTGTCTGTTGGTTGTTTCGGGTATAGTGGTTGCCCTGGCTGCTTCTTGGATAGTTTCTGTAAGTGTTGTTACTGCTTGATCGATGTGTTCAGGTGTTTTCAATGGGATGTTGCAGTTGATTTTGCTCTCGATTATTTCTTTAAATGTTTGCCNATTTGGTGGTTTTATTGCATAGCGTCTCTGAATTGTTGTAAAGTATTGGTTTGTTTCTGTATGTAATTATTATGATTGTATGGTCGGAGGTAAGCTGGAGACTGGGTGCTATGTTTAGTTTATTTGCGTTTAGTCCCTTTGTAACTGCAATATCGAGTAGGTCAGGAATTTTGCTCAGGTCTGTCGGCCGGTATGTCCGTCTTCCCCCGGATAGTGTATTGAGGTTATTGTTTCTAATGTATTTTTCCAAAGTTCTACCTCGTGGTGTAGTGATTCTTGATCCCCAGAGTGTGTGCTTTAAGTTGTAGTCTCCAGCTGTGATATACTTGTCGCCTAGGTGTTGAAAGTTCTCTTCCCACATTTGCGCTGCGATTTTGTGTCGCGGCGGTATATATACTGCTGGCAGCTGTATATGGTTGCTGTTAGTTTGTATAGTAATGGTGGTTGCTTGTATATGTTCCTTACTAATCTGGCTGTGTGGGTGATGCTTAATGTCGTTTTTTATTATTACTGCGGTCCCTCCGTGTGCTTTTCCTGAGGGATGCTTGGTGTCGTATATGGTGTAGTACGGTATTTTTATGTAACTTTTTGTAGTGAAGTGTGTTTCTGATATGAGTAGCATGTCGATATTGTTGTTGTACAGGAATGTTTTAGTTTCTAGGGCCCTTTGTTGCAGGCCGTTAGAGTTCCAGGCTGCTATTTTAAGCGTGTCCGTTTTTATTTTTTCTCAGCATGTTAGTGAGTAGTTGTAGCATGGTTGTGATTTGTTGTGTTTGCTGTCTGAGGACTGCGTTTTGTTCGCTTATCATTTTTGTGAGTACTTCGGTGTTTTTAATGGATTGTTTTAGTAATTGTTTGATTTCTATGGCATCTGCGGTGTTGTTGCTTTGACTCTGATTGTTTATGGGCGTTGCTTGTCTAATGTTTTGGGTTGCTTGCGCTTAGCTTCTGTTTCCTTGGGGATCTGTGTTTCTGTTTATAGCTTTTATTATCTTTTGAGCTTTCAACGTTGCTTCGTTATCCGTTGTATCTTGTTGTTGTCGGTAGTTATCGATTGATCTATTGCGAAGTGGTGGAAACAGTTTACGTTGAAGTTGTTTCCTGATTTCGCATCCTTTATAGCTAGCTGGGTGGTTAGCGTTACAATTGCGGCATTTAACTTCAACAATTTTTCCCGTGTATGGGCAATGTATCGTTAAATCGTTTTTTGCACATTTAACACATGCCGGGCTTCTATTACAGTAGTTTTTTGTGTGACCGTATTGTTGGCACCGCATGCATTGTGGAATATCTTTTTTGTAGCGTGGTGGTTCCACTGTTACTATCGTGTTTAGTATTTTTATAGTTTTATATATTTCTTTATTATTGGTTCTTGGTTCCAATTCTATTAAGAATAACGGTAGAGGTTGCCTCGTGTTGTATATCTCGTCATGTTGGTTATTGACCTAGTTTGATGACCAATTTTTGCTAGTTCGTCACTTAGTTTTTGTGTGTTGATTTTTGGATGTAGTCCTCTTATAACTATTTTGTAGCTCCTTTCCGTTTTGAGTTGGTACGTGTGGTATATAGCATTTTTTACTCTTAATTCTTTTATCACCTTCCTATAATTTTCTGGGGTGTTGGTTTGAATTTTTACCTGTTCTAATTTTGTTTGTTTTATTGTATAATTGTCCTTTCCTACTGTATTGTTTAGTTGTTCTATAAGCGGGTCTATTATTTGCGCTTCAAAAAATATTGGTGGTGGTTTTGCTGTGTATGTTGGTTGAGTTATGTTTTTGTTTATTGGTTCCTCTTCGAGTGCTTCAGTTAACGAGCTGAATGAATTTCTTAACGGTAGTTCTTGCAGCCATCGCTGCTTTTCCATATCGAGATTGCTTGTTATCTTTCTTTTTTTGTTGTAGGTAGCCACCTTCCAGCTTTCTTCCTGTTGATTTGTTTCTTTGTTGATTTCCATATCAACTTCTGATGTAGCTGAACAGTTCTCTTCTTGGTTTGTTAGTTGATTTATTTTTGGTGTGTTTTTGTTTTATTTATATAATATTGTTCGTCTTTGGGTATTATTTTTATCGGTGTTATTTGTTTCATGTTGTGTTTGGTCTTCTTTATAGTAGACACGGGTTTCCACCATTTGGCTATTGGTGTAGCCATTCTTGGTTTCTTCTTCCCCACTTGCCATTCTTTTCTGGAGCACTGTTTTACGTCCACTTAGCTCGGCTGCTCGGGCAGAACTGAAGTTAGACAAATGATGAAAAATCTGTGATGTTGCCAGTAGGGCTACGAATTATTGTACGATGTTTGTAAATATCGATGTAGGGAAAGATTCGTGCTGCGTAATTCAACAGATTCGTGCTGTGTAATTCAAAAGATTCGTGCTGCGTAATTGGAAAGAAAGTGCTGCGTAGACGATGAATATTTTTGTTGATGTATACATTTCTTTGTCTAGATCGTTAATCTGTAACTGCGTGTAATCGTTATCTGCGTAGCTGCTTGTGCCCCCCTTCCCTGCCTCTTTGGAAACTGCTAAGTGAAACTAAGGTATAAGGAGTCATTTTGTTGTCTCATTTCATACCGATAACATGGATCGCATTGCGTCAAGTTTGTAACGTATTATACCCTATTGGTGGCGTCGGTTCTTTATTACTTTCATTAGTGTATTTTTCGCATTATTCATTACTATATTTTTTACTATCATTTAAGTTTGTAACTTATATTTTTTTTATATAGATGGCGCGTAAGTAGACTCAAGTACTTCAAAGCAAGATTTCGCATGTGTTTTTGTAGTATTATTTAGGTATTATTTAGGTATATTTAGTTGTAAACTTTTGAATTCTTGGAAATATTTTCGACTATTTATAACACGCGACTATAATGTATTAGTGGAGTGTATATTTCACATTCTAGTAATGAACATTCACAGTATAATTCTTGCAAATGATCACATTGCACTAACGGTATTCGTAAACATTTGATCGATATCGAGAAATATCTTATAATTTTAAACTAATAATTTTTATACGTATTCCAATTTCTCAATAATAATCTCTTAAAAGAAAAGTAGCAGTATATTCTAAACAAACGTTGGATAGAGAAAGGAAGATAAACATCGAAACAATACTTCGCTTCTTTTCTACTCCCCATCCCACCTCACCCATAAACAACTCTATTTTTAGGGAATATTTGTGACCGCGTGCAATGCGGTTTGTAGAGTCAGTGTCTGCTTCGCAAAAGTATTTTTCAATATTTTTAAATCACGGTCGTTTTGATTTAATTCAATTAAATAATCACACGCGGAAGTTATACAATTTTATCAAACAATTTTGTACGCGATATTAGAATTCTTGTTCGCCGATTATAATTTTAGCGGTCACGGTAATGTTGTTTTATTTTATATTCTTTTGAATATTCTTTTTCGGTACTAGAGTCAGTGTATTTCTGAAGTGGACAAAGTCTCTACAGGAGCTCAAGAATGTAAGTAGTTTTACATATTGTATTTCAATTTGTTTTATTTTTTATATTTTGTTTGAATTATTGTTAATTATACAATAAAGATGATCGATAATTTAGAAAGCTGTAAATGTCCTTCTTCATTGAAATAATGTCTTAAAATCTTAACATTAAAGTACAATAAAGCTGTCTGATACGCATCAAAAATCACTGAATGTTTTGTTCTCAAACTTTTATATTAGAGTTATATATAGAGAGAGATTATATTTTTATTAAAGTTAAGTCTTTATTGTTGCTAAAGTTTCACGTTTGTTAATATGTATTACCGATATTAATGATATCTTATGTCTTGTTATAGACATATCACTGCTTCAACTTCTTCTTCATCTTTAGGAGTATTCTAACAGTAGCTCAATGGACAAGTATGTAAATATTTTTACATATCATACTCCAATTATGTCTATTCTGTATATTTCTTTTTTATCAATATCAATTAAGAAATACAATTTGATTGATAATTTCAAAATTTATTTTTTCCCGTACAAGGATGAGTGAAATTTTTCGTGCAAGAAGACACTTCGCGACAGGCATATTTTTTAATCAAAGCAATAATTTTGAACACTGCTTCTGCATTTTTTGAAGTAGAAGGTGTAGCCAGAATAATGGAATAATTAGATATAGATAGACTTTTTACTTGATTTTATTGATCGGGAAATTTTTGGTACGGGATATTTTGGAAATTATTATGGAAATTATTATTAAAATATTAAATCACAAAATAAAAGATTCGAAAACATTTGGATTAACGCTATATGTACATACGACTCGTCGAAAAAAATTGCGGACCCCGAGCGTTGACTGAGCCAATTGTTTCCCAATTTATATACGATCAGATTCGCGCCTGTTTTTTCGCTTCTGTCCGTTTCTTTGTCCAGCGATTCGGGAAACTGGGTTTTACAAGTTGAGTCCATAAGCGATGGCATACAGGCTGGAAACGTGAGTAACGATCGGATAGGTGCGACAAGAACCGGGTAATAGAAACGTCGACAGTCAAATGCCACTGTAGTAATTGTCTTCGTTGGAAGAAAAATGTCTCGAGTATTTGAACGCTTATTTACTCGTCGTATTGTGTACGTATTTACGGGCAATAAATATGGCTTCTAATCATGTTCGTTACTTCCCACTGCGAATGCTACTAAAAATTTCACTAATTTTAAACTCAGCTTAATAGTGAACAAAAACATGATACATCATCAATTTGTATTATTGTATACTATAATTTTTATGTACGATGTGTTGAGGAACAGTTAAGTTGGTATGATCACTATTCCTACAAGCTAAGTTGGCTCTAACGACGCTCTTTTGCTTAGGCGTCGACCACGTGTTAATCATCTAAGTGTATCCAGTGTGCTCATATGGTTGTACATAGTGGTGAAATACAGAACGTAAAAACTGAATCTGTGTGAACCAATTAAATATTAAACTGCAAACCTATTTAATAACACGACGAACATTTTTTTCATCGTATATATAATTAAAGTTTTCGCGAAATGATTTGATCTTCAGAATTTGAATTAATCTCAAATTTTCGAAAATTCGGTAATCTGAAAAATTCGAAATTCGAGTATGTAGCTAACTAAAACTTAGTTTACGATACTTTATTTCAAAATCAACTTTTATCAAATCTCTTAAATACCTTCACTGTCTCGATTCGTCCGAATACTTTGCGGCTAATTCAACATCGATTCGATTATTGTCTCTGTGAAATATCAAACTCTGGATGGCAACTTGAAGCGCACCGATACACAATAGAGCTAAACGAGTTCAGGTAAATAGACTGGTCGGAAGGAGATCATAGTATATGAGAACAGATTGATCTCTCGAGGTTCGTTCGGACAAATAGTTGCCCAAACTATCAGAACTGTATGTCTAACTGAAGGTTTCATCACTTCTCTGTACAGAATCCGATTAGTGGATTCGAATCGCGGCATAATCGTGTTATAGACGCCAATCAAGCGATATTTACGATTGATGTCGATCCCATCACGCTTACGGAAAGCGACTGTATTTTATTTGAGAAGTGAAAGAAATTTCTTTTACACATTTATCATGATTAAGTAAGCTAATATTCATCCTGAATGAAACACTTTGTGTTATTTAACTCTGATACGGTCTTTAAATTCTTATATCCAATTAATCATCTTCTTATTTCATAAGTTACGACAGGAAGTCGTGCATATCGCGATAATAATCGTTTCATATTTTCCTCAAATTTAAGAAATTCGTTAACAATCGTTTAAGAAAGCACAGAGAGAAAATCAAACGTTTATAACCCATTAAAAAATTATTTATAAATACTTACACTAATTATAAATGAATGTAGTTGATTTGAAAATTATGTTAGGTACATTAAGATTGTTCAAATTGAATCTCGCAGTCGATCAATAAAACGAACGAGTGAATTTTTCTATCGTTGTCCAGCAATTCGATCAACAAATTAAAAAGAAAAGCGTGTAATTGGTTGTAAACTAGGCGACGTCATTAGTCCTTAGGTCAAATTAGGTCGATGTTTACAAAAATTATTGGCGAAATTATTTGCAATCGTGAATAACATTAAACGCTATAAAATTGAGACTTGAGAACTAGTGTTAACTGGGATTAATGTATAATAAAAATAAATATATTGTTAATTTCCAAAAAAGAAGCTGCGATATAACGTTGTTTAAAATCAAAATATGTTAAAGTGGAACTTGTAGTAATCGTTGTTTTTGCACGTTCACGGGGAGACGCGATCTCGAAGAAGCGCGTCAACGGGAGTCGTAAATTCCCGTTACGATTGACTAATCGACGCCACGAATCGCACGATCCCTTATTTCTGTTAGGATAATAAGGGTAGTTCAATTAAATATGACACTGATATAACTAGTTATACATCACAGTTTATTCCAACAACTTGTATAGAAGATAGTTTCGCTGATGCGTATATATAAGATAAGTAAGTGACTGATCTACGGGTGTAAACCTGGTTGAAGGATGTTGACTGTTTGAAAGATGGAAAATAGTTGACTTGACCCTCCTGGAGTCGTACGACGTAGGAAGTTTACTCTCCGGATGTCGTAAGAAGAGTAAGTTACAGTGACGATGCTGTGTCGTAGGAAGGCTAGTGATGGGTGTGTCTAGTGCACGGGACCATCGGATTTGTTCATGACGATTTTGGCTAAGAGAGTGAGGGAAATAGGCTTCGTTGTTAATTGGTTAAACTAAGGTTGGTGGACTAGGAAGGGTCTTAGCCGCCCCCGATAGAAAGTAGCTGGTAGGAGAAAAGTTGCATCGTACGTGAGAAAAATTAACTTTCCCTTGTCAAGCCGTAGTAGACAATAGTCTTTAGAGAGTGACGTAAAGCAGATGTTTGTTGGGTCTGAAGGACCTTAGTTAGCGAATTACTGGGATTTATGACGGGTGCTTAAGAATATTGAAGGCACGCAGCAAGGATGAGCGGACATCTGGCTCCCGTCTGGGCCGTGGTGTGTGGCATGGTCTAGGTAGAGTGTCGCCCGACGTAACAATCGTATATTCGTGTTTTAAAATTGATATTGCAGGTATACGTTTTGCACGCAAGGATGTAGCTCTAAGTTATCCAGATATGTATAATATTATGGTTTTCCGATGTTCTTGGTGCTGTATTATTGTTACACCACGAGGCTTGCCATAGGCCGTATTCCTAACCGTCGCTCGTGGCACTACAGTGTCGCAGACAGATCATCATATAGGACCAGCGAAATATATACAATGTAGCGACAAGCGTGTCACGACCGCCACACTTCAAATCCGATGGACTGATGCTGGAGATAAAGATGTGGCGGCACTCGGCGACAACGTACATCGCAGAAGTGCCTAATGAGCCATCGACATCCCAACGGTCCTTCCACCGAATGTTCTAGAAGAAGGCGTGCGTGGCAATGATTGCGGACGCCTAACAAACGCGCGGATAGTGGGGATATTGAGGGGTGACGAAGAAAAAAGAAACAGATCCAATCGAAAGTTAAATTGTAAGAGCTTCAGTCTTGGAAAGTCACGGCTGGAGTTCAGAGCCAAATCGTAATTAGTGTAAACCAAGTGTTCAAAAATAAATTCTCTTTTTATTTTTTTTATATTTTATTTTTCTTTTCATCTGAGAGGTTCAGACGAGTAAAATTATATATATTAATATAAAATTATATATTATATATTATTCTATATTTTCGACTTCTTTCTTCGCGTAGAATCACCCCCTTTCCGCTTCTACCACCAGTTACCAACCACCCTGTATTTAAAATGATAAATTAATGTATAGCCTGTATATGTGAGTCGTTAGTACAAAGTATAAATCGCAAAATGAAATCGCGGATTAATACTGAATACTCATTAATGCTCAAGATACTGTGGATACTGTTAGATACTGTAGATACTGTTAGATACTGTTTCGCGCGACTAACTGATGACTGATTGATAACTGATTGCTAACTGATAGATACTCGGTATGTACTGCCCTGCTTGCGATCGAGTCCGTTTATTTATACTGGTCGGGGGAGAGTCGGAAGATTCAAATTCGTCTTCATTCGACGGTTGCATGTAGCGGCGACATTGTTTTGTTCGGAATTTATTTGTCATTACGTTTCATGCGTCAAGGCTATATCAATGCCCCGAGGCACAACAGCAACATGAGTTGCTCTCGATTCGCGTCGTCTTTTGTCTCCTGCGCCTCTACACCTCTAGTCACTGTGAATAATTATATTATTGGTTTGTCAAAATCTATTGAAGTCGTGCTTACTACGATGCATTATTAGTCATCAGCAAAAACTTTCATTAGGCGAACAGGTTGACTTATCGTACAAGCAAAGTGCGTAATAAAGAAGATCAAAGTATGAAGAAGTAATCGTTATAAACCATCGGTGTAAATAATCATTATCGTTATTTTTCCTTTGTAACTAAAGATTCTCATACCTTTTTTCGTTTATATTTCTTTTTTCCAGCATCTATCTCTGTGATTAAACATGCTCGATATTATAGTTTGTGTTCGAAGATACATAAAAAATATATACTTATACACTTCCTATACTACATATCTCATTGAGCATGTGAAAAATCGCTAGAACATAGGTTATGAAAATACATCTAATTCATAAATAGATTATAAAAATTGTGTAAAGAAATATAAATAGAAGATAAATTTGAGATAACAAAATCATAGCACGCACCATACAAAATATATTCTAGAAAAAATAATTTGATTTGTTATATTAATATTTCATGTTTTACTTCCCTTGTAAATGTAATTTCGATGTACTCAGTTTTTTAATATTTTCATGTTAAATTATATTATTCTTCCAGAGCTATATAATTTGACGCTTTCACTATTTGAAGTTTCCTTCCACGAAACCATTCCCTTCAACGAGAACCATGCCATGCTTCGAAATACAACTTCTCAAAACACTTAATGTAAAAATAGATATATACATATTTTCCCATTTAGAGTTAACATCGCAAAAAGTTTCTTCTTGCTTAAATTTAATTTGCGATAAGTATCTTCTGTTTGTTCTACAGTCATAATCACGAAAATAAGTGGTCGAAAAGGTAGTGTACATCGAAATATAATATAATATGCTCAAATATACTAGAAATGCTAAAATATTCAACAAGGGCGGTGGTGCAGGCAATTGTCATCGAGAACAGATGACTAGCAACGGTGTCATTGTAAGTAGCTTGTTTTTTTTTGTTCCTTATTTTGAGATTTAGCTTCCCTTCCTTACATTCATCAACTCTTTGTATTCTCCTTATTTTCCCTTCCTTTTTCACCCACTTAAGCGCTCATTTCTTCACCCGCGAACAGATAGCCGGTCCTCATCGAACAAGCTTGTCCCAACGTCCACTTGCACATAACTTTAATACGCATCTTCATTCGTCACTTACTCAGTGAAAGGATTTGAGAGACAGCGATTCTGACGTGTTTTCCTTCGAGCATTATCATCTTAGGAGTGTTCCTATTGGAGTATATATGTTTCGTAACGATAATAAATACACCGAGTTCGATGGACTTTCTTCATACGGAGTAAATTTCTGATACCTAGATTTACTACTATAAACCAATGCTTCATTTGATTAAGTAGTTTCAGAAAACAGTCTGAGTTTAATTTGGTAGGACCGTCATTTTAAAGATATCTTCTAGATACGCGGAACAGCGTACTATATATTTAGTATAGTTTAAAATGATATGTTATAGAATTCTCAAATCCGAGTCGAAATTGTATTCATGAGCAGTTGCAATTATCATACAGGCATGTATGTATGTTTTCACTTATCGCCTTTTTGACTATGTGACATCAGAATTTTCTTTGCACGTTGTCTATTTACAGTCTTGAGTGCAGTGGGACCATATTTGAAGCTCTCGAAAAATTAGTGAATAAGATTATTGCCAAACAGATCGAGAGAAAAGGAACGCTATATATTCCTCTTATTAAATTATCAGACTTTAAAAATTATTTACTTTTCAATTTTGCTATTTATATTATTTCTAAAATAATACTGACATTGACAATAAAATTCGATAGGGTTCGACATCTGTGCTTTTTAGTGATAAGTAGCTGTTACGCAATACACCTGTTCAGTTGAGGCATACTGTTGAATTTCACTATACAAATTGTATTATAATTTACAGCGTAGCTTTATAGTTGTTCTGCTTTTCCGGTGTAGCGCTTATATTCGGATTTTTGGGCGTTAGCCCCTCTGTTCCTTTTTCAGGCTTTTGTGTTTTCAAGGTTTGCAGAACCATTCTTGCCTTCGTGGCGGGTGGCATCTGCCTACGTGACGACATCTGGATTACTCTCGCGGCGTACTGTTTGTACACACGGACAGTGTACGGAGCGACGGGAACACGCCCTGTCAGGAAATCTTTAAAGTATGACAAGGAAGTTGGCTGATGTAATTATCAACAATGACTTGGCTTATTTAGAACGAGGCAGGCAACCGTCAGAGGCAAGGGAGGTGAAGAGGCTCTGCGAGGATTTGGGGAGTAGAACTGGACCTCCAAATCCAATATTCCAGGGAATAGAGCCTCGGAGTTGTCATTATGTGAATACTTTTTTGTTTCGCATGATCTAGTAAACCAACACTTCTTTCAACTTTTTTTAACAAACTCTTTTGAATCGTACCACATTTTCGATCGATTACGATCTCTCTCGCAATTGCATAGTTTTATTTGTGAATATTACACTCTGCCCAGCGCTTCTAACGCGCTCCTGCGCCTCCTGAATCCATATTGCTCCCTATGAAAGAGGTCCCTCCCTAGGCACCTAGGAGCCGCCCTGGCCGTTGTTCCGCTATGATCTTGACTATTTCTCCAGGAACCCCTTCGACGCCCGCAGCTTTTCTCGAATCACAATTCGCAATAGCCGTCCTATAGCAGGACCTCTTCCATTACTCGCAAATCTTGCTCCTCTTCTTCTTGCGTCCGTAAGAACGGACCTTGTTAAGAACCTCCGGTGGTACGTTCCGAGCCATTCTTGCTCTCACTACTCGATACGGTCTCCTCCAGGGATCTTGATCCAGGGTCGCGCAAAACTCCCTCCACTTCTCGTCCTTACTGCGCTCGATTTCCCTTTTTAATATCCTCCTAGCCTCCTTAAACTCGTTTACCATTAGGTCAGCATTGTCACTCCCAGCTGCCACTGCCCGCTGCCACAGCCCGCTGCGCTCTTATTCCTGATCTAAGAGTTGCCCTTCTCAACCCGGACAACTCGTCGTTCCACCAATGATTAGTGTTTCTCCTGCAGCGCGACAGAAAAATCTTCTTCAGTTTGTCGGTACACTTTCATTCCAACCGTTTCTGAAATTGGTCGCCGTGTGTCGCGTCGTCGTTCGCCATAAAATTGAGATTCTCATCGAACCTCCTCAGGAATTTTCCCGCGTCCATGTTCTACATCGAATATCTAAAATTGCCCCGCACCGGCTTTTTTTTATTTTCTAAAAACACATGAAATAAATATAGGTGACCCGAGGCAGGGTACCAATCCGTAACGGTACTCTTCTTCCCACTCTGCCTCATTCGTCTACTAACACTCAAAATGTCCGGGAAGCTTGTTCTTCCATTCCTTACAAAGGAGTATGCTCCCGTCGTCCTGATCGGCATCAGTTCGTTCTTCGTGATAGCATCGAGTAGATACATCCCCCTCGGCACCGTCCTCCTTCCTCCCCAGGCAGTAGACTTTGCATTGAAGTCGCCAGCCACTAGCATTGCCTGGGCTCTTCTCCTGCCCTCCTTTATGGCTTCCTCCAGTTCAGCTATGTAGCCGTCGAACTCTTGCCTGTCCACATTAGAGGAACAATATCTCCTTGTTCGTTATGTATCGACGTATTCTAGTCGAACGTAACGATTTCTTTTTATTTTTTTGAAAAATTTCGTCCGCCGGACCAACATGACCGGGACGTTGGAACTTAGAATTTTTTCGCACCGCTACGAAGAGGCCGAAAGTTCCTCTCGAAATAACTCGTTAAAAAGCGTTATAACGAAGGGGAAGTAATCACACTACCAGTTGAAATGCGAAATAATATAATACGAGAAAAACATGAGTCGTCCGTAGCAGGACACAAAGGAGTAACGAAGACTTATCGGAGAATACGACAGTATTATTGCTGGGAAAAAGGAAATTCAAGAATATGTAAGTATTTGTAGAGAATTCCAGTTAAAGAAACTAACAAGAATAAGGACGAAGCAAGCGATGGTGCTCACAGACACACCAGGTAAAGCCTTCGACAAGATCAGCATGGATATATCGTCGGTCTATTGCCAAAGACACAAAAAGACAAAAATAAATACATACTATCAATTCAAAACTCATTGACCAAGTATTCGATTGGGATTCCGATGGAAGGGATCTCTTCGGCTGAGATAGCGGACCTCTTCGTGAAAAGATTTATTTGCCGATCCGGGTCACCGAGAGCCATTCTTACCGACCATAAAGCGAACTTCACATCTTCGTTGATGAAGAAAGTTTTTTTTTATTATTTATTAAAATTACAAACAATTATCGCATTGAGAATTTTCAGCAACTTTTCTAGCGTGTCGCAGTAACATGGCTAGATATTTATAATAAGTTAGTACTTATTATAGATAGGTATAATTTATAATTATGTATTATAAATAAGTAGATATTAATTATTTTGGGTAACTAATTGAATCTAGCGTTTACGTCTAGCGGGTAGTGTCTGCGGATCTGGTCCGATGTATCGAGAAGTCCAGTCACTAGGGGATTTCGGTGTTTGTTGACTCTTTCGCTGTATCTGTCGCTATATTTAGCTATTTCTTCTTTTAATGTGGGTATCTTGAGGTCGTGATGGATTGTTTCGTTGGTAACATACCAAGGTGCATCTATTAGGGATCTTAGCGTTTTCGATTGGAAACGTTGAAGTATTTCGATGTTGGAGTTGCTTGTTGTTCCCCATAGTTGAATTCCGTAGGTCCAGACAGGTTTTATTACGGTCTTGTAGAGGGTAATTTTATTCTGTAGGTTTAGTTTGGAGCGTCGACCTGTGAGCCAATAGAATTTTTTTAGTTTTTCCTTTAATTGTTTCATTTTTCTGTAATGTGGTTTTTCCACGTTAGTTTCCTGTCCAGGGTCATGCCCGGGTATCTGACTGAGTCCTTGCTAGGAATTGTCGTATTGTTGATGGTGACCTGGGGGCAGGTTTGTTTACGGAGCGTGAAGGTTACATGCGAGGATTTTTTTTCATTAATTTTGAAGCCTCATTTATGAAACCACTTTTCCATAGAGTCGAGACTTCGCTGGAGAGTGGATGAAGCAATTACTGGGTCTGCGTGGGAAGCTAATAGCGCTGTGTCGTTGGCAAATGTTGCTATTGTTATCTCAGTTGATTTAGGTAAGTCGGCAGTGTAGATGGAGAACAGCAGGGGTCCGAGGACGCTACCTTGGGTTATGCAGCTTCTATTGGGAATGTTGCGGAAGTGGCGTCTAAGCATTTAACCATGAATTGCCTGTTAGTTAGGTAGGACTTTAGGATGGAGTGGTAGGGGTGTTGTAGTATTTTTTTGAGTTTATATAGTAGTCCTTCGTGCCAAACTTTGTCAAATGCCTGTTGAATGTCTATGAATACCGCTGAGCAATATTTTTTCCTTTCAAGGGTTTTGCTCATCATGTGGGTTATGCGATGAATTTGTTCTACTGTTGAATGTTGCTTCCGAAAGCCGAATTGATGATTTGGGAGTGTTTTCAAATCCTCTAGGAGTGGGAGGAATCTATTCGTAAGTGTCTTCTCGAACAGTTTGGACAGGATGGGCAGGAGACTGATTGGGCGATAGGAGCTAGTTTGTAACGGTTTTCCAGGTTTAGGGATGAGGGTAATCAGTGAGATTTTCCAGGCCTTGGGAAAGTATTCAAGGCGAAGAATAGCGTTGAAAATCGATGTGATAAGTGCTATCCCTTTTGTGGGAAGTTCCTTGATTGCTTTATTGCCTATTAGGTCGTGCCCCGCTGCTTTCGTAGCATTTAGGCGATTGATTGATTCTATTATCTCTGCAGAAGTGAAGAGTTCCATAGGAGGTGACATTTGGAAGTGGGAGTGCAGGTATTCGGTAATGTCCGCGGCAGCTTGGGAGGAATGGGGTTTAAATACTTTAGACAAGTATTTAGCAAACAGGTTGGCCTTTTCCATAGGGCTGCGCGCCCATCCACCTTGCGGACGGCGAAGTGGAGGGATTATTAGCGTGGGGCGCGTGAGTTTCCTGGAAGCCTTCCATAGTGAATAACTGGTGTCAGCTGTGGGGGACAAATTGGCGAGATATTTATGAAAACAGTCGTTTTTGTAGTTTTTGATGATTTTGGTTAGCTTTCTGGTTGCGTTGTTTAATTTGCGTTTGTCGTCCGGTGTTCTATGGGTCTGCCAAACTCTTCTTAGCCTACGTTTTTCTGCTATTTTTTTTAATATGTAATTGGGGTATTCATGTTTATTGATAGACGTCTTAGTAGGTGTGGAGGAGCGGATAGCGTTTATTATGCTTGTGTTTAAGTATTCCGTGGCTGCTCCGATTTCTTCTTTATTTTTTAGTGACGTTAGGGCTAAAGTGGAGTGATTAAAGACTTCTCTAAAGAGCTGCCTGTTGGTGAGTTGGTTATGTTTAAAGCCCTTAGGTGTATTCTCGATAATTGTTGAACTGACTGTTGCTATCACGGGAGAATGATCGGAAGAGAGGTCAGTCGAGGAGTTGATTTAGACGTATCCTGGCGAGATATTTTTGGTTATGAAGAAGTCAAGAAGGTCAGGTATTTTGTTAGTGTCGGTGGGCCAGTATGTAGGTTCGTATGTGGTGAGGTGGTTGAGATTGTTGGTTAATATGTTGTTTAAGAGATTTTTGCCTCTTGCTGTGACCAGTCTGCTGCCCCATTGGTTGTGTTTGGCGTTTTAGTCTCCTCCTGCTATAAATCTATTGCCCAGGCTGTCTAGAAAGTTGTCAAAGTCTTCTTTGGCGATGTGGTGTCTGGGAGTGCAGTATACTGCTGAAGTAGTGATTGTACCATAGCAGTCTTCTATTGCTACATTTGTTGCCTGGAGGTAGTCTTTCTAGAATGATGGAAGTTCGTAGTGCTTGATGCTGGATTTGATTATGATTCCGGTACCGCCGTGGGCCTTTCCGCTAGGATGTTGGGTATAGTAGAATTTATAGCCGTTTATTTTCAGATAGTTTTTGTCGGTGAAGTGGGTTTCCGATACGAGCATTACGTCGATTTGCTGTTGTTTAAGGAAGAGTTCTAGTTCATATTTGTGTTGAGCTAGACCGTTGGCATTCCAGAGGGCTAGGCGTCTCGGTTTTATTTTGCGTCTGGTCGTATTAGTTTATCCATGATGAGTGTTAGTAGTAATAGCAAATTATTTACTTGCTCTGATTGTTTTTCTATTAGCTTTTCAAGTCTAGAGACGTTGTCTGTATTTGGTGCATTGGGGGCACTGTATTAAGAGTGATCATTGTGGCTATTCGGATTATTTTCGATTCCCTGTACAGCTTGGGCGTAGGAGGTTGGGGTAGTGGTGTGTTTAGGAGAACTGGGTATTTAGCTGATTAAGGGAATTGAAGTAGTTGTGAGTTTAGGAGGACTGGGTATTTGATTGGTTATTTCTTTTGCTCTGAGTTCACGGTACTTATTTGTGTACAGGGTTTTAGGCAGAGTAGCCTTTCTAGTTAGCCGGGTGGTCTCATTGACAGTGGATGCACTTAGCGGGGGTTTCTGCGGATTTCGTGCACTGGTCAGTAGGGTGTATGCCTGCACATTTGACGCAGCGGAAGTTACGGTTGCAGTATTTCTGCGTATATCCGTACCTTTGGCATCTTTTACATTGCACTATCTCTTTTTTTATTACAGGAGGTTCGAATTTGACTACCGAGTTCATTAATCGGTTGATGTTGTAGATTAGTTTGTTTTTTGGGTTCTGCTTTAAGTCTATGAAAAATAGAGATAGCGGACTTTTCGAGATTCTATGTTTTATGTTACTTATATTTATTACTTCATAGCCGTGATTTAGGAGTTCGGCCTTCAGTTCGTCCAAATTAACTGAGTGGTGGATGTTGCGTAATACCACTCGAAAAGGTCTTTCCTGCTTTAATTGGTATATGTGGAAGTTTGCGTTCAATGTTTTTAGCAATTTTTTAAGTTTTCTGTAGGAGTCTGCATTGGACGGTAGGATTTTAATTTGGTTGTTTTTAATTTTTAGTTTGTAGTCGTCTTTGTTTATTTCCTTTTCAATGGACTTTACCATTGTTTGGATGTCGATGACGTCGTCAACAAATGTTGGTGGGGGAGGGGGATTTCTTTGGGTGTGTTGGTTTGACGGTGGGTCCGCGATTTCCATGGAGTCGCTTGTAGTGTCCAACACGGCGAATCTGTTGTAAGTGCTTACTTTGGTTGTTGACAGTTCGTTCCGGATGGCGTTTGTGTTAGTATTTGGTGCTTCGATTTTTCGTTTCTTGGAATTTGTGGCATCATTGGCTCGGGGAGGATCTGATACACTTTTGCCACGGAGGAGGTAGCACGGAGCAACTATGAATTTGCTCAGGAGAGCCTGGTCGGGATTCCTGGGCCATCGTCGAGCTAGTTAATTCAAATTGAATAACTAGTCGTGAGGCGATGAGGCTAGTATTCGGGTAGAGGTTAGGAGCGTAGGATTTTTGTTTTTCTAAAGGATAGGAAACACTTGGCTGTGTTCACTTTCGACGGATGGGCGACACGTGTTGTTTTACGAACTTCACAGAGCACTAGACTCACGTCTGCACGCTTCGGCAGTCAACAGCGAACTGTCGATGAAGAAAGTGGCGAAGAGATTTCGCATCAAGCAATACATCACGTCGGCATACCTTCCACAAAGCAATGGTTGGATCGAAAGATCTCACCATGTATTGACCGAATATTTGAAACTATACCTAGAAAACACCAAAAACTGGGATGAATGGGTAGAGCTGGCTATGTTTACCTACATCTCTGTACATGAAGCAACAAGGTTCTCTCCGCACGAGCTAGTCTTCGGACACTTGGCCAGAGAACCCACGAGTGAGGCGATTATCGAAGAGAACATGGAACCTACTAACGCAGAATACCTGAAAGACCTACTCGACAAAATTAATCCGGTACAGCAAAAGGCGTAGGAAAATCTAATAAAGTCCAAACTAAAATCCAAGGAGTACTACGACAAACGAATCAATCCACAAAATTTTAGAACAGGAGACCTGGTGTACCTCTTGAATGAACCACATATCGGAAAATTTAATGACCAATATACAGGATCGTATAAAGTATTAGATATTTTCAATCAAAACGTTACAATATAAGTGCGAGGTGTCCCGCTAACCGTACATTTGAACAAGCTAAAACCAGCGCACAATCGAAACAGACAATAACCTATCAGTGAACAGATGGGCCAACAACCAAACGCCGAAAAATCCGCCCTAAGTGAACGGAGGGAGACGATTAACCAAGTTTCCACTGGAAATTTTAACCCCAAGGGGGGGTGTCACGTCCCGCACGATCCGTAGCGCGAAAGTAAAATTTAATTTCTTTCAAATCAAGGTAATTTAAAACGTTTATTTGGAACCGTGTTTACAGTATTTGAAGTGAAAGGCAGTTAAGGCCGTTAAAAGCTAAATCTTGCGGAAACTTATCCAACTATGTCTTTATATTTACCTAATTATGTTTCTACAGCGATATTAAGACAATTTAATTAAATAAGAATATTTACCGTTGTCATTATTGAGTAGAGTATTTACCGTTCGTCAACCGAATAATTACCATTCAAAGAGTTAGTTACCATTTTGTCAACCGAAGAATCATCATTTTGTCAACCGAAGAATTTTATATCCGTCTGTCCGTCAGTCAATTGTCTATTAAATACGTGTGTAAACTGATTAAATGCCACGGATAAATTAAATATCACCGACATACACTACATACACTTCTGCACGATATGTCAACGATCATAACGCCACATATATCACGAAACCGTTTATTACCGATACAACAAGAAATAAAAAATTATTCAGATTTGAAAGCTGCTGGCACAGAGCTCGCGTATACCCAACGAACGCCTTAATGTAGCGAAATCAGCGTTTTAGCTCGTCTCAATCACCTGGCAACAATCTCGGTCATCATATTCACAGAACGATTTCGGCTTGTAAACGATTACTTAACCCGTTCTGCAATCGCTTATTTGCTAAGTAGGTTGACCAAATTGGGCCACTTCTCGTCACGATTATCGCAAAACTCTAATAAATTTTACTTTATATTTAGTATTTTACATGTAAGACACATATGATACGAGTGAGTTAACTAATTTATAACAAAACAATTAAAAAAACAGAAACAGTGCAGAGTATTCGACTCAAATTAACGTAGTAACGTATCCAAATACTTAAGATAGACGATATTGATAAACAAGAATTGCGTGCTTTTACTGAAATTTCATTGAATCGACAGGGTCGATCCAGAGAATCAATAATGCCGACAGTCGTCGATACGAGAGGAAATTATTATCGTATGAATATCGAAGTGAAATCAACGTTCGTTTGATCGCTTCATTTCTGATCCCTGGCCCGGCTCTCATGAACAATGCGCACACGCTAATGTACGCGGATCGTCGCGCGATCCTTCAGTTCGTTGTTATTCATTTATATGAGCTTCGCTTGCTCGAAATCTTAGAGAAAGGAAGACAGACGTAGCTTTTGTTCTCGAGTTCATCGAGGTTGTTAACAGCTCCGCGATCGAGGATCGTGATCAGAAGTCGATAATACGGTTACCGGAATATAAATTCGTTGCTCCAGTTGCTCGATTTAGATTGACTCGGATCGAACTTCTGAGATATGACCTTGTTCTCTTCGCAGCGTAAGAGGTTCAAAGTTATATCGTGAATCTTGATAAGCGATTTCGAGTGGTAGAGATCAAAGTTACGTAATTAATATCAAATTATGAAATATTCCGCGTAGGTTACTTTGATGATTAAGTATTATTAATAAAAACAAAGTATTTAATACCAACCTTTAGAGAAATAATATGTAAATTATAAATAAAAAATAATTAATAAGAAGTAATAGAAATAAAATATAATTCAAGAAAATTTGAAATATAAGCAAGAATATCAGAAATATGATTAATATGATTAATACCAGAACGTACATATTGATAATATCGATAATCGAAAATTCAACTGTCATTACCTATATCGGTATAACTATACTAGTATTAGCATTCGGCCACAGTTTCCATTCTACGTCTAGTTTCTGCAAATATATAGCAAATATCGCAGTTCAGCACGTTAGGATCTGTTTAAGGGACCGATAACAACGTTTACGAAACGAAGGTAGCGTAACGTCAATCCACATCAGAGACCAGGCCGCTGTCACGACCTTAAAATCGGAGATAAAGATGTGGCGGCACTCGGCGACAATGTATATCGCCGAAGTGCCTAATGAGCCAGGAATATCCCAACGGTCCTTCCGCCGAATATTCGAGGAGAAGGCGTGCGTGGCAGCGATCGCGGACGCCTAACAAACTCAAGGATAGTGGGGATATTGAGGGGTGACAAAAGACAAATAACCGAATCCGATCGGAAATCGAGTTGTAAGTCAGTCTTAAAAAATCACGCCTAGAGCTCGGAAGTAACAAATTGTGAATTGTGTTAGAAGAAAAATAAAGTTTCTTTCTTTTATTTTTTTTTTTGTTGTTGTTGTTCTTTTGTGTTATTTTACGTGACAGTAGAATCGATAGAAAACATAAAAGCGCATCGCCGAAATCAATATCACCTGCCAACAAATTCGATAGTCACTTTGATGAAAGACTATCCGCAACATCGTTCTTCTATTTTAATGATAAAATTGAAGGAAACGTGAGAATAAAACAATCATGCTATAATATGTCAAGAACAATGAAGCTTTATCAGCTTAACTAAGCTTATCACAATTGAGAAACACGATTAAGAGAATATCAACGTAGCCTGGTTCTTATTTGCCAAATTAACAATTGTAAGTGACTGATGTAGTTTCGAATAACGATCGATCCCCTTATTTCTGTTATGATAATAAGGGTAGTTCAATGAAATTGCACAGATGTAACACAAATAAATTAATGTTTATTTCAACAACTTATTAACTAGAGAGATATAATTGAAACAAGAATGTAATTGCGTTTTGGTTGATAAGTAATGCGCGACATATGATATGTGTTGACGGTTCGACTTCTCGAAAAGTTATGATCGCCCTTCGACCTTTTTCGTCTTTTCTGGAAGACGACGACCCCCCCCCCCCACTACGTTCGGATCACGCCACATTCCTTTACGCGAGGTAAAATAACGGCCACGAGTCGACGTCTCTGGAAGTCGCCCTGCTTAATGAACCATGCGCTTGCTACTACAATGTTTATTTGCCGGGCAGACGTGACGATCCGTCCGCGACGTTGCAGTACCCCGATCGACGGTTAAGAATACGGCCTATGACAAGCCGCATGGCGTAACAACTGAAAAAAACGATTATTTTATTTCCATTAAAAGCGGACAGTGCTTTAAAAAAGTGATATTGGACGCTCTTTTTCCAAATATCGGGTTTCCCCATTACATAATAATGATTACAGCAATGAAAGTAATTACGTAAGGTTACTCTCATTAATATTCCGTCACGCCTTAAACCAAAATGACTTTTTTAAAATTACGGTAACGACATAGTTTCACTGTCGATATAACTATTATGTACTTGAACTGGGGTGATCGCCCAAGTAACTGTGAATGCGTATGCTCGCTTCTATTAACGAAAAACTATTTCCCCGAGCTGTTTCCACCCATTCTCGTCCGGTTAGTTTTTGTGTTAACCCGTTACGTCCATCCCTTTGATCGGCCAAAAAAAGAACTACTACTACTACTACTACTACTACTATTACAAATACCAAAAGCGAGCATAGTGACAAAGTAGTAACAAGAATGACTTCCCATGCCCTGGATGATCCAGAGGATCAAGGGGGAACCAGAATCGTTATTGAGAAAACCATCACGAGCATTTGTCCCTCGCGCCATCAAAATTCTATCTTCTGAGATATTTTTCGTGTTTCCGTGGTCATCGCCACTCTCCTTAACTTTGCTTTACGATGTATAATATCTCGATGTTACGGTAGTTAGAAATTTGTATTAATTTGGAGAATCTTGCAAAAGTACGCAGATCTACTACGATAGTCAGATAGAGAGTATCGGCAGAGATCTGTTCCTTTATCGTAAAACTCTTCCGGACAACTTTGATGCTACTAGATATCGGTTCTCGCAGCCAATCATTCCGTAATATACGTAGATCATCCAAGAAATTTCTCAATTGTCACCCGTTAATTTCGCGCAACTTTTGCTTTATTTTAGCTACGTGGGAGCCTATTAGTGCGCAAATTTTAATCCGTCTCCTCTGTGCTAAATATCGTTCACGCATAGAATCAAAGTTGCATAAAACCGCGTACAATTGCATCAGAGAATTTCTAATAATTTTCTCGTCTCGCAGGGCGAAAACAGGCTCACGAATGATCTCTCTGTCCTGACTATCGAATGTACCGCAAGCACGTAGTTTCAAGTGTCCGTTCTCTAGAAAATGCGAAACAATTTATGGTCGACGGTCGAGTGAACGGTGCAACGGTCGAGTTGGAAAGATCAGAAAGATAAATCGTCATAGTTCGAACAGACCAACAGTTCTGCCCGTGCAGTCGAGCTATGCGGACGTCAGAACCAGTGCCTCCGTAAGTGCGACAAGTGGAGAAAACCAAATCTCAAAACCGAGCCAATCGCTCAAAGATGGAAAATAAGCAATAAGTGCCGCCAATAAAAATATTAAATAATGGAGAAACCTACTATATAAACAGAGCTGTAGTAACAGCAAATCAAACAAAAACAAGAAGCGAAGACCACGACTGCTCAGAAAAGGAAGCAAAAACGGGAACTACCCAAAAGAACGACGAAGAGAACAACAGCACCAACGATCCGCCAAACCAGAATGAAAGCTGGAAGGTTGTAACTCCTAGCAAAGAACGAAAAATAACAGCAAACACAAATAATAGGAGGGTTGGAGAAACGGGAAAGCAACAATGGCTACAAGAAATTTCTCTCCAAAATTCATTCAGCGCACTACCACAAGAGACGGAAATAGACCCAGCAGAAAAACCAATAATCCATCATATCGCCAAACCACCACCGATATACATAGAAGTCCAAATAATAACCTAACCCCTCATCGACCTATTTAACAACACGGCGGAAAAAGAAAACTACTATATAAAACAAGTAAAACCAGACCAGGTAAAGGTACGAACACACACCCCCGAAATATTCAGAAAAGTGACAATGGCATTAAAGGAAAAAAACGCTGAGTATCACACTTACCAGCTCAAAACTGATAAAAGATATAAAGCAGAAATCAGAGGATTACACCCAAAAACAAACCCAAAATACATATGCGAGGAATTAGCTAAAATCGGGCACTAAGTAAGAACAATTAACAATATAACCAGGTATGATACCAAACAACTTTTACCGCTATTTCTAATAGAACTAGAACACAAAAGCAACAATAAGGAAATTTTCGACGTTAAAAAAGTACTAGACACAATAATTACAGTCGAGCCACCCAGACACAAAAAAGACATACCGCAATGTATGCGGTGCCAACAATACGGACATACAAGGAACTACTGCAACAAAATCCCGGCATGTGTCAAGTGCGCAGAAATGCACCTAACAGCTAACTGTCCATACACGGGAAAAACAAACGATGTAAAATGCTGCAACTGCGGTGGAAACCACCCAGCCAGCTGCAAAGGATGTGTAGTCAGAAAGCAACTGCAACGTAAACAGTTTCCGCCGCTTCGAAACAGGACACACAACAATTTCCACGCGCAACAGGATAACACAGAATCTGTGACAATACCAAATTCACAGCACGTAATGAACAATAAACACAGTAACACCAACACCAACACCGTTGGTAGCCGAAGCTACGCGCAAGTAGTCAACCAAGCGGCACCCTTAGACAACCAAAATCAGAACAATAACAGCAACGACACTACATAAATCAAGGAACTGCTCCAACAAACCATCAAAAACAGCGAAATACTTAGAAAAATGATAAGCGAACAAATTGCAGTCCTCAGGCAGCAAACACAACAAATCACAACCATGCTACAACTAATTACTAACATGCTGAGCAAAAAATAAAAACGGACATGCTTAAAATAGCGGCCTGGAACTCTAACGGCCTGCAACAAAGGGCCCTAGAAACTAAAGCATTTCTGTACAACAATAACATCGACATACTGCTCGTATCAGAAACACACTTCACTACAAACAGTTACATAAAAATACCGTACTACACCATATATGATACCAAGCATCCCTAAGGAATAGCACATGGAGGGACCGCAGTAGTAATAAAAAACGACATTAAACATTACTTACACAGCCAGATTAGTAAGGAACATATCCAAGCAACCACCTTACTGTACAAACAAGCAGGAACCATTTACAGTTGTATATGTACCGTATATGTACAGTATATGTACCGCCGCGACACAAAATTACATCACAAATGTGGGAAGAGTACTTTCTGTTGAAGTAGCTACCACTTCTAAGAAAACTCTACATCTGGTCTTTTTAGTTTTCTGAAGCACTGAAGCCATCGATAGCGCGTAGACAAAAGACTGCGACGAAGTCAGACAATAAACAGTAGACAGGCGACGTTGGCTTCGGGGTTTTCAGTTATAGGGTAACACTGCTAGTGTGCGAATTTGGACCAGTTCAAATTGTATTCTTACTTATAACTACACTTCTATTTAAATATATTTTCTGCCTTACAATTTATCCACGTGTTTTCTCTGTTTACACATCGAATAACCTCAACACTTTCAACACTTAGGTGACAAGTATATCGCAGCTGGAGACTATAACTCAAAGCACACACTATGGGGATTAAGAATTACTACACCACGAGGTAGAACCTTGGAAATCTACATTAGAAACAATAACCTCAATATACTATCCACGGCAAGACCGACATACTGGCCGAAAAACCTGTTCAAAATACCTGACCTATTCGATTTTGCAGTTACAAAGGGACTAAACGCAAATAAACTAAACATAGCATCCAGTCTCGAGCTTACCTCTGACCATACACCCATAATAATTACATACAGAAACAAACCAATACTTTACAACAATTCAGAGACGCTATGCAATAAAACCACCAAAGATGGCAAAGATTTAAAGAAACAATTCAGAGCAAAATCAACTGCAACATCCCATTGAAAACACCTGAACACATCGATCGAGCAGTAACAACACTTACATATACTATTCAAGAAGCAATACTATGCAACACATAATAATAAAGCACCAGGAATTGACCTAATCAATGGCACAATCTTGAAAAACCTTCTGCCAAAAGCGATAAGACAAATCACTATAATATTTAACGCAATAGTAAGAATTCAATACTTTCCTAAAATTTGGAAACTGGTACAGATCATAATGTTATCTAAACCAGGCAAAGACCCACATCAAACTAAATTATATAGAATAATTTCACTACTTCCTGTGTCCTCTAAAATACTAGAGAAAGTAATTTACGACCGCATAAAACCAATAATAGAGAAGGAACAATTAATACCAGACCATTAATTCGGATTCAGAAACAAACACTCCGCTATAGAGCAAATGCACAGACTGGTCAATAAAATAACAATTTTTTTTTTATTTATTAATTTAAATTTTACAATCTGTACATTAGGACATTTGGTAAAATATTATAGCGGTAATATAACATGTGGGTGGTTACCCCCAGTGGGGTACCATCATCGTGTTTGTTAGGTTGTGTCCTTTGTGAGATCTGTTGGGTGTTTCCTTTTTAATCTTCTTTCTATGATGTGTTGACCGTTTCCGCTGCCAGCCGGTTCGCGTGCGTTGCTATTCTTTCTCTGTACCTTCTTGCATAGGTCTTTCCTAATGTCCTCGTTTCTAACGTAGCATGGCGCGTTTACTATTGTTCTAAGAATTTTAGCTTGCATTGTCTCTATTTTGGTTATATGGCTCATTGCTGCTGTTCCCCATAGTGGTATTCCATACGTCCAGATTGGTTTTATGATCAATTTATATATTTTTAGTTTGTTTTCCATACTTAGTTTGGATTTTCGATTTGTCAGCCAATACATTTGTCTCCTTGCTATCTGTATTTTGTCTATTATTGATTTAATATGCTGTTTCCATGTGAATCGTGTATCTAAGTGGAGTCCTAGACATTTCACTTGCCTTGTTTGGATTATTTGCGTGCCGTTTAGTATAATGTTTGGTGGTATCTGTTTCCGCAGTGTGAATGTAATGTGTTTGCATTTATCGGGGTTTGCTTTAATTTGTTTGGCTTGGAGCTACTTTCCTATTTTTGTGATATGTTCTTGTAGTAATGTAATTGCTGTTGCAGGGTTAGTGTGCCTAACTAGTACCGCTGTGTCACCCACAAATGTCAGTATTTTGCTATTGTTAGTTGTTGGTATGTTGGCCGTGTATAATGTGTATAGAACTGGTCCTAAGACGCTTCCTTGCGGAACCCCTGCCTTGATTTCTTTAACTTCGGAGTATGTGTCCTTAATTTTTACTACGAAGGTTCTGCTGTTCATGTAGGTTTTAATTAATTGGTATATCTATTCCAGGAATTGTTTTCTGATCGATTGAAGTAGGCTATTGTGGTTTATTTTGTCAAATGCCTTCTCTATGCCCATAAAGAGGGCTGTGCAGTATTGTTTGTTTTCTAGTGCTATTATTATTTCATTGGCCAGTCTGTGCATTTGCTCTATGGTGGAGTGTTTGTTTCTGAATCCGAATTGGTGGTCCGGTATTAATTTTTCTTTCTCTATTATTGGTTTTATGCGGTCGTAGATTACTTTCTCTAGTATTTTAGAGAACACTGGTAGTAANATTAATATGTCGTTGATTTGAATTTCAATTTCCTTTTTATGACATTCGGGAGGTCTATAAGATTTGATGTTTATAGGTTTGTCTGTTTTGAGTGTGATTGCACGTTCGATTAGGTTGGTGCATGGTAGTGTAATATCGTGGACGAAAGGCCTAAAAAATATCAAGTAAACCATAAACAATGTCGCGAGAGCCGAGGCGACGTCGGGTCCATTAATGTGTCGCCCGTCCTTCAATTGAACAGTTTCGTATAAAAGGCCTACGTAACCCTGCCCATGACTGTCTGCGGGACACGTGCGTGGTGGGCCTAAGAAAAGACAAAGGGATGCTAGAACAGGCAGTGCCGGTGGAGAAGCCAGAGAGTGTGAATCGAGAAGTCAGAGAGTGCGAGTTGCATTGTCGAGATAGTGTTGCTAACGCTGTCGTGAGAGTGTGGTCCGCGTGAGAGAGAGCGCGTTGGATCCGTTGTGACGAGAGTTGCGAGTTAACTATTGAGTTGTCTAGATTATAGCACGTTATTGTGATTAGTTCACGTTAAACAACCATCGTTCTTTTGTTGAATCAACATCTGTACAATCCATTTATTGTAAATAAATCATCATCATCAATAATAATCGAGAATAATAATTATATATATGTTCCCGATATTACAGCAGTGAGTCTGTTTCCATGTGAAAAACGTCTAGGTAAATGATAAGGATTTTCTCAAGGGGTTCTTGAAGTTCTGGATCAATATGTTTGGTACGTATTATTTCTGCAAATTTATTGATTTGACTTAATTTGTCTGGTTTTCTATTGCGTTTGTAATATGACAAATTTGCTTACCAGTGTTGATAAAACATATTGATGTGGGCTTTCCTTCAGTGTATAGAGGTTGGACTAGACCGTCAACAGACGTGCACCGTCTCAGTACCCGCTTTAGTGGGTACCGCCTGCACTGACGGTCGCAGGATATCTCCCCGGCTCACACGCTTCGTGTTTTCTTCTGCGTTTTGTTTCCGTTGTTGTTATCGTCTTCCTTGTTCTTTCCTGTCTATTGTCCTGTTTTTCTAATCCGTCGTATTGTTTGTTTCCATCCGTTTTCTGTATTTGTTCCTCGCAGTGTTCCTTTCTTTAGTTGTTTCTATTTCTGTTTTCCGACGGAGTTGGTGCCTCTCTGCTCTGCTCAGGTACCCGTCGCGCTAGCCTTGCACTTCGCCCCAGGGGCTGGCATGTCTGCTCACCCGGTTACGTCGATCTTCTTTCTGGAGGCCGTTCCTGTTGCGATGGATCCCCCATTTCTTGCAACACTCTCCTTCTCGTCTGCTCCTTTGCCTGCAGAGCGCTCCTTGTGAACTGACGGAAGTGAGGGTATACGTCTTTTGTGACAAACTCCCACTTTTCCTCCGGTCAGTCCAATTCAAGTCCTTGTATATAGAACTATAGAAAATGCAATTACGAATCTCATTTTAAATAATAAAACTTTTCAGTATATGCCTTGAATTAAGTTTTTAAAAGAAGAGAAAATTAGAATTGATTTAGATGAAGCCAGAGTTAAATAAAATATAATAAAGTATGGTAATATAATGGAGGAGTGTTCTACGTAATATAATTGAAGAAGTATATAAATATAAAGTTTTAAGAAGAAATTTATTTTCAATCTTAAATAATTTAATTAGAATAACTTCGGATAAATACGTTTGGCTCTCATATAAATAAAGTCAGATTAATCATCGGATAAAGTCAGTTTACAATGAAAAACAGTGGAAGAAATAAAGACAAAGAGTAATAATAATATGTGAGTGGTAGTATACATCGGTGATTTCCAAGCCTAAAAGCGAAAAGAAATAACTACGAAACAGTAGATAATTTCAAAAGTAATAAATTAATGTATATAACATATTAGGAAATGTTTAAGTAGTTAATGTGTAAGTAGGTAATTGGAAAGGACGTTGGTTGTCCGTATTTATTGATGAGTTATTATGGCTCCATAACTACAAATTAATTAATTAATTAACTCCAAACTAATAATTTAATGGTTAGATCAAGAATTGACTCAATTCAAATTTTTTACGTTAAGCAAGGTTATATGGGACAGAATATAGAAAGTAAAAAAATGTAACTAAATAAAGTTTAGCTACATAAAAACTGATAGATTAAAAGATTAAAACTAATAGATTAAAAACGTCTTTAATAACAACAACTCATCCTGCTAAGATTGTTTATCGTGTTTTGTTTTTGTTTTAGTCGTTGTTTACTTTGCTTTTAACCGAATAACGATAATGGTTTTGTATTTTAATTGACAACACAACAGTATTTAATATTGACTCCGAAATGATAATTAATATAATAGATTTGAATGGCATAAGATTATGAAGTATGATCGAGAATGCAATTGCACACGATGAAACACAATAGTACACTAACACTAGCCTCTGGATGGCTTCGACACGGTTAATACCTGCTAGATTGGCACACGAATATCTGTAGATCGATGAATTAAGATGGTAAATGGAGTGGTAGCACTGCTTGAGACACGGCGGGATTTTCTTGTTGCTAGAGTCAACTGTGGGTTGAGGGGGTAGAGGAAATGGAGATGCAAATGTATATATGCAGTGGAGTGTAGAAAGTGGGGATCACATAATAGTTTGAACGATGTAATGAGATGCACACGTATCACATTAATGATTACCATATTGGTATGAGGGCCCCTTTCTAGACCCCTTTTTCAGGGCATGTGGATAGTAGCTAATATCAGCCAGAGTGCTGATATATGAAGGAGTGGTGCCATTTAAATATATGAAGTGAGGTATTATTCGATATGAAATGGTATGTGCCAATCTAGCTAAGTGGGCTATCTGGTGGCAATGCTTAATTAGGAAAGCTTAGTAATCAAGTACCGAGGGACATCCATGGAGTTGGCCTCGAATTACTAGCAACAAAGGGTCATATGATAAGTCGCATAGTTAATTTTACTTATTTATGTTATTTATTTATTTATATTGTGCTTATCATATTGTCTTAACTATGTATACTTTCGCATATTTTATTTATTTTGTTTAACTTATGTAAACCTATTTTATTAATGGGAGTGTGACGTTAATATATAGACGCGATTAAGTAGCAGTAATGAAGTGGAAAATTGGAGGAATTTTAAAAGAAAGGCATGCGGTTGGGATTCATGGGCGCGACAACTGGACCTTGAGATACCATTCTGGCACGCTCTACGATAGAACCTAGGCGCAAATATCGGTTTTAACGCAAGTTGCATATATTTCGACTGCATTATGTTGCGTAATGACGAATGACTGACAAAGCTATCGAGAGATCCCGGGAGTTTTGATTCGTAGTAATCTTAATCGAACATAGAAATAGAGAAAATAAAACATGAAATACGAACATGGAAATTGTACGATGAACATACTACAACCGTTACCTGGAGCTTGTGGTTGATTTTTCTGATAATTCCAACTATATGTTCCTCCTCATTGTTGTTTCCAATCACGATAGTTAGAAAATTATTGAAATCTTTTCTATTCTTTCGATGCTTGCAATCTTACGGAATATTCATAAAAATTCATTTGTATAAGAGCTCGATTTTGTTGAACAATATTTATTATGATATATTTGTAGCGGCACTCGACAGTAAACATTCCAACGGTTTCCGTTCCGTGGCTCGCCACACGCAGGCCCTATTCTTCGGGTAAAATGATTACCAGATGTCGACGCATCTCCACAGTACATGTGCAGCCAGCCTGAAGACCCGCTACAAATCTTAGCATTAGTTAACTAAAGTCCTTCAAACAGACAAACAGTCTTCGTCCCAACTACAGGAAGATAGGAGAGACTTATTTTTCAACGAACGGCGTCTCCCATTAGCAACTGTCCCTCGAGGGGGGCTAGCATCCTTCTCTAACCACCAACATGGAAATTGACCAATTAACAGCAATATCAATTTCCCTCACTTTCCGAACGAAAGCTTTCCTCGACGAGACGTGACTCGTGTCCTTAGACACACCCTATCATAGTTCTCTGCAGCATCATCGTGACGGAAAGTCATTCCTTCTTGTGATCCCATCGACGAGAAGAGTAACGCCTTACGATCAGTGAATATTACACGTTTTATTAACAATCCGACTTAGATTTTGTGAGCACGTACATCCATCATCCCGTTGACCGCGGATTCGTTACTGAACCTAGGATCATTGTCATTAGTTTCTCGAGTATCTAATTACCACGGTTACTTGTCCAATTCTATAATAATCATATTTGCACTAGTCAATGTCTTCTCTATTGCATAACTGTTAGGGAAATGATACATTTACACTGTACATGGGAGTATGTGTGTAAGCGTCAGAGGACGTCCTTATTTAGGTCTTAGTTGAGACAAAGGACTGTTGTTAAAAGTTAGAAACTTCTAGAATAGTCTGTTTTGACAACAAGTGTGCGTATAAGAAGGTTATGGAGGTCCTCAGTGTGTAATATATATGTATCGATGTTGTGTGAATAAATTATTAAGTTATTATTCCTTAACAATAACGACAATGTGTAATCCAAATGAAGATTCGTTGCACGTCCCTAACCCTAATTCTAATAACTATAACCTAACTCGACATATATATGTCGGAGATGAAAGGACACCGGGGCCTTCCTCTGGAATTCTTCGGAAAACCCCCAATATTTTAGCCTCTATAATTTAACTCGATTATAATTGTTGTATATTGTAATATATAATTGTTGGTATATATAATATATATTGTAATATATATTGTTGTTGACAACAAGTCGCTGGACGTAGCCGTGGTCACGGGATGAACGTATTTACTTAACATAGGAATAGAGTAATTCTATCATCTGGCAATCATCTTACTCGAAGAATAGGATCTGCAAGTGGCGAGCTAAGGGACAGAGACCGTTGTAATGTTTACTGTCAAGTGTTACGACTATTTCCTTTTTAAGGAGAGCTATAGAATTACTCCATGTCTCTGCCAGACAAAGCGTTCATCCCGTGATCGCGGCCTCGTCCGACGACTGGCTGTCGCCTAGAGCCCAAGCTCACTATCGCAAGTCTCGAACAATTACAATCGAATTGAATAACTACAATTGTTTAATTACAGCTATGGTAGACTCTAGATTACAATGTTGCGGGACTATCCAAAATTCCAAAGGCTCCGGTGTTGTTTCATCTCCGACACGGCCATCCTGACTATCACACGTCCTCGTGTGTAACTAAAATATTGAGTTTTTCCAACATTAAGCTCGACGTAACTGATATTATTTACCATTCAATTAAATGTCCCAAATAAGTCAAGGGCCCATTTCAACAACGAGATTTCGTTCGGAGGCTTGACAAACAAAGAAATGAAAGAGAACTAAAATTAGTAGCGTTATAACTTGTATTCAAAGTGCTAGTTGCATTCTGTGAGCTACTAGTCAGACCGTAATGACACGACAGATTATTTTCGATTTCGTACACGGATGAATCTCAATTTGTTGGATCGTATTACTACGTTGGGTGTATTACGAAGGCGCATGACATCACACTGCACATATTACGAAGGCGCAGGACATCACAGTGAACATATTACAGAAGCGTTGGACAAGGAGAACGATTTTTAGGAATACGTTATATTTATATGAATTATATATCAACGAATTCAAAAGAAAAACAATAAATAAAATCGAGTAACTAATTAATTACCGTTGAGGTTATTCGATGTGTAAACAGAGAAAACACGTGGATAAATTGTAAGGCAGAAAATATATTTAAATAGAAGTGTAGTTATAAGTAAGAATACAATTTGAGCTGGTCCAGATCCGCACGCTAGCTGTCTTACCCAATAACTAAAAAACCCCGAAGCCAACGTCGCCTGTCTACCGTTTATGGTCTGACTTCGTCGCAGTCTTTTGTCTACGCGCTGTCGATGGCTTCAGTGCTTGAGAAAACTAAAAAGATCACATGTAGAGTTTTCTTAGAAGTGGTAACCATTTCAACACCCTCCGTAAAACTCTACATCCCTACAAATTTCTCAAATTTACAAATTATCTCTTAATATTTTTCTAACTCTTGTCGTAAATATCTGGAAATTAATTTGTCAATGTCTTCACAAGTACATTTGCCAGCCGCCTTTCTCTTTTCCATTTAAATTAATTTATTACAAAAAAAAAACTACGAAAAGACTAAACAGATCATGTAGAGTTTTTTTTTTTTTTAGAAATGATAATCACTTTGACACCATCCCTAAAAACTCTACATGTCTACAAACAATTACCTCTTAATATCTTTTTTATTTTTCAAACCTAACTTTTTTCTTAAATATTCAAATCTCGGTTTTGGCAACGCCTTTGTACATATATCTGCCAGTTGCTCTTCTCTTGTTACATACGTTACATCAATTTCGCCTCTGTTGTATAAATTTCGCAAGAAATGATATCTTACGTCAATATGCTTACTTCTTTGATGGAATTCTGGATTCTTAATTAATTTCACGGCACTAGTATTGTCTACACATAGCATATACTTAAGGATCTCTATTTTACAATCAAGAAATATTTTCTTTAACCACATAATTTCTTTCGCTCCTGAGGCTGCACTGACATACTCAGCTTCGGTCGTAGATAGAACTATACATTGTTGTCGTTTACATTGCCATGTGATGGCCGCATTCGCATACCTACATACAACGCCTGATGTCGACTTTCTTGTTTCTTTGTCGCCTGCATAGTCAGCACCGCTAAAGGTTTCGAGACTGCCTGCTTTTGTATATAAGAGTCCCATGTCTGCGGTCCCTTTTATGTAGCGCAAAATTCGTTTGACTAATTTCCACTAATACTTGTTTGGATTCTCTAAATGTCTCGCCGCTATATTTATTGTAAAACTAATATCTGGCCTAGTTACGGTTTGTAAAAACATTAAGTTTCCTACGGCTTCTCTGTATGGTGCGTTACAATCATTATCGCCTATGTTACTTTCGCTCCAATTAGTCTCGATAGGTGTAGAAACACTGTTTGCCTCATTCATATTAAATTTTTCTAATATGTTCTCGATATATCTACTCTGATGAATGAATATTGAACCATCTTTTAATCTATTAACTTCAAGTCCAAGGAAACTCTTTACTTCTTTCGAACTCGTAATTTTGAATTCTTCACTTAAATTATTGAACAATTTATCGATTAGAGATTCGTCTGAAGCTGCTACCAGTCCATTGTCTACATATATGGTCATTAACATTAATTTGTCATCTTCTGTGTAAATATAAAAACAAGGATCTGCGTTACTCTGATAGAATTTCAAGTCTGAAATAAATTTTGTGAAACGTTCCGTCCAACATCTTGGAGACTGCTTTAAACCATATAGGCTTTTTAGCAATTTACAAACGCGATTTGTACCATCATCATAATCTTTAGGTTGTTTCATATAAATATCTTCTTTCAGACTTCCATATAAAAATGCGGTTTTAATGTCGAACTGTACGAGGTGTAAATTAATTTTGGCTGCAATACTGAGCATTAATCTAATTGTGTCAAACCGAACAACGGGACTATAGGTTTCCTTATAATCTATGCCTTCTTTCTGTGAACAGCATTTTATTACAAGTCGCGCTTTGTATCGTTCCGAGTTCTCCGGATTTAGCTTTACCGTTAAAACCCACCTATTACTAAGTACCTTCTGATCTTTAGGTTTTTCTACGAAAATCCACGTCTTATTTTCATGGTGCGATTTCATTTCATCATTCATAGCCGTTTTCCATAACTCTTTCTTTTCGGATCTCATCGCTTCGTTAAAATCTATCGGTAATTTTTTCGCTACGTATGTTACTGGGCTACCATAAAAGTCGGTTCGTTTGATCTTATCTCTATCTCTCAATTGTCTCACATTGTCGCTAGATCCATGAGGTTGTTTTTCATGTTCACTCTCAGTTCTGCCCAAGCAGCCGAACTAAGCGGACGTAAAACAGTGATTCAGAATAGTGCGGCAAGTGGGGAAGAGGAAACTAAAAACGGCTACACCAATAGCCAAATGGTGAAAACCCGTGTCTTCTGTAAAGAAGAGCAAACACAACATGCAATAAATAACACCGATAAAAATAATAACCAAAGACGAACAATACTATATAAATAACACAAAAAAACACATCAAAAATAAATCAACAAACACACCAAGAACAGGACTGCTCAGCTACAATAGAAGTTGATATGGAAATCAACAAAGAAACAACTCAACAGGAAGAAAGCTGGAAGGTGGCTAGCTATAATAAAAAAAGAAAGATAATAAGCAATCTCGATATGGAAAAGCAGCGATGGCTACAAGAACTACCGTTAAGTAATTCACTCAGCTCGTTAACTGAAGAACTAGAAGAGGAACCAATAAACAAAACCATAACTCAACCAACACACACTGCAAAACCACCACCAATATTTGTTGAAGCGCAAGTAATAGACCCGCTTATAGAACAACTAAACAATACAGTAGGAAAGGATAATTATACAATAAAACAAACAAAATTAGAACAGGTAAAAATTCAAACCAACACCCCAGAAAATTATAGGAAGGTATAAGGATTATAGGAAGGATAAAAGAACTAAGAGAAAAAATGCAATATACCACACGTACCAACTCAAAACAGAAAGGAGCTACAAAATAGTTATAAGAGGACTACATCCAAAAATCAACACACAAAAATTAAGTGATGAATTAGCTAAAATTGGACATCAAACTAGGTCAATAACCAACATGACGAGCTACAACACGAAGCAACCTCTACCGTTATTTTTAATAGAATTGGTACCAAGAATCAATAATAAAGAAATCTACAAAATTATAAAAATTCTGAACACAATAGTAACAGTGGAACCACCACGCTATAAAAAAGATATTCCACAATGCATGCGGTGCCAACAATACGGTCACACAAAAAACTACTGTAATAGAAGCCCGGCATGTGTTAAATGTGCAAAAAACGATTTAACGCTACACTGCCCATACACGGGAAAAATTGTTGAAGTTAAATGCCGCAATTGTAACGGTAACCACCCAGCCAGCTATAAAGGATGCGAAATCAGGAAACAACTACAACGTAAACTGTTTCCACCACTTCGCAATAGATCAATCGATAAATACCGACAACAACAATACTCAACGGTTAACGAAGCAACGTTGAAAGATCAAAAAGTAACACAAATCATAAACAGAAACACAGATCACCAAGGAAACAGAAGCTACGCGCAAGCAACCCAAAACGATAGACAAACAACGCCCATAAACAATCAGAGGCAAAGCAACAACACCGAAGATGCCACAGAAATCAAACAATTACTAAAACAATCCATTAAAAACACCGAAGTACTCACAAAAATGATAAGCGAACAAAACGCAGTCCTCAGACAGCAAACACAACAAATCACAACCATGCTGCAACTACTCACTAACATGTTGAGAAAAAATAAAAACGGACACGCTTAAAATAGCAGCCTGGAACTCTAATAGTCTGCAACAAAGGGACCTGGAATATTGTTTATCGACATGCTACTCGTATCAGAAACACACTTCACTACAAAAAGTTACATAAAAACACCGTACTGCGCCATATACGACACCAAGCATCCCTCAGGAAAAGCACACAGAGGGACCGCAGTAATAATAAAGAACGACATTAAACATCACCTACACAGCCAGATTAGTAAGGAACATATACAAGCAACCACCATTACTATACAAACTAGCAGCAACCATATACAGCTGTCAGCAGTATATATACCGCCAAAATTACAGCGCAAATATGAGAAGAGTACTTTCAACACCTAGGCGACAAGTACATTGCAGCTGGAGACTACAACTCAAAGCACACATTATGGGGATCAAGAATCACTACAACCTGTTCAACCTGTTCAACCTGACAAAACCTGTTCAAAATACCTGACCTACTCGATTTTGCAATTACAAAGGTACTAAACGCAAATAAACTAAACATAGCACCCAGTCTCCAGCTTACCTCCGACCATACAACCATAATAATTGCATACAGAAACAAACCAATACTTTACAACAATTCAGAGACGCTATGCAATAAAACCACCAAATGGCAAACATTTAAAGAAATAATCGAGAGCAAAATCAACTGCAACATCCCATTGAAAACACCTGAACACATCGATCAAGCAGTAACAACACTTACAGAAACTAACCAAGAAGCAGCCAGGGCAACCACTATACCCGAAACAACCAACAGACAAACAAAAATAATTCCATCAGACATCCTAGAATAAATTAGAGAGAAAAGAAAAGCGAAAGCAAAATGGCAAAAACATAGAACAAAAGAAAACAAAACACACCTAAACAAACTCGCAAAGGAAATAAAAAACAAAATTAAAGAACACAACAACAACGAGTTTACAAAGTTCATCGAGTCACTATCTGCACATGAGAACTACAACTACTCCCTATGGAAAGCCACAAAAAAAATAAGGAAGACAATAAAAACGGTACCAGCAATCAGAAGATCAGATAACACATGGGCAAGAAGCAAGGAAGAGCAAGCTGAAGAATTCTCCAATCACCTATGCAACACATTTACACCACACGATATCAACAACAGCAATCACAATAGTCATACGGACGAGGTTGCGCCAAACACGGGTACATCATCTAACAAACACTATACCATACCCAAAACAACAGCACAAGAAATCAGAAATATAATCGAGAATACAAAAAATAATAAAGCAGCAGGAATCGACCTAATCAACGGCAAAATCTTGAAAAAACCTTCCGCCAAAAGCGATAAGACAAATCACTATAATATTTAACGCAATACTAAGAAGTCAGTACTTTCCAAAAATCTGGAAACTGGCACAGATCATAATATTACGTAAACCAGGCAAAGACCCACACCAAATCACATCATATAGACCGATATCATTACTACCAGTGTTCTCTAAAATACTAGAGAAAGTAATCTACAACCGCATAAAACCAATAATAGAGAAAGAAAAATTAATACCGGACCACCAATTCGGATTCAGAAACAAACACACCATCATAGAGCAAATGCACAGACTGGCCAATGAAATAATAATAGCACTAGAAAACAAACAATACTGTACAGCCCTCTTTATGGACATAGAGAAAGCATGCAAATATACCAATTAATAAAATCTTACTTAAGCAGCAGAACCTTCGTAATAAAAATCAAGGACACATACTTCGAAGTCAAAGACATCAAGGCAGGGGTTCCGCAAGGAAGGGTCCTAGGACCAATACTATTCACACTATACACGGTTGACATACCAAAAACTAGCAATAGCAAGATACTGACATTCGCGGACGACACAGCGGTACTAGTCCGGCACACTAACCCTGTATCAGCAGTCACATTACTAAAAGAACATATCACGAAAATAGAAATGTGGCTATAAGTTAAACAAATTAGTGCAAACCCCAGTAAATGCAACCATATTACATTCACACTGCGAAAACAGATACCATCATACATCTTTCTTAACTGTACGCACATAATACAAACAAGGCAAGTCAAGTACCTAGGACTCCACATATGATAGATACACAACTCACTTGGAAAAAGCATATCAAATCAATAACAAACAAAATACAGACGGCAAGAAGACAAATGCATTGGCTAACAAGTCGAAAATCCAAACTAAGTATAGGAATTAAATTAAAAATATACAAAATGATCATAAAACCAGTCTAGACGTACGGAATACCACTATGGGGAACAGCAACAATGAGCCATATAAGCAAAATAGAGACATTGCAAGCTAAAATTCTTAGAACAATAGTAAACGCCCCATTGTACGTTAGAAACGAGGACACTCGGAAAGACCTGGGATTACCAACGGTCAAGGAGGAGATTATCAGATATGCAAGAAGGTACAGAGAAAGAATAGCATCCGAAATCCGAAGCTCCCTGGCAGCGGAAACGATCAACACATCAAGCATAGAAAGAAGACTCAGAAGGAAACACCCAACTTGTAATTAGTGTACTTGAAGTTCTCAAGGCATTTGTTTTCTATTAATTCTCGCAGTTCCACATACGTTTGTTTCATGTCATGTAATTCTCGATACAACATCGGTGAACTGTACCAATTATCCATAAACAATATACTTTGTGCAATAACTCACTCTCTTCCAACAAATTCATCACAACATTTCTGCTAGCAGATCTGGTATCAGTTTTATCTTTCCCTGTATATATATTGCAATTGTGTATTTATTTCGATTTCAAATCACACAGTTTATAAAACTTAATGTTACGTATTAATTTGTTTGTCGTTGTCTAATTTAATCAAATTTTAATTTTAATTTTGTTTCATTAAATTTTTGTTTAATTTATTTTAATTTAATAGGAAGGGAAAATTGAAATGATATGATTGTATATGAAATATGGATTTAAGATTTGCGATTAATACGGTAGTTGCTGCTACCAGTAATAGATTAAGGACTATTTCAAAAAAAATTTTCTTACTTTTTATTATTTCTATTCCTTTTGTTTTATATTTTTCCTTTTTTATTATTATTATTATTATTTCCCTTTATGTTAGGAGTGTTAATGTGTGATGGGTATCGTTGGTTTATCGTGTCTTTGGTAACTACTAGATTGAATTCCCAGTCTGGAAGTTCATCTGTAGCACCTTCTTGGCTGTAGGAAAACAAATCTTTGTACCTTCGCGTGTCGTGGTTTTTTCAGAACGTCGTAAGAGTTTTATCTGCTAATTTATGTTTAATGGGTATCGTTAACTAACGTTTAATGCAACTGGCAAATGAATTCCACTTTTCGGCTAACCTGCTATGTGCAGGAGTACTGGCACGGGAGAGGATTAAAGTTATTCGGAATAGACAATTGGTACTGACAAACGTATTTATTTCGTCCGACTGGGTTATATTGATATAAATATGTTACAATTTATTCGATTTTAGTCGATTAAAGGTATTACAATGTCAGGTATAAGTATCGTCGGATGCAAATATAGATATATTATATGGTAGTATATAGTAAATTTGTATGTAGATATAGTAAATACTCGAGCTTCTGATGGGATAAGTTTTACAAATATTTGGTAGGATAAGATGTATTTATTTCGATAGGATTAATGGCGAAAGCTAATTTTTACTCGTTCATAATACGGTAATAACATAATACGGTTTATGACAAACGCTATCGTATGATGTAGGCGACGGCGATCGGGGTCGGAGAGAATGCATCTCGCAATGTTCAGAAATATAGGAACTTGAGGGCGAAAAACTAGTTGCAGAATCTTCGCTATTTAATTCCACCTCTTCTCGGCGCCTCTTTTCTTCCCTTTTAACTTCTGCAGCAATCAATCGTGTGTACCAACGTTCGGCTCGCCTCTTGCTGAGGTGACTTTTATCTTTTTGATTCTTTCTTGATTTTGTCATCTAATATGATTAAGGTGAAGTGAATATCACTCTCTGTGTGTGACTTGTACGATTTCGCAAGCCTTGCCCAAAGATGGGCAATATTTGCCAACGATGGAAGGAGGAATGCGAAGATCGATAAGTGTTTTCGACAATCGAAAATACCGTTAACACAGGTTTAACACAGCGAATAATCAGTGAGATTTAATAATTTAGAAAATATAATTCGTTCTTGGCAACTAGTGGAGTCGTAAGCGAAAAATGATTATTTTAATTGGCAACTGGATTCACTGTGGATAATCGGTGTGGCTTCGTAGGCCTCGTCCAAAGACGAGCAATCTGTTAACGATGGGAAGAGGAAAACGAAAACCATAACTGTTCCCAGCGTTTGAAAACACCGTAATCACTGGTTGATACAGAGAATAATTGTTGTGAATTCAAGACGTTCGCATAAAATCCTCGTAAATTGTGTGCTTGATAGTTTTATTTGTCAACTATAACTGCCGACGGATACTTTTGTTCAGAGACGACTTTGTACGACTGCGAAGTTAAAAGAGAAGAGGATATATAATTTTAAATTTCCTACCTTGAATAGGTGCGAAGTCGATCAGGCGGTGTGGTATGGTTGGGTGATGAGTCGAATTCTGGCAATTAAACCTTGATTTCGCAGATGATTTGGCAATATGAACGTTTGATTCGAATGGTGATGAACGCTTTCGGAATGAATGAATGGACAAACTATGAATATTGTAACTGCCTACTTTCGCGGATTGGGCTGAAGTTTTGTCCTCTTGATTATCTCATATTTTTGGGACACGCGGAGTCTGCTGAAGTTTCGTCTCCTTAATTATCTTGTTTACGCTATTTCTAGTTTCTCATATCCTTGAGACACGTAGATGCTGCAGAAGTTTCGTCTTCTTAATTCCTCATGTTTCGTTTGGTGTTAGGGACATACAAGGTGCATGATAAAATGTTGATATTGTAATATCGGAAATAATCAATACAAATTTTTCCTCGATATCTTACAATTTATTAACAACGTATCAATTAGATAGGAACGACGCTTATCTAACCGGAACCAAATGCGGTACTTATATCTATACCAAATAACTTTATAGTTATTTGGTTGCACATACTCTCTCTCTCTCTCTCCCTCTCTCTCCCCCCCCCCCCCTCTCTCTCTCTCTCTCTCTCTCTCTCTCTCTCTCTCTCTCTCTCTCTCTCACCAACAACTCTAACCACTGACACTCGATTAATTCTCTCAACTTTACTNATTCGATGTCTCGATCAATTCTGACTCTCACAACACACTTACTTTTCGACTCGCATACTTCTGACCTCTCCCGTTTCCGCTCCTTGAACCTGGAACCGTCCTTCTGCTTTAACAATGTTTCTACTGTTTTCTTACATCATAACAAGAGCTAGGTGACTTTAGTCACATAGGCGCTCTACAATATAAACTAACCACAGGACCTCTAATTGACTCGACCTCTAATTAACTTTTTACGATACTACAATATTGTAGTAGCTCGTATTTTGCTGATGTTACGTCTACGTTGCTTCCCAGGCCTTCCCTACTGACGCCGGTGTGCCAAGCGCGTGGCAACTTGTCCTTGCTGAGGTTGCATTTGTGATGTATCTGGTAACTTCTTTGCTGATGTCAATAAAACGTACAAGGCGCGTGGCAACTTAGTGTTTGCCGAGTCTTTGCACGTGTATCACGCTCTATTTCTTATGCTCCTCAAAAGTTATTAAAAATTTCAATGGCAAGTTTTTAATACGTCATTCCATAGGAGATGGTGTGAAGTGGTAGTCTGTAATAATTGTCCATAAAGAGGGCTGTGCAGTATTGTTTGTTTTCTAGTGCTTTTATTATTTCGTTGACTAGTTTGTGCATTTGCACTATAGTGGAGTGTTTGTTTCTGAATCCGAATTGGTGGTCCGGTATTAATTTTTCCTTCTCTATTATTGGTTTTATGCGGTCGTAAATTACTTTCTCTAGTATTTTAGAGGACACAGGAAGTAGTGAAATTCGTCTGTATGATTTAGTTTGATGTGGGTTTTTGCCTGGTTTAGGTAACATTATGATACGAGCCAGTCTCCAAAGTTTAGAAAAGTATTGAATTCTTAGTGTTGTGTTAAGTATTATAGTGATTTGTCTTATCGCTTTTGGCGGAAGGTTTTTCAAGATTTTGCCGTTGATTAGGTCGATTCCTGGTGCTTTATTATTTTTTGTTTTCTCGATTATATTTCTGATTTCTTGTGCTGTTGTTTTGGGTATGGTGTAGTGTTTGTCAGATGATGTACCCGTGTTTGGCGCATCCTCGTCCGTATGACTATTGNTGATTGCTGTTGTTGATATTGTGTGGTGTAAATGTGTTGCAAAGGTGATTGGAGAATTCTTCAGCTTGCTCTTCGTTGCTTCTTGCCCATGTGTTATCTGATCTTCTGATTGCTGGTATCGTTTTTATTGTCTTCCTTATTTTTTTGTGGCTTTCCATAGGGAGTAGTTGTAGTTCACATGTGCAGATAGTGACTCGATGAACTTTGTAAACTCGTTGTTGTTGTGTTCTTTAATTTTGTTTTTTATTTCCTTTGCGAGTTTGTTTAGGTGTGTTTTGTTTTCTTTTGTTCTATGTTTTTGCCATTTTGCTTTCGCTTTTCTTTTCTCTCTAATTTTTTGTAGGATGTCTGATGGAATTATTTTTGTTTGTCTGTTGGTTGTTTCGGGTATAGTGGTTGCCCTGGCTGCTTCTTGGATAGTTTCTGTAAGTGTTGTTACTGCTTGATCGATGTGTTCAGGTGTTTTCAATGGGATGTTGCAGTTGATTTTGCTCTCGATTATTTCTTTAAATGTTTGCCAATTGGTGGTTTTATTGCATAGCGTCTCCGGCTTGTTGTAAAGTATTGGTTTGTTTCTGTATGTAATTATTATGGGTGTATGGTCTGAGATAAGCTCGAAACTGGGTGCTACGTTTAGTTTATTTGTGTTTAGTCGCTTTGTAACTACAAAATCGAGTAGGTCAGGTATTTTGCTCAGGTCTGTCGGCCAGTATGTCGGTCTTCCCGCGGACAGTATATTGAGGTTATTGTTTCTAATGTAGTTTCCCAAAGTTCTACCTCGTGGTGTAGTGATTCTTGATCCCCACAGTGTGTGCTTTGAGTTGTTGTCTGCAGCTGAGATGTACTTGTCGCCTAGCTGTTGAAACTACTCTTCCCACATTTGCGCTGTAATGTTGTGTCGCGGCGGTATATATACTGCTGACAGCTGTATATGGTTGCTGCTAGTTTGTATAGTAATGGTGGTTGCTTGTATATGTTCCTTACTAATCTGGCTGTGTAGGTGATGTTTAATGTCGTTTTTTATTATTACTGCGGTCCCTCCGTGTGCTTTTCCTGAGGGATGCTTGGTATCGTATATGGTGTAGTACGGTATTGTAATGTAACTTTTTGTAGTGAAGTGTGTTTCTGATACGAGTAGTATGTCGAAATTATTGTTGTACAGGAATGTTTTAGTTTCTAGGGCCCTTTGTTGCAGGCCGTTAGAGCTCCAGGCTGATATTTTAAGCATGTCCGTTTTTATTTTTTGCTCAGCATGTTAGTAATTAGATGTAGCATGGTTGTGATTTGTTGTGTTTGCTGTCTGAGGACTGCAATTTGTTCGCTTATCATTTTTCTAAGTATTTCGCTGTTTTTGATGGTTTGTTTGAGCAGTTCCTGGATTTATGTAGTGTCGTTGCTGTTATTGTTCTGATTTTGGTTGTCTAAGGGTGCCGCTTGGTTGACTACTTGCGCGTAGCTTCGGCTACCGACGGTGTTGATGTTACTATGTTTATAGCTCATTACGTGCTGTGGATTTGGTGTTGTCTCAGATTCTGTGTTATCCTGTTGCGCGTGGGAATTGTTGTGTGTCCTGTTTCGAAGCGGCGGAAACTGTTTACGTTGCAGTTGCTTTCTGACTACACATCCTTTGTAGTTGGCTGGGTGGTTTCCACCGCAGATGCAGAATTTTACATCGTTTGTTTTTCCCGTGTATGGGCAGTTCGCTGTTAGATGCATTTCTGCGCACTTGACACACGCCGGGATTTTGTTGCAGTAGTTCTTTGTGTGTCCGTATTGTTGACACCGCATACATTGCGATATCTCCTTTTTGTGTCTGGGTGGCTCGACTGTGATTATTGTGTTTAATAGCTTTTTAATGTCGAAAATTTCTTTATTATTATTTTTCGGTTCTAGTTCTACTAGAAATAGAGGTAGTGGTTGTTTGGTGTCATACCTGGTTATGTTGTTAATTAATCTTGTCTGGTGCCCGATTTTAGCTAATTCTTCGCTAATGTTTTTTGTGTTTGTTTTTGGGTGTAATCCTCTGATTTCTGCTTCATATCTTTTATCACTTTTGAGCTGGTAAGTGTGATACCCAGCGTTTTTTTCCTTTAATGCCATTGTCACTTTTCTGAATATTTCGGGGGTGTGTGTTCGTACCTTTACCTTTATCTGGTTTTACTTGTTTTATATAGTAGTTTTCTTTTTCCGCCGTGTTGTTAAGTAGTCGATGAGGGGTTAGGTTATTATTTGGACTTCTATGTATATCGGTGGTGGTTTGGCGATATGATGGATTATTAGTTTTTCTGCTGGGTCTATTTCCATCTCTTGTGGTAGTGCGCTGAATGAATTTTGGAGAGGAATTTCTTGTAGCCATTGTTGCTTTCCCGTTTCTCCAACCCTCCTAGTATTTGTGTTTGCTGTTATTTTTCGTTTTTTGCTGGGAGTTACAACCTTCCAGCTTTCATTCTGGTTTGGCGGATCGTTGGTGCTGTTGTTCTCTTCGTCGTTCTTTTGGGTAGTTCCCGTTTTTGCTTCATTTATATCTATATCTGAGCAGTCTTCGCTTCTTGTTTTTGTTTGATTTGCTGTTACTGCAGCTCTGTTTGTGTGGAAGGTTTCTCCTTTGTTTAATATTTTTATTGGCGGCACTTGTTGTTTGTCTTCCATCTTTGAGCGGTTGACTTAGTTTTGAGTCACTTAGTTTTGAGTCATTTAGTTTTCCCCACTTGTCGCACTTACGGAGGGACTGGTTCTCACATCCGCATAGCTCGACTGCTCAGGTAGAACTGATTTGCCCTCGTATATTAATTCTCTATATATGACTGCAGTTTACTAATGTTTCATTAAAAAATTTCCATTTTCGTTATACCGTGCGTTCGTTTTGGATATTCGAATTGTCACTCGCGTTATTTGTATATTGCGGTTTTCCGTTTTTTCGTTACGGCAAGTGCGGAGTGCGGGACGTAACACTTAATAGCAAATCGTGCTCGTTTTGTTCGAATAAATTGAATATAATGTAAACGGCTTCTACATTGCATTAATGACTCAACAATCGAAATGTTTTTATGAGGTACATACGTATTAATGAAAGTTTTTTTTACTATTTGAATAACTTCTCGGAATTTTATGAGTGGGTCATTAGAATTGTTATTACTGGAAAAATGTAGATTTTTAGCGATATACAGAAATCGATTACGGTCCATAATATTTTTAAAATATGGTGTTTCTATGCTTTTATCCGTGCTCCAATAACTCTGAATATTTGGCTTAGAAACTAAATTCATTAAAATGTTTAAAGCAATAAATACTTTTAGTTCATTTTCTGAAAGAGGCATGTATTTTCGACCAATCGCAGGGAGACGGAATCGCGAGGAGAGACGTCAACAGAAGTCGTAAATTCCCGTTACGATTATACTAATCGACACCACGAGTTGATCAATCCCCTGATTTCCGTTAAGATAATAGGGGTGATTCAGTTTGTATAACACTGTGATTCACAGAACTATAAATAATATATTTCCAACACTTAAATTACACCGTTGAGCAGTTACAAATAGATAACAACTTGTCGCACGGAGATATGATAGATATGCACACTAGAGCAAGGCTCCTATAATTGAATTTCGTATGTTAGAGGACGTAACACTATAAGATACTTAATAGAGGATGTGAATGTTCGACAATACCGAGAACCGACTTAGTTATTTGATGTGAGATATATTCCCCTAGTGCTGTGCTTAGACTTAAACGCTAGGCGTTTTTGGTGGTACTTTAGACGTAGTTGACTTTTCTAGCGGTGTAGAAGAAGTAAAGTTGAGTGACAATGCTGTGTTGGAGGAAAGCTAGCGATGGGTGTGTCTAGCGCACGGGACCATCGGATTTGTTCATGACATTTTTGGTCAGGAAAGTGAGGGTAGTATCCATTGCTTCTGATTGGACAAACAAAAGTTGGTGGACTAGGAAGGATCTTAGCAGCCCTCGATAGAAAGTTGCTAGTAGGAAGCATCGTACGTGAGAAAAACCAACTTTCCCGTGTCAAGGCGTAGTAGACAATAATCTACAGAAAATGATTTAGAAACAAAGATATTTGTTCGGTCTGAAGGACCTTAGCTAGCGAATTACTGGGATTTATAATGGGTCCTTAAGACTATTGAGGGTACGCAGCAAGGATGAGCGGACATCTGGTTTCCGTCTGTCCCGCAGTGTATGGCCTGGTCTAGGTAGAGGGTCGCCCGACGTAACAAGGCATAAAATTTGCGTCGGTTTCTCCATGTTCATTTGTTTCTGTAACTAGTTTTGTAACTAATTCTCCGTTAGAAAATAATTCAAAAACTGTTATCCTCAACAGATTTTGCGTATTAACAGTTGCACTAACCACACTTGAAAAGTCATGTATAATTGGCTTATAATTTTTTGCTTTCCAGGTGTGATCTTCATCTCTAAAACTGCCGCACTGATCAACTTCGCTGTCATCGCTTGATGAGAACCTATGGATACGTTTTCGAGTATGTCCTATTTGTATACTTTGATCCTAATCATCAAGATCGTCAAAATCCATTGGGGCAACTAAATTTTAGTTTACGTTATAAAATCAGAATATTTTTTAAATTTAAATTTGTTAAATTTAATTAAGATTGACAGTACTTCCTCATAGTGGCAGTTAAAAAGATTTTCACAACAAAAGTAAGACTTCTTTAGAAAATAGTAAACTGACATAGGGTCAAACGTAATCTCTCACTTCTGAAGAATACTTAGCGACTGAAATAAAAAGCAGTCGCTGCGCGAGGAATAAACCGTGCTCGGTGACAGAAGACAGTCGAAGCGCGCGCATTAATCCGTGCTCGGCGATAGAGGACAGTCTGTTCCTACCAGGTCCAACCAGGTACGTCCTTGGCGGCCCTGATTTCTATCTGCAGCGAGCGCCTAAGTTCGCGATACGCTCCGTAGCGCAGAGAGATCTCTTCCTCGTTGCGTCGCCGCCTGCGACGAACCCTCACGCCCTCAGCTCCGCGAAGTCGGAGTTCCACCAGTAGACCGCTCTGCTTCGCACCGTGTCCGGTGTGGCTCGCGGCATACACGCATCGCAGATCGCCGTCATGGCTCGGCGAAGGTTCTCGGCCTCCTCTTCCACGCCTGTTTCGGTCGTCGTCGTCGTTGAAGCCTCCCAGCTCCAAACTGTTGCTATCGCAGCAGCCCAGAGTAGATCTTCGTTCCTCTCCTTTACCTTCCATCTTAGCGGTGGGCGCGCACGTCCCGCTCTCGGAGGGCCGCGGCCATCGCCCGCGGAAGTCGTTCCAGGTCTGGGTGTTTCCCTCGCCTCCATGAGTATGTAGAGGTGGTCCGACAGTGTCTCGATCCCTTCGGCCACTCTCCAGCCTGAAACCCGTCTGAACGCGTCGGGAGTAGCCCACGAGATGTCCACGACGGAGCACCCCCTCCACGCCATGCAGGTGCTGGCCGAGCCCCTGTTTACCAGCAGGAGCCCGAAACCTACGGCCCAATCCGAGAGCGCGCGACCGCGCGACCGCGCGCGTTGGCCCATTCCGTGGAATGAGTGTTAAAGTCCCCCAGGACGAGCACCTGCCGGTGGAAGGTACCGCCTGACGCAGACGCTGACTACGTCCGGAAACTGCTCGTACGCTGTCCATCAGCAGTTGGGCGACATATACACGCCCACCACCATCATTCCTGCCCACTCGACCGCGACATATCCGTTGCCGCGCTCCAGCGGGATCCCGTGGGCGAGTGCCCCCGGCGCTGATATCCAGGTGACGACGACCATCTCGTCCGTGTCTCCGGTCCAGTCCGGAGCGTCCAGAATACTGTATGTTTCGGCCACCACAGCTAGGGCGACCGCGTTCTCCCGGATAGTTTGAAAGAGCAGGTCTTGCGCTCTTCTCGACCGTCCCAGGTTCGTTTGGAGGATGTGCATGTTCTTAGTCTCCTAAGTTCATCGCCTCCATGCCGTCCTCCGCGCCGACCTCCTTGCTCGCGGGCTCAGGGTCTCAGGTACCCTGCAGCGGCGATCCTTCCTTTTTACCACTTGCAGCCGCGGGTGGCTCCTCTTCTCGTTTCCTTCCTCGGAGGAGCGCAAACCAGTCCTCCCATCCTATGAGCCGACGGTGCCACGAGCGCCTGGTCGTCCTCGCTGGTTGTTTTTCTGTCGACTCCTTCTTGCTTTTTCTTCTTTTTTTCACAATCTGCCATTCCATGGCAGCCGCTTGTCCATCCATGGTCGCTGGAGCGTTTGGAGCTTCAGTGTCCACCCTTCTCGTGCTCTGCTTGGGGACGGCCTCCGTTTCCTTTTTCCCGTCGATGTCTCGTAGGCGCCCCTCTGCCAGTCGGGTCAACGCGGTGCCCACCTGCTCCATCTTGCGCTCGATAGCAGCCAGGGGCGACTCGCTGCTCTTCTCCGTCGCAAAGTGCGGGGGTATCTTCTCTCCGAGCGCCGCGATCCCCGCTTCCATTGTCGTCAATCGTGCTTCCATTGTCGTCAATTGTGCCTCCATTGCCGTCATTCGTGCTTCCACTATGGCGACGCACGGGGAGGCGTCCACTCTTCTTGTCAACTCTGTTGCGTTAGAACGTTGCAGCATACTTTAGGGTCTTCACGTATCTGCCCTTGAGATTGCCAGATTTTTCGGCAACCATAACCACCTCCTCAGCTAGCCGGATCTGTTCCGCCCCTAAGTTCGCCGTCGTGGCTGTTCTGAGTTCCTGACCCATTTCCTGGTGAGACCCAGAGTATCCGCTAGACTTCTTCATCCTTGCACGTCTCACTCGGACGATGAGGGGGTATCCTCGTCATCCGACGTTTCTTCGATGAGTTGGCTCCCAGTGCTTGATGGAAGGCGGAAAAACCCCTCCTTGGGAGTGCTCGACTCTTCATCGGCGCTTACACTCGCGACTTCCTCCGTCTTTTCGTCTTCGTTCTTTTTACTTCTTGCCTTGCTCTCGATTTCTGGATTCATCATCTGGTTCTTTCGGCACCCAATCACCGAGGCTCCTGGGTGCCTCCAATTCCTTGCGGAGGGGGGGGGGTCACTGGCAGAGCCGCTTACCGGGGGAAGGCTGATACCGCCGGGGGTCGCCAGGTATCCCGAGGTTGGCCGCTAATGACCGATGCACCCATGAGCCACCTCGCAGTGCCCTCAACTGCGAGGTACCCCGTCTCTTGGTATCTGTAATATACATAAAATTGGTGAAGGAAATGCCAAAACAAACTTGACAGTTCGTTACAGTGTTTATATTCACCTTCAGTACTAATACAGTAGCTACACCTCCTAGATGATCTACACGAACAAGTCTGTCTATTACAATGAGGCAATTTGTTTCTCATATTTGGAGAATAAGAGTGAGTTTAGTAGGTTGTACTGCCAAAGTACAGTTGTGTCACTTTACCCACAGAAGTATCATTAATACCACATAATGACGTACATATTGATATAATAATATCAAACGACTCTTATAAGAACATTGTTTTTCTAATTTCAATCCCTTATGAGTTCTTCCGCAGTACTTACTTAAGCCGAACACTCTGTACATACAAATACATTTAGGTGTGTACACATGTGTATTTGTGTGCGTAGTTACAAGTTTGGCTTCGTTCAGTTCTCCTTTCTTAGTTTTCATTTGTCATAATATATTTTATTCTACTATATTTACTCTAATATATTCTACTCCAGTTAAAACAGCATATTTATTTATTTTCTTTTTTATTCCTCGAAATAGCAGATTCTACTTTACTCCTGTTGGTAAGTGCAAAAATGCTTTGAGATTTACTATATGAATTATTTTGTAATATGCCTTTCTTTTCTATCTAGATTTTATTTATTTTGATTGTATTTTGAGAACATGTCAGATTTTCGTAAAAATAAAGATCTACAATCAATATTGAAAAATTTAATGCCAAAAGAAATACGAACGACTGCGTATTATTCTAGGAAAGAATATGGGAAAAAATGCATATTTTCCAAAAATTTATGTAAACTTAAAATGTCATTGAAAAAGGTCAACCTTGGCTATACTGAAAACATATTTCTTAAAAATAATTATGAGCGGCTTGTACGAGATTTCATTTATTAAAAAAAAAGAAAAAAGAAATGGAGAAAAGGAAGCTGATATCTCATTTCATCAACAATTGTTATTTTTTTAAAATAAAAATTATGTCTTAAATGAATCATTAAACTCAAATAAAACGAATCTGCATTAGAAAGCACGCTTACATCAGTGCTTAGAACGTAATGAATATAATAAAAGCATTGAAACCTTTTGTAAGAAAAGCTGTTCGTCAAACAAAAAACAAATTACACTGTGTTGAGCATAAAGTGTGTTTATTATGGCTGACCTTCAAAAATTTCAATATAGCATAATCAGAAATGGGACAAGAAAGTGCGAGATTAATTATATGGTAATAATGTTCATCATACGATAATATATTAACAGGAAAGGAGATAGAATGAAAATACAATAGATGCAATGGAAGCATTTGCCAAGGCAGACCTACATTGTAGAGATGGCGTGGAACGTAACTTACGAATAACGAAGCGATTCGATCAAGGTCGGTCCCAACCAAGACGATATTTCATAGTGCCTTGTGACTTCTCATGGTCGTTTTCTTTGTACGTATAAGATGATCTGTAGCTACTATTATACTTTTTATAGTAACGACATCAAAACAAAAATGCGAGTAACATAGTATAGAGGAATGACGAAGAACAGTGAAAGATAATGTAGAAATTAATGATTTTGAATTTTGCAAGCGTAAGTTTAATTAAAATTTTTTTTAGACTAAATTTTAATAAATGTAAATATAACTCTATTACAAAATAATATATGTCGGAGATGAAAGGACATCGGAGCCTTCCCTTTGGAACTTCGGGAAAACCCCTTAACACCGTAATCTAGATTCTATCATAGGCGTAAATAAACAATTGTCGTCATTCGATCCGATTGTATTTGTTCGAGAGTTGCGATAACGAGCTTGGGCTCGAGGCGACAGCCAGTCGCCGAACGTAGCCGTGGTCGCGGGATGAACGCTCTGTCTAACAAAGGTATGGAGTAATTCCATAGCTCTCCTTAAAAGAAATATTTGTGCCGCCACGCGACAGTAAACATTCCAACGGTTTCTGCCCCGTGACTCGCCGCACGCAGACCCTATTCTTCCAGTAAGATGATTGCAAGATGTCGATGCGTCTCCGCAGTACATGTTCAGTTAGCCTGAGGGCTCGTTATAAATCTTAAGATTTAGCTAACTAAAGTTCTTCAAACAAACAGTCTTTGTCCCAACTACGAGAAGATAGAGGAGACCTATTTTTCAACGAGCGGCGTCTCCCACTAGCAACTTTCGCCCGAGGGCGGCTAGCATCTTTTTCTAACCACCGATATAGAGATTGACCAATTAGAAGCAACGTCAATTTCCCTTACTTTCTGAACGAAGGCTTTTCTCAACGAATCCGAGGATCGAGCGCCTTTAGACACAGCCTATATAGTATTCCTCTGTGGTACTGTGTGGAGCGTCAAGGAAGTTATCAAAGTCTTTTTTTAGAAATGGAGTGTCTAGGACGACAATATACTGCTGAAGTGGTGATTGTACCATGGCAATCTTCTATCGCTACGTTTGTAGTTTGGAGGTAGTCCTTTTGGCACGATGGAAGCTGGTAATGCTTAATGCTGGCTTTGATAATAATTCCGGTGCCGCCGTGGGCCTTTCCGCTGGGATGTTGCGTATGGTAGAAGTTATAACAGTTTATTTTCAGGTAATTTTTGTCGGTGAAGTGAGTTTCAGATGCGGCGGTACCCGACCACGGAAATTTCCAACGGCTTCGCGGCACAAAGCGTAAGGCCGACAGGCCTAATGTACCATCGATATCCCTACGGTTTTTTCGCCGAATATTCGGAAGAATGCATACGCGGCAATCATCGCGGACTTCTAATAAACGCGCGCGTAGTGGGGATATCGAGGGGCAACAAAGGAAAGAAACTGTTCGGTTTTGAACCAAAAAGATTCATTCTGCTCCGAGCTGCGAAGTGTGTAAGGTTAAGCGAAGCAAACACAATTAGAGAAACGAGTCGTCTACTCTTGAGATTTCAATTTTAATCGTTACCAGTTATTAATCGTTGTTAATCGTTAATCGTGGTTAATCGTTATTTGTTGTTAATTGTCAAGAGTTTAATAAACGTTATTGCTGAAAATCAAGAGTAATTCTTGTGGGCACCTTCACCGACGATCACCTCACAGATATGAGCATTACGTCGATTTGTTGTTTTTTTAAGAAGAGTTCCAGTTCGTATTTGTGTTGAGCTAGACCGTTGACATTCCAAAGAGCTATGCGTCTTGGTTTTATTTTGCGTCGGGGCGAATTAATTTATCCATGATGAGTGTTAATGATAGTAAATCATTAAGTTGTTCTGATTGTTTTTCGATTAATTTTTCTAGTCTAGAGAAGTTATCCGTGTTTTGTGAACTGGGAACACTATTTTGAGAATGGTCCCTATGAGTTTTCGGATTGTTTTGATTTCCTTGTACTGCTTGGGCATAGGAAATTGGAGTAATAGAGACTTTTTGAGGACTGAGTACTTGGTTGGTTATCTCTTTGGCTCTGTATTTAGGATACTTATTTGTGTACAAGGTTTTGTAGGCTGAGCAACCTTTATAGTTCGCAGGGTGATCTCCTTGACAGAGGATGCATTTCGCAGGGGTTTCTGGAGATTTAGTGCACTGCTCAGTAGGGTGTATACCTGCACATTTAACGCAGCGGAAATTATACCTTTGGCATCTTTTACATTGCACTATCTCTTTTTTTTTATAAAAGGAGGTTCGAATTTGCCTACTGAGTTCATTAATCGATAGATGTTATAAATTTGTTTGTTGTTTGGCTTTTGTTTTAAGTCTATGAAAAATAAGGATAGCAGGTTTTTCGAGTTTCTATGTCTTATGTTGCTCATGTTTGTTACGTAGTGGCCATGTTTAAGGAGTTGGGACTTCAGTTCGTCCAAGTTAGCTGAGTGGTGGATGTTGCGTAGTACCACTCGAAAAGGTCTTTCTTGTTTAAGTTGATACATGTGGTAGTTTGCGTTTAAGGTTTTTAGTCGCTTAGTTAGTTTTCTGTAGGAATCTGGGTTAGTCGGCAGAATTTTGACTTGGTTATTGTTTATTTTAAGTTCGTAATCCTCTTTGTTAATATCTTTCTCAATGGACTTTACCATTGTTTGAATGTCGAGGACGTCGTCAATGAAGATAGGTGGGGGTGGGGGATTTTTACGTGTACATTGGTTAGTTGGTGTTTCAGCTATGTCCATGGAGTCGTTTGTGGATTTTAGTTTTGTATATCTATCATAGGTAGTTACACCGCTTGTTCGTTCTGGCTAGTGTTCGCGCTTGTTTTAATTGTTTCTAGCTTACGTTTTTTTATGTTTTTAGTGTCGATTGAAAGGAGGGATATATTGTCCTTTTGCCACGGAGAAGGTAATGTGGTGCAGTTATGGTTTTGCTCATGAGAGCCTGATCGAGATATTTGGGCCATTTTCGAGCTAGTTGATTCAATTTAAAATAACTAGTCGAGAGGCTATGATTCGGGTCAGAGATTAGGAGCGTTGGATTTTCCATTAGTTTAAGAACACGTCTGTTTCGATTCACTTTCGACGGATGGGCGTTGTTGCGTCGCATGGAACATCTGCGCTCCAGCCGACGCTACCTAGCAGCCAGCGGCCCACCTACAGTCTTCCCGACCCTCAATAAACTCAAGGACCCACCATAAAACGTCGACTTTTAGATTCATTGTTTCCACATGTTTGCCAGCCAAACTAGTTGTCTAGAAGCATTTTCGCTTTATGTCCAGGTTTCGGAAAAGTCCTTGAGTTTATTAGGCTCTCAAAAATCACGGAGAAAGCGGATAGTCGCAGGATAGAAAAACCGCACACGTGTCCACCAAAAGCGACTGGTTTTCCTC
>JACXIP010000063.1:137407-159049 GCA_014737485.1 Bombus picipes
CACTCCGGGTCACTTCCTCATCGGCGAGTCATTAATGAGTGTGCGTGAGCAAGATTTCAGGGACACTCCTTCCAATCGGCTCTCCAGATGGCAGCACATCCAAAAAATTAAACAACATTTTTGGAAACGCTGGCATAAGGAATATCTCAATCAACTGAACAACCGCAGTAAATGGACCAAGGGTGGGCACGATATACGACAAGGCACAATCGTCCTACTCAGAGAAGACAACGTTCCACCGATACACTGGCCCTTAGGTCGTGTAGTCAAGGTCCATCCCGGAGCCGACGGCATAATACGGACAGCGACTGTGCAGACTTCTTCGAGCCTCTTGGACCGCGGCGTTAAACGACTGGTCCCCCTACCATGTCAATCAGCTCAAGAAGAATCCGGGCAATCACTGACATCGAAGGAGGTGGATCACACAGCCAGCTAATCTACACATATAATTTGATCGGTGCCCTCTCAACGGGGGGAGGATGTTGCGTCGCATGGAACATCTGCGCTCCAGCCGACGCTACCTAGCAGCCAGCGGCCCACCTACAGTCTTCCCGATCCTCAATAAACTCAAGGACCCACCATAAAACGTCGACGTTTAGATTCATTGTTTCCACATGTTTGCCAGCCAAACTAGTTGTCTAGAAGCATTTTCGCTTTATGTCCAGGTTTCGGAAAAGTCCTTGAGTTTATTAGGCTCTCAAAAATCACGGAGAAAGCGGATAGTCGCAGGATAGAAAAACCGCACACGTGTCCACCAAAAGCGACTGGTTTTCCTCAGGAATGCAGCAACGCCCGATCGACGTTGGTGGGAGATTTGCTCATATCCTTCTTCTTTAGCATGGTTCATAACCAATCGGCATCGCGTATGTTTGCCCTCACTTCCTTGACGAAAAGTGCGAACAACGAATCCGCGTTCTCCGTTCTAAGGGCACACCCACACCAAGCTTTCCTCCGGGAAAAACATTAGAGCTAACAGTCAGTCTCGATCAAGCAGCTAATCAAGTAGTTAATAAGTCGAATACCGTGAGTAGACACTTCATCCTTCATCTGACGCGACAATATGATTAGATTCTCCGATCACCCTCACGCGTAATTATATTATATAAATGTTCATTTATATTATACCGAAGTTGTTGGATTGCGCACATATATAATATACTAACTTGTTAATAACAGTGTTCTCTTTAATTTAACTACCCTTATTATCCTAACCGAAATAAGGGATCGTACGATTCGTGGCGTCGATTAGTCAATCGTAACGGGAATTTACGACTCCCGTTGGCGCGCTTCTTCGAGATCGTGTCTCCCCGCGAACGTGCGAAAACAGGCGTCACGTGTTGTATTGTGAATTTCACAGAGCACTAGACACACGTCTGGATGCTTCGGCACCCAACAGCAAACTGCTACCATTACTAGTAATACTATTACTATTTAGAAATAATAACATGGATAATTTTTCTGTTTTTTCTATCGGCTTGATTTTTCATTCAAAATTAACCCTGCTTTTAAAAGTATGCTTTTACGTGGTACTAAGGTATGCAAAATATTTGCAAAATAATTGTACCACTAATTTTTGTTGGCAATTGGAATTGATGTTGTCTTTGTCAAAGTAATGGCTCCTAAATATAGTATAAAACTTCGTCCTTAAGTATTGCTCCCTTTCCATTAATTTTCCACTATTTTATGAATAAGTCTAAACGATTTTTCGTCCTTACGGTTTACTTGCTGTTGTTGTTCTTGGTAGTTATGACGTAATTCTCTGTTGAGTTGACGCTTTTGATGAATTTTCAGTATCTCAAGCATAATGTTATATACGCCAGGTTGGGAGATTTCCGGATCATCAGGATGATCTGGGCCATTATAATTACAAGCTGTAATAACTGCTACTGAAAGAAGTGGAAACATGGAAAAATAGATTTTACGATCAATAGATACATGAAAGAGTATGCACAAGAAGATATTCAAATTTAAGCTAATTAAAGTAACAATATGTGCAAACAAAAATATTTTCGTTATATTTTCACATTTTTTTACTTTATCTTTTATCTATTTATGTATTTATTGTACCATGCTAGTGAAAGGATGAACTGCACCCAAATGTTTTTCTTTTTTAAATTAATGGTAGTTGTATTATATGCTGACCTTTTTTTGCATACTTTGCAGGTAGCGTATCCAGTATAGCTCGCTGGTATAAAGAAAGTTTACACATCATTTCCTTCGTATGTTTTGGTTTGAACAGGTATTTAACATTAGATCTTCTCTCTAAGATGACGCAAATAAATCTGAGCACAAGGAAAACATGTCCAATTTTTAACAGTGATCGCATTTTGCGAGTGGAATCGAGAATGTATCTCACATCTTTACTTTACATAGTTTACATTATCTGAAGTGGCATTGACTCGCTCTAGACTGCTTAAAAGGATAGATCCTCATTGATACTGTTCCGATTTTCAATTATTTGCATCATCCTATTTTAGTATTCTATTTCATATAAGTATATAGGAAGTTCTAGCTTTTTAGAGGGGGGGGGGGCGGTATTAACGATATTGTTATACATATTATATACGAGTGAAAATAAGAAAAATATGTTATATAAACATCGGCGTAGAAAAAGATTATAGTTTTAGTAAAAGACTATAACGAACGTATGAAATAGCAAAGGGCTGGTTTTCTTTCGATGATGGGATACATTGGCGATATTTATCTAATCTATTTATTCAAATTGTCTTTATACATCTAGACTGTAATAATGTGATTCGTTATAATTCTAATAAGGCTTAAAATTAGTAAGTTGCACGATTTCGTATTAACATGGAAATTAAAATATGAAAGCGAAAATATGTCGATATTCATTTTATTTAGTGTTTTACAAATTGAAATTGAACTGATATACTGTACGGGAATATAGAGGAAAATTTCCCAACGGAAGAGTACAGCATCATTTTGTGTTTAAAATAGTTCACAAAAAATCATGTGAAATGTGCTGATTTCAACGTACAAGATAACAGCAGCACCATGTGTACATACGCGTAATGGAAATCAAAATCGAAGAATTTTATGAGCTATTGAATTGATAATTCGTAATGCATTCATTGAAATTAAAGATAAGAAGGAAGAAAGAATTCGCAATATAATGCATTCATTTCATAGACGACAGTCTTAAAACGAAGTCTTGGATCCTGCCACCGTAAGGTGCCTCTAGATGGAGCATGTAAAATGAATGTCCATCTTGTCTGTGTATCACAGTCACTTGTGCTGTACGAATAAGGACGGCTCACAAGGAGGTGGAGACGGCATTGTCAAAGACACGGGACTTTGGCTCTCGTCTTGGCTCTCTCCACAGCAAGAAAGAAAGATGGCTTTGGAGACTCCATGGAGTCGACTACATCAGTTCCAAACGCCTACATGAAAAAGTCGCTGCAAACCTGGTCATTCCTCGGTGCCGAAGATGTTTACCTCGGGTGCTCTGCTCGGTCGCAGCAGAGGATTTATCGCGCTAGAGTGCGCAAAGGGAGAAAGAGAATGATGGCCGTGGTCGTGTTAATCAGGCAATCTTGTATGGCGACACCGAGGGCGATATGGCATGATCGCACATCGCGCCATCGAAGAGAGCGGATTGTTATCAACGCGGCCAGGGGGGTGCATATGAGGGGAGTATGCTTCGGCGATTAAAGGAGACCTCCCGATGCGCTTCGGAAGGTCATCGTAGAGGTTTTAGCCGATATGAATTCGGCATTAACCCGCGCCTTCACACCGGAGAACGCGGGGTGCCTATGAAGGTTCCTTCCATGTAAAAAAACGAAAAAGAAATGCGGGAAATAGCGGGCTCACGGTGTTTACAGGATTCTCAGCGAGGTTGTTGATTGCACGAGGCGCTGGCATTCCTGTCAGGTTCTTGTCTCAGGGGATATTAACGCTCATCTTACAAAATGGAGAATTCCGAAACCGGATATCCGAACTTTCGGTCTTAACTGCGAATCTCGGGCTCCTGCTGGAGCTTAGGTTGAGGTTAGATAAACATTTGTGTCAGATGGAGCCTATGTTTCGTGATTGACACCACATGGACTATCCGTGGTGCTTTTAGGGGAATCGCGTGGTGGAGGATTAGGTTAGAGTTAGATTATGGTTACAGACAGTTCGAGCCATATAGGCCAGGCATTCTCATCTTACGGGCTGCATGACTGATGACTGAGATAGAGTCGGCTCGGCGAAAGTTCCATAAATAGCAGGTAAATACGGAATGTAATTCGAGAAACGTATAGGGCGGATAAGACCTAATCCGACGGTAGTTAGTATGTTGATGTAGCGACACTCGACAGTAAACTTTCCAACGGTTTCTGTCCTGTGGCTCGCTACACAAAAACCCTATCCTTCGGACAAGATGATGGAAATCTGCTTTTCTCACGTACGACGCTTCCCGCTAGCAACTTTCTCTCAAAGGCGGTTAGCATCCTTTTCCAACCACCAACACAAAAGTAGACAATAAACAGCGACGTCCATTTCCCTCACTTTCCGAGCCAACGCTTTCCTCAACGAATCCGATGATCTTGTCATGTAATAAATAACGAGATATAAAAAAAGGCGAATGAGCTATAGCACATTCGTATGCTGTATTAATAAGACAATGTTAAAATTCAATTGTAGAACACAGACTGACTCACTGATTAAAGGACTGGGATCTTTACCTCCTCACTATGATTCACATATCCCACGGGTGGGAGTCCGGCTATTTTCTGTTCTCGTTGCTATCGCATGACCAAGTGTTATCGACATATCCTGAGCTCGGCAGATGTTTGGTTTTTGACGTTACACTCCCCCCTTCGTAGAGTGAACTTAGTCCTCTAAGTTTTTGCGTTTCTTCAGAATAGATGGATCAAATTTGGCCTTGGGCGATGTCGATAATTCAAAACTTACTCTTGTTTCTCTTTCTGTTCCAGATTGTACACGTAATATTGGTATGTAAATGTTTAAAGGGGCGGGAAGTATTGCAGTATTAACGTTAGGTGCGTTACTAATGGTGTTTTTCTTAATTTTGCAGCAAAATATGTGAATACACAGTTTTGACAGTCCTATCTTATTAAGCAGATACAAGCATTAGAGTCCAATGGATATATATTCTACTATTAGTGGGATGTACAAATGTGGGATTTTAAATCGTTCTTTGATTTTTGCGTAAGTTTTCTGTATACCTAAGTGTCCTGAAACATCGTTATGGTTTTCTTTTATAATCGCGTCAACTTGCTCGTCTGTTAGAATTTGAATCGGATCGTATGCAAAGGTTATTTCTTCTATTTTGTCATTAACATACATCAAAAATGTTTTTATTCGCGCCTTATCGATTTCATCGAAGTTTTTGTCTCCTATGCCTAACTTTTTATGTTTTGTAGCTAATTCTACGATTCTTCTTTCTTTTTTGTCGTAAGGTCCTAAAGTTTCTTTCGTTATTTGGATGATGGATTTTTCGTTGGGGACTATCTTTAGTAGTTTAGGAAGTGTGTCGGTGTCTTGTTCCCATCTGTTATACTCGTGAAGGAGATTGTCTTCAGTTGTCAAATTATTGATAGTTCAGTGATTACTGATAGTATTGATATTATCTTTTCTCTTGTGGTATTGTATTTCGTAATCGTATTCTTCTAGCTTTAATCTCCATCTAAATCCCACGCGCAACAGGATAACACAGAATCTGTGACAACGCCAAATCCACAGCACGTAATGAGCTATAAACATAGTAACATCAACACCGTCGGTAGCCGAAGCTACGCGCAAGTAGTCAACCAAGCGGCACCCTTAGACAACCACAATCAGAACAATAACAGCAACGACACTACAGAAATCAAGGAATTGTTCAAACAAACCATCAAAAACAGCGAAATGCTTACAAAAATGATAAGCGAACAAAACGCAGTCCTCAGACAGCAAACACAACAAATCACAACCATGCTACAACTACTCACTAACATGCTGACCAAAAAATAAAAACGGACACGCTTAAAATAGCAGCCTGGAACTCTAACGGCCTGCAACAAAGGGCCCTAGAAACTAAAACATTCCTGTACAACAACAATATCGACATACTACTCGTATCAGAAACACACTTCACTACAAAAAGTTACATAAAAATACCGTACTACACCATATACGACACCAAGTATCCCTCAGGAAAAGCGCACGGAGGGACCGCAGTAATAATAAAAAACGACATTAAACATCACCTACACAGCCAGATTAGTAAGGAACATATACAAGCAACCACCATTACTATACAAACTAGCAGCAACCATATACAGTTGTCAGCAGTATATACACCGCCGCGACACAAAATTACAGCGCAAATGTGGGAAGAGTACTTTCAACACCTAGGCGACAAGTACATCGCAGCTGGAGACAACAACTCAAAGCACACACTGTTGGGATCAAGAATCACTACACCACGAGGTAGAACTTTGGAAAACTACATTAGAAACAATAACCTCAATATACTATCCACGGGAAGACCGACATACTGGCCGACAGACCTGAGCAAAATACCCGACCTACTCGATTTTGCAGTTGCAAAGGGACTAAACACAAATAAACTAAACATAGCACCCAGTCTCGAGCTTACCTCAGACCATACACCCATAATAATTACATACAGAAACAAACCAATAATCTACAACAAGCCAGAGACGCTATGCAATAAAACCACCAATTGGCAAACATTTAAAGAAATAATCGAGAGCAAAATCAACTGCAACATCCCACTGAAAACACCTGAACACATCGATCAAACAGCAACAACACTTACAGAAACTATCCAAGAAGCAGCCAGGGCAACCACTATACCCGAAACAACCAACAGACAAACAAAGCAATTCCATCACACATCCTCGAAAGAATTCGAGAAAAAAGAAAAGCGAAATCAAAATGGCAAAAACATAGAACAAAAGAAAACAAAACATACCTAAACAAACTCGCAAAGGAAATAAAAAACAAAATTAAAGAGCACAACAACAACGAGTTCAGAAAGTTCATCGAGTCACTATCTGCACACGAGAACTACAAACACTCCCTATGGAAAGCCACAAAAAAAAATAAGGAAGACAATAAAAATGATCCCAGCAATCAGATGATCAGATAACACATGGGCAAGAAGCAACGAAGAGCAAGCTGAAGAATTCTCCAACCACCTATGCAACACATTTAGACCACATAATATCAACAACAGCAACCACAATAGTCATACGGACGAGGATACGCCAACCACTGGTACATCAACTGACAAACACTACACCATACCCAAAACAACAGCACAAGAAATTAGAAACATAATCGAGGAAACAAAAAATAATAAAGCACCAGGAATCGACCTAATCAATGGCAAAATCTTGAAAAACCTTCCGCCAAAAGCGATAAGACAAATCACTATAATACTTAACACAACACTAAGAATTCAATACTTTTCTAAACTATGGAGACTGGCACTGATCATAATGTTACCTAAACCAGGCAAAAACCCACATCAAACTGTATCATACAGACCAATATCCTTACTTCCTGTGTTCTCTGAAATACTAGAGAAAGTAATTTACGACCGCATAAAACCAATAACAGAGAAGGAAAAATTAATACCGGACCACCAATTCGGATTCAGAAACAAACACTCCACTATAGAGCAAATGCAGAGCAGTTATACCATTTAATTAAAACTTACTTAAGAAGCAGAACCTTCGTAGTAAAAATTAAAGACACATACTCCGAAGTTAAAGAAATCAAGGCAGGGGTTCCGCAAGGAAGCGTCTTAGGACCAATTCTATACACATCATACAAGGCCAACATAACAACTAACAATAGCAAAATACTGACATTTGCGGATGACACAGCCGTACTAGTCAGACACACTAACCCTGTAACAGCAGTTACATTACTACAAGAACATATCACAAAAATAGAAAAGTGGCTTGAAGGCGAACAAATTAAAGCAAACCCCGATAAATGCAAACACATTACATTCACACTGCGAAAACAGACACCACCAAACATTATATTAAACGGCACGCACATAATCCAAACAAGGCAAGTCAAATACCTAGGACTCCACTTAGATACACGATTCACATGGAAACAGCATATTAAATCAATAATAGACAAAATACAGATAGCAAGGAGACAAATGTATTGGCTAACAAATCGAGAATCCAAACTAAAATAATTATAATAATAATTATAATAATATAGAAAATAAACTAAAAATATATAAAATGATCATAAAACCAATCTGGACGTACGGAATACCACTATGGGGAACAGCAGCAATGAGCCATGTAACCAAAATAGAGACAATGCAAGCTAAAATTCTTAGAACAATAGTAAACGCGCCATGGTACGTTAGAAATGAGGACATTAGGTAAGACCTGGGAATACCAACGGTCCAGGAGGAGATTAGCAGATATGCAAGAAAGTACAGAGAAAGAATAGCAACGCACCCGAACCGGCTGGCAGCGGAAACGGTTAACACATCAAACATAGAGAGAAGATTAAAAAGGAAACACCCAACAGATCTCACAAAGGACACAACCTAACAAACACGATGATGGTACCCCACTGGGGGTAACCACCCACATGTTATATTGCCGCTATAATATTTTACCAAATGTCCTAATGGGCAAATTGTAAAATTTAAATCAATAAAATAAAGAAAAAAAATCTGCATCTAATCAGTCGTGATGAGGGGTCTTTGCAGTTTTTAAGCCAAGTTAAAGCTTGATGGTCTGTTCTTATGAGAAACTGTCTCCCTAGCAAATATTGTCTTAAACGTTTTACTGCCCATACGATTGCAAGGAGTTCTTTTTCAGTGGTTGAGTAATTTCTTTCGGGAAGATTTAGTGTTATGGAGATGTAACAACAAGTGTTATGTCGCCTAAGATATCTGCACTCCAGTCTTCGCGACCGGACAGCCAACGGTCTGCGTGTCGTCACTCCGACCTTCAATAAATCTAAGGATCCACCATAACTTTTCACTTTTCGTTTCATTGTACCAACATGTGTCTTTAGTCAATCTGTTTGTCCTGAAGGATTTCTTAGGCCTAGAAGAATTTTCGGCGCACATCTAGGTTTTGGAGAGGTGCTTGAGTTTATTAGGCGCTTTTAAAGACACGGAGAAAGCGGGTACGCATCTATTGGGAAAAACCGAATAGCTGTCTAATAAAACAGGCTGGTTTTCCCATGAACAAGGTCAGCCACGAACCACGTTGGTAGGAGACTTCCCCTTCATACCTTCAGGCATCAACGTGGCCCATAACCAATCGACATTGCGGACCACTTTCCCTCACTTTCCCTAACGAAAATTGTAAACAACGAATCCTCGATCTTCATTCAAAGGGCACACCCACACCGAACTTTCATCCGTATTAAGATAAGAGCGACAAGTTAGTCTAACTCACGTCATCTATCTAATTCGGTTCTCGGGATTACCGAACATTCACTTGCTCTATTAAGTATCCTCTAGTACTACGTCCACTAACATAATAAATTCAACTATAAGAGCCTTGCTCTATTGTAGTATCGTAAAAGAAAAGAGTTTGATTAGAGATCGGTTGATAATAGAGAAAACCATGTCATCGTTCTTCTGTGGTTAGTTTACATTGAAGAGAGCCTATGTGACTAAAGTCACCTAATTCTTGCAAAACATGAGCGTGCAGAGATACGAGAAAAACAATAAAGAACGCTGGAGCAGAAGGACGATTTCGGGTTTAAGGAACGATGACCGAGAGGTCAGAGTATGCGAGTCGAAAAGTGAGTGTGTTGCGAGAGTCAGAGTTGATCGAGACATCAAAGAGTAGAGTTGAGAGAGCTAATCGAGTCGTCGAAGAATGGAGTCGTTAGAGTCGATTGAGTTGTCAGTGTTGTAGAGTTGTTAGAGTTGCTAGTGAGAGAGAGAGAGAGACAGAGAGAGAGAGAGAGAGAGAGAGAAAGAGAGAGAGAGTATTAGATTCGTTGTGGCGAGAGTTGCCAAATAACTGTAAAGTTATTTGAGATAGATACGAGTATCGCATTTAATTTCAGTTAAACAAACATCGTTTTGTCCAATTAATACCTGTATATTCAATTAATTATTAATAAATTGGAAGTAATCGGGAAAAAATTTATATTTTAATTTCTATGACACTACATAATCGACTTTTGATTTTAGAGTTGTACGATGAAATTGTGTTATTAATAATTGACTAGAGATTAAGGTTTTAACTCTCCATATATCTATCAATGTTTGTGTGTATTATTAATTATTACTTGGTTGTAAGCACATATGAAGGATGTACTTAGTTGCTTTACGTACTTGTTCTTACTTGAGAGGTAAGCCTTGGCTTGCTTAGAGCTAGGTGAGCGAGGTTTTTCGATATCTGAAAGTAGATTTGAATGATTATTTAGTAAGTGGACCACATTATAATATCTATTTTATTTATTAATGTACCATTGATATGGTACTTAACCACCAACACAGCTATAACCTTCAGTCAGAAGCACCCGATTATTTTGCCGAAATCGACTGTAACTGAGCTCATTACAGATCAAGAACACCGGAACAACCATCACACAGGGACAAGCTACACTATACGCGTTGAGACTATGTTATTGGCCGGTCGGTGGCCATAGCCAAGTGTGGAGCACTATCAAAAGGTGCGTCCGCTGCTGCAGAGCCAACCCTCCACCAGTAGAATACCTGATGGGTGATTTTCCAGAGGCGCGTATTACCGAATCGCGTCCGTTCACGAACTTTGGAATCGATTACTGCGGCCCATTCTATATCAAGGAGAGGAGGGATGGCAACCGCCGTAAAGTCAAGATTTACGTTGCCATATTCGTTTGTCTGGCAACCAAGGCTGTCCACATAGAGTTAGTCAGCGATCTTATCACCGACGCATTCCTGGGCCCTCTACTCCGATTCATCTCGCGGCGAGGATACTGCGCAACAATTTTTACAGACAATGGCACCAATTTCGTCGGGGCTAACCGAGAATTGCAAGAACTTCGGATCCTATTGCAGTCCGACGACCACAAGGAGGGGTACAGCGTTTTCTCGCCGACCAACAGATACAATGGCGTTTCAATCCTCCAAACTCACCACACTTTGGCGGTTTATGGGAAGCCGCGTTGAAATCTTTCAAACGCCATCTCATTCGCGTCGTCGGCACGGAACTCTTGACTTTTGAGTATCTTAACATCCTTGTTATTGACATTGAAGTCATTTTCAATTCACGCCCACTGACTCCCATATCATCCGATCCGAAGGATCCCCCTGTCTTCACTCACGCTCATTTTCTAATCGGTAACACGCTAATGAGTTTACGGGAGTTACCAGAAATTCTGGGAAGTATAGCTTCAGAGTTGCCTTTAGGCAACTATTTTATGCCGGTTACCATTGAGGAAATTGATGGGAAAATAAATAGAATTAGAAATAAATAGAATTAGAATTAGAAGATTCGTTATATATATATATTATGGTATAGTTCCTATATATAATATATTATGGTATAGTTCCTATTTTCCGACCGTACGGAAGGAAAATAGGACAATCTTAATACCAAAGGCTAATAAAGATGGAAATATGTTCGAGAACTGGCGACCAATTACGATCGGCCCAATTCTGAGCCGCATTTTCTCATCAATCCTCGATGGGCGGTCAAGACGGGGTACAGATCAAAATATAAGGCACAAAGGATTTACATCCGAAAGTGGTTGTAAAATCAATACTGACCTAATGAACGCAGCCTTACATTATAGTAGAAGAAATCGAGGGGGAGTGTTCACAATAGTGGACATCTCTAAGGCCTTCGATACTATACCCCATTCAGGTATAAAACCGTGTCTGGCGAGAAAAGGCGTTCCGATCCCTATAATTGAAATTATAAATGAAATGTATATGAAATGTATATGAATTATAAATATATATGTATATGAAATGTATATGTATGAAATAAATGTACAAAGGATGTAAAACTACGATCAAAACGAATAATAATATAGGGGTCGAGGTAGAAATTCTCAGAGGAGTCAAACAGGGTGATCCTTTATCACCGCTGCTGTTTAACTTATGTCTCGAGCCGCTGCTTGAAGTAATCGAAAAGAATATCGGTGGCATTAATGTAAATGAAGGGAACAAAGTCTCTGTGCTGGCCTTCGCAGACGATATCGTCTTGGTTGGTGAAGATGAGAGGGAGGCACAAAGCCAGATGGACGAGCTTGAGAAATACCTGGAGAGGTCGGGGCATGACAATATCAGCAGACAAAAGTCAAATATTCCAGGTAATAGCGAAAAAAGACACCTGGTTTATTAAAGACTCGGCAATAAAAATTAGTAAAGTAAGGATACCCGGAAGAGTCCCAGAAAGAGCCTTCAGGTATTTGGGTGCTAACGTTGGAAATGGGGGGCAAGAGGTAGATTTATCCCATATCACGAATATACAATATAAGCAGGCGATAGAGAATCTGATTCGAAATTATAAGCCGCAGAAAACGCTCGAAGTAGGGGTTGAAATGAATCTAATATTACAAGATGATCTTCCCGGTTATGAAAGACCGCGAAGGTTATCCCCGCAAGATAAGGTCGAAGTCAACGGTCAGATCAAAATGTGGCTGAAAGGCGGAATAATACGCCAATCACATTCCGACTATGCAAGCCCGATCGCGTTGGTAAAAAAAGAAAAGGTGGTTCAACTAGAATTTGCGTCGATTATAGGCGACTGAATCGAAAAGTAGTGAAAGACAGGTACCCGCTACCCTGGATCGAGGATCAATTAGATTTGTTACAGGGATCCAAAGTATTCAGTACGTTGGACCTCAAGAACGGATTCATTCGTGTTCTTGTCGGAGAAAGTAACAGGAAATATATAACATTTACAGTTCCCACAGTATGAATTTATTAGTGTGCCGTTCGGATTATGCAATTCACCAGCTATTTTTCAGAAATTCATAAACGCAGTTTTCAAAGGATTGATCGTGACAGGGCATGTGCTGACATACCTGGATGATTTGATTGTGCCGTCGACTGATTTTTCGAGTAGCGTGGAAAATCCAAATAGGCGTTACGTGTCGCTAGCGAACACGGACTATCCGTGAATTGGAGTAAGTATCAATTCTTACAGACAAGAGTAAAATATCTGGGATACATTATGAGGACGGTAACATTCAGCCATCGGAGTACAAGAGCAAGGCTGCCGCATTTTCGAGACACAGTTGCATACGGATGCGTGCAGCGTGGGATATAGTGCGATTTTGTTACAACGCGACAGTGAGGACAGCGCTTATCACCTCGTATATTATTCGAGCGGAAAGACATCGCCAGCTGAGGAGAAATACACCAGCTATGAACTCGAAGTTTTGGCTATCGTGAAAGCGTTAAAGAAATTCCGCGTGTATTTCGCTCGGTATTCCGTTTAAGATTGTTACAGACTGTCAGGCGTTCGTATTGACGATGCGGAAGGCGCAGTTGCAAGAAGGCAATCTGCGGTAGATCCGGGACAACATCGAACAGCATGAAGCTGACGGATACGTTTCAAAGGACGAAGTTTTGTTCAAAGGAATAAAGGATATACCATTGCTGGTCGTGCCAAAGTCAATGCAGACTCAAGTGGTTCGACGAGCTCACGGCCATTTTGGCATCACTAAAATGGAAGCGTTATTAAAAAGGGACTATTGCTTTTGGGAATGCGCGAGAAGGTGAATAAGGTAGTGCAGAGTTGCATCGATTGTATCCTTGCGGACAAAATATAAGGAAAACGAGAGTTCCTAAATACTATTGACAAGGAGGAGTTGCCATTTGACACTTATCGTGTCGGTCATCTTGGACCATTGCCCTCTACGAAAAAAAGTTACCGGTATCTTCGTAGCGATTGATGCTTTTACAAAGTTCGTTTGGTTGTATTCCACAAAGTAAATAAGTTCTGCGGAGGTTATTCGCCATTTGAGGAAACAGTCTGTAGGTTTCGGAAATTCGAGAAGAATTATCTCGGATCGCGGGACGATATTCACAGCCGTTGCCTTTGAGGATTATTGCAATGAAAAAGGTATACAGCATGGCTGGACTACAATGCACAAGTAGAAAGAGTGAAACGGACGCTTATTCCCCTATTGACGAAGTTGTCTGCGCCAACACCAGACAAGTGGTTCATAGTGGACTTAGAGACAGCGCGAAGGTATTTGAACGCAACCACCAGCAGAAGTACGAATGTTACCCCGGTCCAACTCTTGTTTGCGCGCAGCTGATCGGCGCAGGGGTTTTCGGATCCCCCAGACCCCGTCGGGATTACGAGTGGTTTCCCAGGCTCGACCCGACGGTTATCCAGCTACTGGAAAAACGGCGGGGGGAGGTGGAACCCCAGGCACCCCCTCGTACGGTAACAGCGACTGGGTTAAAGGCGAACAGCAAGAGGATGGCGATTAGTAATGAAAAACCAAGGATGGTGTCGGACGTCAGAATAAGTGATAACGTCACCATATCGGTTGTACCAAGGACTAGGGGAGACGAGGAAAGTGATCCCTTTAAGTCTAGTAGGAAGATTTAGAGGAGCCCCACGATTGGTGGTAGGCCCGATATTAAAGTAGTTGAAGAATCGGAGGGTGGAACAATGCGGAGCGCAAAAAGCCAGGAGGAGGAAGAGGAGGAATGAACCTGTTGACGGAGCAGCTAATAGGGTAACGACAGCCAACAAAGGTGGATATCCCAAGAGAAAAGTGATATCGCCGGCCGAATTAATGATGACGGAGGAGTGCAAAAAGCCTAGAAAAGGAGAGGTCTCTTATGCGGTGGCCTGCGGGAATGTATCTAGGAAAGCCAGGATCGAAGAGGATTACAGCGACGACTCCGAGGGAGGGATGAAAGTGGAAAGGAGAAAAAGGGAGAGATGAGCTCCCTTGATACAGGAGGCTCCCAAAGTGCATCATGCAAATAACCTAGAGGTGGTCTCGAAGGATAGGGGTGCACCGAGGGGTAGAAGAAGGAGGGAAGCATTCCTAACAAAGGTAGAAGAGGGCTCTGAATGGCTCCAGGTCTATAAGAAGATAATGGCGGCCAGGAACACCTTGGAGGGAGCCACTGGGGTCCGCAGAACAAGGACAGAACATATCCTGATCGAATTCGATAGGGCGGTGTCGGTGAATGAGGTGGCGGTCAAATTAAGAGCCGCTTTAAGTGATAGCACGGAGGTGGCCGCTCTCGTTAATAGAGCGACATTACAAATTAGAAATATTGACCGCCTCACTAGCAAGGAGGAGCTGGTGGAAGAGATAAGAACACAATGGGGGATTAAGGACAGCGTGAATGTGGAAGTCAAATCTTTGAAGATGGCACCATGGGACACGCAGATGGCGGTTATAGTCTTCCCTGTAAATGGGGTACCGCGCGAAGATAGGGATAGGAGACTAAGAACGGGAATAACTATAGCCTCGGTTAGGTTGCTTACCAGCGTACAGTGCTGCTATAGCTGCCACATGCTGGGGCATATGGTAGCGAAATGCTCTGTGGTGTGCCTGGGTAGAAGGAACTCTGCAGGGGGAGTGGCAGTACCGAGCACAGCATGAAAGACTGTGATAGGGAACCTAGGTACGTAATGTGTTCGAGGCAGGAGGGGATTAGTGCCAAACATATCACCGGTTCGTTGGCGTGCCAGATGGTGCGTCTAGATGTTAGGAATTTTAGACGGGTACTCAATTAGAGTCCTACAGATTAACCTAAATAGATGCAGGCTGGCGCAGGACCTGATGATGCAGTACGTATGTGAAAGCAGGATGGACATTGTGGTCATCTCCGAGCCCTATAGGCAATTGCCTTATTGGTTTAATGGCGAGGACGGGGATGCATCCATATGAGTCACCCTGTTCAACGGTAGATACGCGATGAGCGAGACCCTGATCCAAAAAACTGGGATCGTAGGAATCAGGGTCTGTGACGTGTTTTGCGTCAGTGGTTATTGTTCCCCGAACACGATTAGGCACGTTTTTGATGTCTTCTTGAGGGAATTAGATCGTGTTTTGAAGGAGGGGAGGAAAAGTGCACTGGCGCTAATGGTTGCCGGAGATTTTAACGCTAAGGCTAGAGTGTGGGGTGGCAATAAGACTGAATGGAGGGAACATGCCTGCTGAACGTGATCACGAAGTGCGATTTGTTACCGATTTGGACGACGGGGAACTATTCCTTCCTGAGAAATGGAAGGACTAGTTTCCCGGATATATTGAGTATTAATCGATGTATTAGGCTGAGCTGGAGGAAGAGCACTGTCCTGGACGGGTACTCAGCCTCTGATCATTTTTGTATTTTGCATACGTTTACGAGCAGTGTCAAGCAGACGTTCGTGTACTCGACGAAGCAGATTGACGCGGATAGTTTTTTAGATAAATTTGATGTTATTTATACGGATCATGTTTTAAAAATTGACGAGTCGGCATGCGGCGAAAGGCTACAGACTAGCTTGGAGCGCACGTGTGCCGAGGATCTCAGAAAGAAGTTCCCGTCGCGAGAGAAAGGAAGATGCAACTAGTGGTGGAACAACGAGCTCGCCACTTTAAGGAGCGCAATGTTTAGGATCAGGAGAAGAGCCCAATGAGCGGTGGCGGCTCACAAGGAAGATGCTGAAGTCCTGGTGGCCGAATTTAAGGCTGCATGAAAGAGCCTGAAAAGGGCGATCGAACGCAGTAAGGAGGAGTGCTGGAAAGGGTTCTGTGCTACCTTAGACCAGGACCCGTGGGGCAGGCCGTATCAAGTTGTGAGGAGTAGATTGATGCGGTCGACACCACCTGAGCCCCTTGGAAATGATAGGGTGGCCAGAATCCTGGACGACCTCTTCGTTACCGGGCAGCAACTGCGACCGGTCAGGCATGAAATTGGACCGGCTCCACCTGCGGTACCTGACAGAGAAGAGGACCTATATATCGACGAAGAAGATTTGAAGATGGCCGTCGTAAAATGCGATCCCAGGAAGGCTGCAGGGGTAGATGGGATCCCCGGTGCTTTAATCAGATTGTTGGCCGAACGAAGACCGAGTGTGCTCCTAGCCGTGCTCAATGGTGTTAACAATTGCGGTAGGATACCGACAGTATGGAAGGTGGCTAGGGTGTTTCCGATACCCAAGCCCAATAGAGACCTGACAATGTCATCGGCTTACAGGCCGATCAGTATACTGCCGGCATTGAGCAAGTTCTGGGAGCACACGCTGAAGATACTCATCGAGAGGAGCATCGGGCGAGATCCCTTTCACAAGGACCAGTTTGGCTTCAGGAGGAGGAGGGGAACCCTTGAAGCCCTGAATAGGACGGTCGCAGTTGCAGAAAACTGCAGAAGAAGGGGCCTGGTATGCGTTCTGGTCGCCCTTGACGTAAAGGACGCTTTCAACACCTTGAGGGTGGAGTGCATTCTGCAGGAAGCGCAAAGGAGACGGTTGCCGGGACGAGTTCAGGAGCTGATCGGGGACTATCTGGCTGATAGGAAAATTATAGCGCACTGCCGGGACGACGTCGTAGGGAGGAACGTCTGCGCGGGGGTTCCACAGGGGTCGGTCTTAGGACCGCTACTGTGGAACCTCATGTATGACGGAATACTGGAGACGTTCGACCGGGAGAAGGACATTGAAGCTGTGGCGTTCGCCGACAACCTGGCGGTTCTCCTTAAGGCCAGGGAGTCTCTTGGCATCGAGGACAGAATACGGGCGGTTATCAGCACGGCCATCAGATGGTGCAGCGACGTGGGACTGCATCTGGCAAGAGAAAAGACGGAGATTATTCTCTTAACCAGGAAGAGGATTCCAACAAGTTTTAACTTTGACGCGAGGGACGCGGGGAAGATCTCCACTATCAAGACCGTGAAATATTTGGGAGTTTTGTTGGATAATGCTAGGGGGTTCTCCCCCCACCTCGAATCGTCGTGCGACAAGGCGGAACGGTTCTTGGGTGCCATACGGGGCCTGCTTCCCAATGTGAATGGTCCTACGGACACAGTTCGAAGACTCTATTACGGTGTGTGGGAGTCTGTGGTGCTATATGGTGCACCTATATGGGCCTCATCCCTTGTTAAGGTGAACAATAGGGAGATCATTAAAAGGGCACAAAGGGCGGCGATGATCCGTACGTCTACTGCCTACCGTATGTAGTGTCACATGGAGTCTTGTGTGTGGTGACGGGTAACATGCCCACACACATAAAGGCGTGGTTACGGTGAAAGCAGTACGGCGTGAAGAAGCGGATTGTTCGAAACCCAGATGGAATGGCGCTCGCATCGTACGAAGAGATGGAGAAGCTGAAGACCGAAGCCCAGGACAGATGGAGAGTGTAATGAACGTTTCACAATCCCTACAACTGGACTAAGAGACTGATTGAGGATCCGTTAATTTTCTACAGTACGAAGAGGAGCGTCAACTACCATGTCATGCAGATCCTTACTGGGCACGGTATCTTCAATTGGTACCGTCACAGGATTGGGAAAGAGACGCACACCAGTTGTTGGGATTGTGGAGCCACCATGAACGTTGCCTAACATGTGCTTTTCTGGTGCCCCAGATGGACAGGGGAACGTGTGGAGTTGGAAGCCGAGATAGGACAAGAATGCAGGATAGAGAACCGGATCGTGGAGAAGATGGCCACCGAGGAGCGGCTATGGAATAAGTTTTGCAATTTTTGTACAAAGGTTATGACAAACCGGCTTAATAAGAAGAGGGAGGTGGAGACTCTACGAAGAAGGGAAAGTAGGAGGAGAAGATAGTGCAATGTAAAAAGATTGTTTGATGAAGATGGGTACGTGTGTTTAGAGGGCAACCCTAAGTAATGTCGAATGATTGTACCGGGTTGGTACCTCGAGTACCACAATATAGGGAATAGGAGGAGGGTTTTTTAGTGGGTATGGCAACGTCGTCTGCCGAGTCCCACATAACCTGGTGACACGGGTCACCGGGTATGCGTAACAGCATCTTACCCTCCTCACGCAAAAAAAAAAAAAAAGAAATATGCGCTTCTGCGTGAAATGATGCGTAACCTCGAAAATGAGGTTAATCTCTTCCAGGCGACGGTGGCGAGTCCAACCTTAGGGCGACTTCAAGAGGTGTGGATCATTCCAAGAGGTCTCGTCATTCCTGCAATGTATTTGGGAAGAGATCGCGATGCCTCAGAGAAACTCAGACAATGAGATATCATTCACATGTCAACGTCGGCGCTCAGGAAATGTCTTATTAGACACTAGTTACCTTCAAAAGATAAAGAAATTCTGACCTGGCCTGGCCAAAATAGTGCTCTAAAGAAAACCGGCCACATTGCTGCTATTATCCTTGCAAAAGGCATAGCTACAAGATATCAACAATATTTTACGACAAAGAACAACTCCATTATATTATAAGATTTCTATCGTAGAACGATGTAGTCAGAAACTTTTGCACGTAACTGTATATATAAATTAGCAACACTACGGCTTAAAGACTTACTTCAGGTTAAACACAGACGTTGATTCAAGAATCGCCCAAAATTTAATGAGCTAGAGAGGAGCAGAGTTCAGTTCTAAGTTTTGCTGAGTCTGTCATTTAAGGTCTATCTACGGATTGATTGATAAAACAGATTCTAAGGATTTCAATTATTCTACATATTCGAAAGCCTTTCATAATATTATAAATTTTTGTGTTCTAACTTCCATCATTATAATATATTATTATGATTAAAATGATTGTCATTTCAACTATTCTATTAATATTACTATATTCCTTGTACAAATATTGTTATTTGATATTTCTGTTCTTTGATAAATCTCTTTAAAGATAGTAACCTGTAAATTACTACACGCTACACGATCGATATCCACTCTCGATCTTACGAGATACCATTGGAGTAAAGCGCTCGTCTAAAGATCAGTGCCCACTGGCCGAACACTGAAGTTCGTAAACTGACCCCCAATTGGTTTTCTTGCTTGCTGTTACTTCGCAAACAGCATCAAGGACTATTCACAATGTAAAGTTGCAGAGGACAACCTCTCTGACGGATACTTCCATCGTGAATCTTTGTTCGCGAATAGAATAGAGTTGGTTCCAAACAGAGGACAAAAAAATTTAGCCATGCAGATCATAAACCGTAATTCTTTCCATATATCCACTGATTGTTTGCAAACTGTTCAACAGCGTAATCTCGGTGACCGAACTTTCCCTGAACACATTTAATGAACAGCACACTTCAATAACTGTAACTTCAGTAGCAATAACAAAACGAAAAATATGTATACATTAAGATATATACTAATTATTACACATTATATATTAATATATAATATATAATATATTAATATAATAATTTTTATGCGTCAGTTAATGGATAAAAATCCCTATATAAGAGGGGTTTAAGAGATATTTCAACTTTAGTTTGTCAAATTTATTGTGCGATAGATTGGAAAAATTGAATGGTGCAGACGGAGTACATTTTTGACGAAGCCGAATTCCTTTTACATTATTATTTCCCAAGATATAAAATAAATCAAATAAATTGGATATATGTATATAAAAGACATTTTGTGTATATATTAAGAAATAAGACGTTTATTTTTAAAGTAATAAAAACTGATTCTTCCGAAGAAGAATACTTCCGTTTAGTTATAATTTTATGAGGCGATTGTTTCAATAGACTCGGATGTTAGAAAGGATATTTTACAGGATCCTTAAATTCAAGCTGAAATTGCACTTATAAGCAGAGTTGTAGTTTTTATATAAGGATTTCATCCTTGAGTGGAAACGCTAAATATGTTTTCACTTAAATGATCTTTTTATTTGTGTTGACTGTGTCAAATTTTTTTCTTTATTTTTTTTTATTGTATGTCTTCAAGATTCTCTTTACATGTTGTCTACTGACAGTCTTGAATGAAATAATTTCATATTTGCAAATTTCGAAGGATTTGTGATTAAAATTGTCGCCAGAAGCCCGAGAAAAAAGAAGCATTAGATACTTCTATTATTCAATTATCAACTTTTAAAAACTATTTACTTTTTATTTTTATTATTTATATTATTTCTGAAGTAATACTGACATTTGCTATAAAATTTGAATGAACTCGACACCTGTGTTTTGGTGAGAAACATAGCTGTTGACAAAGCATCCACTGCCTCCGCTGCACTGTATCGTATTAATTGTATTGTCACCTATAATATTATTATAGTTAGCTTCCAACGGTACGAAGATTATTGTATGGAGAAATTACGGAGTGTGTTGTTTGTAACCATAGCGGTGAAATTTTGTGCTCGTGTTCAGCAACTGGAGATCAAATTATGCGAATTGCATTTTTCTATGCAACAAAATCCAAATACGCCTATAGAAAATGTGTCATGAGCAACCTACTTCTCGATAAATGTGCGGACGTGTTTAAGATATCCAATATTCGAATGTTTTTGAGATGTTCACCAACTTTCTTCCAGAAGTTTCTTTCTTTCTTTCATTTACAAACTTTTCATTGATACTGAAACTTGATATTATTTCATATTGTTGTTACTATATTACATTGCAAAATCCTTGTATCAAGAGAAATATGTTAAAATTCTAGACATATATTTTACAGATAAAGCACAATTCTAGATTCCAAGTATACAAATGTATTCGTTTGTGAAATAATGAAAATCTCCTTTTCATGATTAGAAAATTGATGTGTACTACACTGTA
>JACXIP010000064.1:0-150490 GCA_014737485.1 Bombus picipes
TCCTTCCTAGTGGACACCGATGCCGATATATGATTATATCCGCGCAACAAAATACACGGACTCGCGACCAGAAGGGAGTACGAAGTGCCGAGTACGAATCAAACCGCTAGCCGAGCGAGTGGAAGCGGTCGTGAATATTGCGAAGCCCGCGAACGTTAAGCAGTTACGTAGGTACCTCAGTATGAATAACTTCTACTGTGGTATCGGAAATATACAGGGTGGTTGGTAACTGGTGGTACAAGCGGAAAGGGGGTGATTCTACGCGAAAAAAGGAGTCGGAAATATAGTATATAATATCTAGTATAATATCTAGTATAGAAGCAAAGAGTTAAATAGCTTGTTCGTCAATTTATACCGATTATTGAATTGAGAATGATCACGCATTTCGGTGTTAAAATATTTAAAATATAGGAAATTTTGAAACATAAGTGATATGTGAAATATGAAATAATTATATTTAAGTGTTACAATAATAAAACCTGTTGTATATTGTATGCATGATGGAACCTTTATTATTTAAACATTGTGATTATAATTTAATTTTTGTTTACTTCTTATAAAATTTAATTTATTTATTAATTGAACGATATTTAATTGAATTTATTTAAACATATTCCTATGGTACCGTTTAACATCTATTGACTTTTCAATATTTTCAATAATTTCATAATTATTAATTTCAATAATTTCGCTTTTCAATATTTCATAATGTTATCTTAAAATCAGAATATCTTCTTTAAATTGTATTTCATTTCGACGTAATAATTGTCTCTCTGATATTTTCATTTATATTTAGATATTTCCGATGACATTTAATTAACGTCTTAAATTGGGAAATAGTAATTACTTAGTAACGTGCGCAATATTTACGTTCTCATTGCTACTATATTTATTCGAAAATGAAATAAATAATATCAGATTTAACAAAAATAATATGATGAAAAAGAAGACGACGTAAACTTCGATCACCTAACGTTCTGAATACTTCGTACGATACCTATGATGAAGTGACAAGAATATTAATAAAGGAAATATAAATAAGATATTAATAAAACCCTAAAATTCAAAAATAAATTCTTCCAATTTTAGTTTATTATTTTGAGATGCCGATATTTGTGACCTCCTTTTTCTGGTTTTGATTGTTTATTACCTTTTATAGTATTTTACTGCAATTCTCTGTTTGGTCTTATTATTTCTCTGCTACTCTCTGTTATAATACTATTATTTATGTTATTATTTCATTTATTCTTTCTATTTCTGCTACTTCTTTTATTGAGACAATTTGGATTTCTATCATCGTGAAGAGGCTACTTTGTACTTGTGCACGCTATTACTCTTCTATCTTTTGTACTATTATACTCTGTGTAGCAATTTGTTACATCGCATCATATTTCTATTTTTATAAAATTTTAATCCATCATACTGCGCCATTCATATACAAAATGTACAAACGGCACGCGAGATATCATTTACTTTATCGGTTCATTACGCCGAGAATTTTTCATTATTCGGAATTCTCGCAGGTGAAATTATCTTCAAATGCTTTCGCAGGTGTAATAATTTTCAATACCATTAATTCATTATCGGAGACGTAACTGCAGCATGCGAAAATACATACGAGCATTAAACACAATTCTAGTAATATACGTTCCGATAGAAAACATACACGACCGAGGAAAATTGTTTTCCACCGGGCGAACAAATGCATTTGATTATGTTTCGGGGGTTATGAAATTCACAGCGAAATTTCACCACCATATGCACTACTCTGCATAAGAATTACACAGGAACTCTCTTGCACGATACTTGCATCAACTAATAATATTGGTAAATTAAAAAATTACAAGTTGTAGGTTTCTTTTAAAGTTTTATAGTTTTTCTTCAAACAGGAAAACCAGGTAATTTATAATTTGTAAAATTTCATTTGTTTCATTATCGACCTCGATAACATCGAATAAGTTAATATTATTTATTGATACTAGTAACTTTTAATTTGTACAATTTCGCAAATAATATTAATTCAACTGTGGAATACGGTCCTTATGCGATCTGAACTTGATATTTTCAATATAATTTCAACGTTATAGAGGCATGTTACTCTATAGCTAACTCTTGATCTTTTGTCATACCTGGGATTAAATGTTCTACTAAATTTAAACTGAAACAAGGAATATACTTGCGTCACTCAAATTCCATGTGTAACTTCATCAAATTTACATAAACTTTCAGAATGTTTCTACAAACACATATCTCAATCGCTCTATGATTTTAACATTGAATAAGTACACTTAAAGTCATTTAACTCTGGTGTCTCCGCAGGACCAATTTTCATCCACCTCCAATTATTGTCCTTTTATTTATATCTACTACTTTACTATTGTCAATTAGGAATTATCAGTTTTGGGAATTGAAAAATTCTTTCATTGGCAGGCTTCTTAAAATAGTTTTATTTACATCTTTTATTTATATCTACTAATTTACTTTTGTCAATTAGGAATTATCAGTTTTGGGAATTGAAAAATTCTTTCATTGGCAGGCTTCTTAAAATAATTTATTTATTAAAAAATTGACTAGATGGAATAGAGGAAATAATCTTCATGTTTTTCTTTCCAAAAGTTAAACTCGTATGACAAAATCATCATATGACAGAATATTGTGACTATTCGTAATGGTCGATAACGAGCTTACGATATTTGCATTATAAATCTTCTTAACACTTCATGACACGATGTGTCGTTTATAGCAAATTTTTGGTTCCTTGATGTATTTGATAATTGGCCATGCGAACAAATTTAACCCCTTAACCTACAACTACGGGCATAGCCCGTAGGACGATGATCGAACCAAACGTAAATATTACGGGCATTCTCGAACGTAAATCGTAGGTTAAGGGGTTAATGTCAACGCCCGTTAGCTGCGCTGGAAACACTCATGGCCTCCCTCTGAAAGATACTAAAGACAAACGCAGAAAAAACACAAAAAAATATTGGTGGATACCGAATCCATAATAAAAGAAGAGAGAAAACCATTAAACCGACAGAACTCAATTCTAACACCGTATAACATAGGTGTAATCTGTATATATTGTAAATTTTGTAAATAAACCTATTCGACATCCCACCGCCCCCTCCCTCTCATCCCCCCTCCCCAAAATCACACAGCACCCAAAAAGCAGACTACCGAAGCGTCCTGTTTTTCGATCAAGTTTTCAGGACAAAAAAAAATCGAACAAAAACAAAATCACATAAAAGCTCCGTTCCCCAACGGCTTAAATCTAAAAATCGCATCAAACACAAAAAACGTAAAGCGCCGACACATAATATAGCATGGCTACGTCGTACCTTTGCCGAACATATCATTACCAAAATTCATTGTTTATTATGAATAACCAAATGTATTCATTGTTTATTATGAATAACCAAATGTATTTAAACTTGTATTTTGGTTAAATAAACGCATTAAAAAAAAAAGCGCTGGAAACACTCGTTCCCGGCCGATCACGAAAGTTAAGCAGCAGCGGTCACGGAGCGGTCTAGGATGGGTGACCGCTCTGTGAGGTGTTGACAAAGACGAGACGCGTCGAAGCCATTTTTCGCCCTTGGAGTTGGGCCCCTCTGGGGCGCTGGATGGTCGAAAAGCACACAAGGCAAAAAAAGCCTCCGGTGAAAATATCAATAAGGAGATACAGCGCGCTAGGGACAATGCCCCCCCCCCTCCCCCTAACGTCAATTCAATAGTCAGGAAGTAATTAGGACTGGCTAGAACAAAAAGAACGCGGAAAGGGGGTGCAACTGAAGTTAATTCATAAGAGGTTCCTGGAACACCCCTGTCATACGCGTAGGATGGTCATCCTGGAGTTTTAGTCGGCAGGAGTCCGACACACTACTCTGCTGGTTACGCAATTATTGCAACATCGGAGTGTCCATGAGGATTATTTCTCCACATACAAAAAGAAAAAAAAAGAAAAAGGTTAAGGGGTTAATAGTCGATATTCAAACCTCTCAAAATTCATCAGATAAGTGCGCGATTAATGTTTAGTTGTCAACCAACAAATGACTTACTTCCACAAGTTCCAAGGTATTTTTAGAAAATAGTGTTTGTAATATCATCACTTGTTTGTTCTTTCAGTTGATAAAGTTGATAAATGTGGTTTCTGAAGCTCTCATTTATCCAGCAAACTCAAACTTCAGAGAAAAGAAATTTTATATGCACCAATATTAATATTTGCAATCATTTGGAAGTATTCAAATGCTTATTCACGGTACAGCAATCTGCCTGTTAATGTTGAATCATATTGAATAAGGAGAACGATCTCGTAACAGTTTCAAAGGGGTGGAATTGGCGGAAAGTTAAAGAGAAAGGCGCCACAGCTGGAACTTCGAAGTTTCGCGAATGCGTTGCAAAGTTTCGAAAAGCTACAGGGGAAAGAATAAAAGGCTTGATCCGCAGTCGATGGAAGGGTGCTCGATTATTTAAATTTCGCTGAGATCATCCTTATTGTTCCACGAAAGTTGCACTATGGAAGGATTCTCTCCTGTTACGAATGGTTCCCTTTCTTATGGCTATTTTCCACTTATCGTATAATTCGTAAAAAATTCAACACGAAATATAGGAATACTATATATACAGGGTGGTTGGTAACTGGTGGTACAAGCGGAAAGGGGGTGATTCTACGCGAAAAAAGAAGTCGAAAATATAGAATAACAATTTTTCGTTTGAGGCTTTGTTTTCGAGAAAATCGACTTTGAATTTCCGCTCGGTACGCGTGCACTTTATCGCGTCTCGTTATAACGGATCTCACTGTAGATCGTTGTCTCGATTGACGTTATCTTTTTAATTTTTAAAATTTTCGAATTTCTAAATTTGTATTCTGTATTTTCGACTTCTTTTTTCGCGTAGAATCACCCCCTTTCCGCTTGTACCAACAGTTACCAACCACCCTGTATATATCGACTTTAAAAACATGCTTAGCTATAATAACCGATTAAAGAATCTTTGAGACGTTTAATACGCTTCGTAGACACGTGTTCGACTGTTTTTCACATGTCGAGATTTTTGATATTTTAATTTTATTTAAGTAGGTGGATATAGTAAGTGGTGTAAATACTAAACAGATTGACCAATCGATCTAATCAAAGCCTGGTTGGGGATATTTTATTTGAAATAAAAATAAAATATAATAATCGAAAGTAATGAATTATTTCAGCTACTTTATTATTTTTATTATTTCACAATAACAGCGAAAGCAACTTTAAGATGGCACAAATTATTTTCGGATAAGTCTCTATTGCATCAAAGTAGGAAATATAATAATTTGTATTTTGAATGTTATTTTTTGAATATATTTTGATTTTGATGTTACACTTGTTCTGAAAATTATTTTAACTTCATTTACTATTACATTAATACGACTAAATTTCGGTTTATGTGTATAGAATATTATGAAGAAATCGGTATTTCTAATACAGTTGACAATTTTAACATACTGCAATCAGAAATTAGTTGAAACATTATTCTGAGAGTTTATATTCGTCTATACACAACACTAATTTAATATAATTTAATTTCTAATATAATTTCTAAATAACATTTAAAAATATTTTATTTAAATAATATCTAGGTCTCTGACCACAGCTGAACTCTATGTGAACACGAATACATACTGTATCATTGTTTTTAAACCAATTCCTATCGTCTGCATCGTAAGCAATTCAGTAATGTCTCATAAAATCAAAACTTTCAAAATATAAATTAGAATGAGTTATGACTAGACCGCGGATTTGTGTACATTTACGAAAAATTTGAAAATGTAAAGACGCGTATGATGCACGTAACATGCAAAAATACGTAAAATATCCGAAGTATAGTATTTGTTATAATATTTAGTAAATCGAATAATTCTCTATTGAAATTTCATATAATTTCATTATAAATTATATTCATAAAATTATGGTTTTGGATAAATATTCGTAATCTTCTTTACAAAAAACTAAATGTCCTAAATATAGTGTAGATTGATTTTAACAGAATTTACAATTTTAACAATTTTTTAGATTTTATATTCTTCGAAGAATAGTAAACTTTAACTATTGACTGATTTTATGATCTCGTTATATCGCATTCATCTTCTATGGGTTAGTACCTTTTTATATTTTTTTATATAAGGGACTCGATGTAAAGAAATGTAGGAAGATTAATGAACGATTGTTTCACGCTGCATAAGCAGGCTTTTGAGCAGCATAATTAATTGGAAGTAAAATATGGAAAGGTTTTTAATGGACATTTAAGAAGATGAATAATATACGGTAAGAAGTTTAATTGCGATTTAATGTTTTCTTTAGAAAATGTAATAACTATGCTTTTAGTCAAGATTAAAGTATAACTTAATAAGGAATAATTTTTATAAAGTCCTGAGAATACTGCGTAGGGAGTTTCATATACATATATCACAAATTAAGAGTAAAAAGAAGACGAAATGTATTTAAAATAAAAGTTTTATTTCGAGATTTTATATTTTTGATAAAACGATAACCAAAAGTTTAGATTTAAAAGAGACGAAGCATGTTAGTTATCGAAATATTCAGTACAACGAATTGAATACAACAAACATCGAATCTTCACATATCTAAACACTTGTTCAAAAGTCTTAAATCATCTTTTACACTTAATAAAACGCAAATATATTTGATATGTACATATATATATGTCGGGTTAGCGTTAGGTTTATGGGCGCGTAACGAATCTTCATTCGGGCTAGCCATCGTTGTTGTACGACAGAGATTATATTTACTGGTATAAATATTGATTTTTACAAAGTTCGACAAATAACCGTGGTGATTAAACACTCGAGATGTTAGTGACAATGTTCTTAGGTTCAATAACGAATCCACGATCAACGGGGTAACTCTTTGTTAAACGTAGAATATATTTTGAAGCACAAAGTAACGTTTGCTGTGACGCTCGGTGTCATAATGCACGTAAAGACGATGTGAAAACTCTCCAAGGTGATCGCAAGAATAAAAGACCGATGGAAATTTTCCTCTCCTTACGATCGCGTTTGTTCGTCGCATATTGGCCGAGGATATCAACAAAATTCCAGCCGCCGTTGCTAGGCAGACCCGCGTAGAGCTGACATTGCTCCTGCCCGGGGTTTGATTGTTAATACAACGTGTGTCCCGCAATATTGACACTTCTCTGTTAGGTAAAAACGTTTATCCCGTGACCGTGGCTACGTTCGACGATCAGTTGTGTCACCTCGAGCCCAAGCCCACCGTCGCAAATCTCGGGCAAACATAATAGGATTAAATCGTAACAACTATTTCTAAGTTTTATCACTTAAGTACAGCTATAATAAATAGTCTAGACTAAAGTATTGGGGATTTTCCCGAAAATTCCAAAAGAAAGGCCCCGATGCCCGTCATCTCCGACATATATATATATATAGATTATACATGTCAAATTACATGCATCTTTTAATAAAATCATTTTGAGATTATATACATTAACTACTTCAACTACCATATAAAATATCAACCTAAGAATATACATTACTGTATTCCTCAAAATCTTTTATCGATCATTCAATTTTTTCCATTTTTGAAGTAAGTATAATAATTATATATATATATATATATATATATATATATATATATATATATATATATATATCAAATTATAATAATAATTTTCCTAACACTTTTGAGTAGGAATGTATTTACATTACAACCTAACCCCAACCTTGAAGAACATTTATTCTCCTCAGTTGTTTTATTAGAAAGTATTCAGAGTTCTGTTCATAAAATTTGATTTATGGTAATTAAATAAAACTTAGCGAATTGGTAGATTTTTATAAGTAAATTGAAAAACGCAAAATATAGCAAGTTTGTATGCAACTGTAGTTAGAATTGCGGTAGAACTAGAATTGAAGAATGAATAAAATCATAATAGAAAATTCTAATCCGTGAATTTCATTTCAGACCTACATGCATCCACAATCTATAAAACTTTGAATTAAAACTAAAATGGATCCGATAAAAATTGCACTGTTTTCTCACGAAGAATCTGATTTTATTTCAAAATAATTTCATGTAAAAGTAAATCGACGCATACAAAGCATCTTTTCAAGTATTGAATTAATTTTAAATAGATAGAATGTACAATTCGTATTAAATAAAACGTATCATTCATTCCAATTCTATAATTCTAGAAACAAAAATTCTCTTCTCATTAGTGCATTTTAAAGTCTATTGTATAATTCCAGAATATTTCTAGATGTTTGAAAAATTTCATTCAAAAAGTTAGACGCTGATATGAAAAGATATTCGAGCGTAGAAAGTTTCAAAAAATATTTTCACGAAACTATTCGTTGAGAACTGTGTAACTCGCGTTAAGCCATTAATATGAAAGTTTCTAAGCGCGAGTCGTTAACGCAATAAAAGCTCGAAATTTTCGTAATGTTCCAAAGAAATTCTTTTATCTTGAAAACGACTTGTTTGCGAACCTTTCGTTAAGACCTTTTTATTACTTACGTCCCGCCACTGTTTAAGTTTAGACTAAAATTCTGTTGAGCGACAATATTTACGTAACAAGAAATTTTTACCTTCAAACGAGCGAATGCAATTAAAATGTGTTTTATTTTTTATACTTTACGTATATTTCTTTTTACAATCTTATTATATTTATACAAAATTATTTGAAAATTCTACTCATAAAAGGTATTTCTCACTTTCTTTGAATGTAATTCTATTCAATAGTCGTTCTTTACGTAATACAAAGTACTGTGTCTGCAAAAAAAGTAACTTATATAACGGAGAAGAGAGAGAAAAAGAGACAGAGAGAGAGAGAGATAATACAAGATAGAAGATTATACATCAGATACAAATTATGTATATAATTTTTTATTTATTAGAATCTATTTCTTTAACTTAATTAGTATCCAAAATTAATCTTTGCAGGCATTTGAAAATTGACGTTTCTGTGAGAAAGTAAAGGAAAATATGTATTATATTAACAAATGTTAGAGGCAACTGTTATGCAATTAAAAAAAAAGAAAATAAATTTTTCAGAGGATCAGTTTAAAATAGAAAATTTGCAGTACAAAATTATTAATCATTATTCATTTAATCACGACACTATTCTTTTCTAATTTAGTTACTAGTCTTTAGATCTTGTGGGCTTCTAATTAAATATCGTTTATCGATATTGATTGCTACTAAAAAGGACCGGTTAAAGCAACCCTATTTTGAGTTGTGATATTGTTTCTATTGAGTAGTATATTTTATTGTATATTTTATTAATATATATTAATTTTTTAATATATTGTATATTTTATTAATATTAGTAGTATATTTTATTAATTATAATATTTTCATCGTAGTAACTGGTGTACTTTTAGAGTTCTCTTTGTAGATTTCTAAAAATTAGTGCGCTTTTAGACACGTCACTCGCGATAAGCTATTTTCACTTCTAATTATCTTCTGATATTCGTACTGTCTGGTAGACAGAAAAAACCACTTTAACATTATATGTAACTGAAAAGTACAACTTGGGGTCCAAATATATCTATAAATCTTTTAAAAATGTATGATAAATCGACGAAATTTTGTAAAAAAAGCTGAAGACATTACGAATACTATGATCACGAATATTCTTGAAATATTCAGAATATCTATTATACTTAATAAACAGAATCAAATAAAAATACAGTCTTCGTAATATGGAATTGATTGAAGGCGTTTTAAAGTTTGAAATTGTTCCTTCATAAAACACAGAAAATGTGGCTCACCAAACCTTCCTTTATTGTTTTCATATATTTACAAAATGGAAAATTATAGATTTAAGCACCAACGTGATTGTTTATTCTCATCTCATTAATGTTAAGAATGGAAGGTAATACGTACATATGAAATTTGAAAGAGATATTTTATTTTACTAGAGATAGTAATATAAATATTTATCTTTAATTTATTTAATTTAAATAGTAATCAAATATTTTTTTTAGTTTGGTTACTTGTTTAACGGTCGAAAGGTACGGTCAAATTCTTGAGAAAACGGAACTTTCAGATTTTTTTTTTTTTTTTTTATCATAACTAAAATACGATACAAATATTTAAAGTCACAAAAATCTTACATTACAACTTGTGATAATTATTCCAAATATTTTACTTCGCGCTATATGTTCTTTGTAATCATATGACACGAAATAAATAAAAGTACGATACAGAAAATGATCAATTATTAAATGTGATAAAAATAAAATATATATTTTTCATATACTTTCGATAAAACATGATACAGCAGAACTTGAAGTGAATTTCGTTTTCAAAGGAAAATGTGTTCCCTTAGAAGACTTCTTAAGTATTTATACCTACGAGAAGAGAATTTTTAAAGAATGACCTGTCTTTCATGTTCCAAACGAAATTTTAAATTCACATAAGTGTATGCCAACATTACTTAAAAGCTGGTGGTTTTGTGTAGGGCTCTGTTTAAATGCAAATCAACTCTAATGAATGGATACTTGGTTCACAAAATATCTGTGTGAAGATAACTTTAACACAGCATGTCTTACAGTTATATTCTCTTCATTTTCATTCTTTAAATTTTTCTAATCACTATAATTTTAGAAGTTCATATTATGATATTTTATCAAACTTGTGGAAAGAAGTATAAGGTGAAACGTTCGTGTTACAACTCACTGAATTCAAATCTACGACTGTTCTTTGCACAGTCGTGTCACATGCTCTTTAATATTTACCATGTTTGAACGTGAGAGTTATACCCATGACACCTATTGCTCGAATTCAATTTCACATAGAGTTAATATACAAGTTTATTCCGTATAAAAAATAATACATACTAAAAATTCCATTTATAACTTTAACATAATGCATTCCCCGTAACTTTATAATGTATCAAAAATTTAGAAGAATATTTCAAATATAAAGAATGTTGAATGTCAATATTTAAATAAATATTCACATACATGGGAAAAAAGGTAAAATAAAATAAAACTATACTTCAGTACAGAATGATACCTTTACGGGCTAGGTTTTTACGTCTCGGTCATTTCCTCATTGATCAATCCCGCCAACAACATATGGGAAAAAGAACTTTTAAAATTAGAACTGAACTATATCAGAAAAGTTGTTGTTCAGCTTAATAGAATTAACCGTACCATTGATAAACTACTTGAACCCAAACACAAGAACTCACAAGATAACTAAAATATTGATCAACCATCCAAGCATAATACATATACATACAGGGTGGTCTTTCCACCGAGACAACGATCTACAGTGAGATCCGTTATAACGAGACGCGTTAAAGTGCACGCGTACCGAGCGAAAATTCAAAGTCGATTTTCTCGAGAACAAAGCCTCAAAGGAAAAATTTGTATTCTATATTTTCGACTTCTTTTTTCGCGTAGAATCACCCCCTTTCCGCTTGTACCACCAGTTACCAACCACCCTGTACATATATTCTTCTTTTATATAACGAGGGGTACAAAAGACCGCATCAAGAAAATCCTCCACAGAGAGGACACTGAAACAATCTTCCAAACACGGATAAACATCTCTCAAATCTTCATCTCTTCCAACGAGCCACACCTAGAGACATTGGGGGTATACAAAATATCTTGCTCTTGTGGGAAATTCTACATCGGAAAAACAAGAAGGAACGTGAGCATACGGCTTAACGTGAGAGATGCACTAGACTCAAATATACATAGGCAGCCATAACGGAATATCAATTGTCTACAGGGCACGAAATATTCTTTGGTAGAAAACAGACAAGAAATGTAAAACAATAAAAATTATGAAATATCTAAACAATATCAACATAGACAGAACTATTCATCTCAATCTTGACTGACTCATCTGATGCACTCTCCTACCATTTGTCCGATCAAACGACCAGTTAAACATATAGTCGGCTGGACCGCCCAATTGTTGTTCATTACCATCTTCATCATCGAATAAACACGAGCACTATAAAAGGAGTGTTTTTCGAGACGCACATCAATATCAAGACACAAACTACGTCTTTAGAACACTGATGGAGCTAACTACGATTGATTAAACGTCGATAATCCCTTACTGTTAGACATAAATATTATTCGAAAGCCTTTAACAGTGCTAGACACTATGATACAGTGCTTTAAAGTTCATTCGGTATTTTTTCAAATATGACATTATCAAATAAGAAGTATGTATACATAGACGTACATCTACAATTCCCATATATTTATCTCAGAACAGAACCGACAAAATGTATAATTTGACGCAAAGTTCAAAATCTTTGAATTACACCTTTCTTTCGATCTTAAAACTGATTATAATCTATGTCTGCATATTCCACATGCTTATCACGAATATATGTGTACGGTATAAACGGACTTGTATAAGCGGACGTGAGGTGATTTCTTATGGAAAAATAAGAACAGAATATAGAATAAAATTTCTTTGAAAGTTATTGGCAATGAAGCGCACCTCACCAATTTTGATGAAATACGTTGTCGAGGTCACTATCCTGAACAACTTTTACCTATACATGTTACCATCGCTCAGCTTTAGTTTCCAAGATATTCACAGAAAACTTGCACTCAGTTGAATTTCCATTACACTTTATTCTGACATATAGGTGGCTGCATTTTTCTATAGCTCAACCTAAACTTAACTCGTTGATTCTAATTACCTATCCTTAATGTAGATAAAGAAAGATAAATCATTTAGATTAATACGCAGCCACCACACTTTGCCGTGAAGCGCCCGGTAACGCTAATATGACTTAATTTTTATTTCATCCCATTTTGTAAATGTATCGTAAATACGATTCCTACCATCTATTGTTATGTGGCGGCACTCAACAGCAAACACCACCACTCGACACTAACTAGCGTCGGATGACGGCAGCACAGTGAACAAAATCACATAAAAGGTGACAAAATCACATAAAAGCTCCGCTCCCCAGCAGCTTAAATCCAAAGATCGTATTAAACACAAAAAATGTAAAGCGCCGACACATAATATAGTATGGCTATGTCGTACCGTCGCGTATCGGTACCTTTGCCTAACACATCATTACCAAAATTCATTGTTTATTATGAATAATCAAATGTAATTAAAAACTGTATTTTTGGTCAAATAAACGTATTAAAAAAAAAAAAAGCGCCTCAAGTTACAAACGTTCGGGACCCAAGTTCGAATCCCGGCGACCGGAGTCCGATTTTTCTTCTACGCATCTAAATTAGAAGAAAAATAGCAGTACCCCATAAGCAACATCTACAGCCAGCGCTACAAGTATCACGGACAACACTTTACACCTCAGTTATTTATAAGTCGGAGATAAAAGGACATCTGGGCTCTTCCCTTTTGGAATATTGGAATAACCTAAATAATAAATTTGGAATAACCTAACCCCAATACCCTAATCCAGACTTTTACTATAGCTACACTTAAGTAATAAAACTAAGAAATAGTTGTGCTCAAGGTTTATGACCATGGGCTTGGGCTCCAACTAACTGACATAACGGGTCACTGAATGTGGCCACGGTCACGGGAGGGAGACGTGTATTTAACAGAGGTATGGAATAATTATATAGCTCTCCTTAAAAATAAAGATTGACCCGAGAGGTGGCTATTCAGAGCAGTTCATTCAGATAAGTTTTACTTGTACGTGTATCACATCGCATTCGTCATCCCGTTGACCGTGGATTCGTTATCGAACCTAGATTCATAGTCATCAACATCTCGACCATTCGATCACCGCTATTACTTGTAGCCTCTTATAATAACCACAGTCGTATTGTCACGTCCCGCGCTATGCACGCGCCGTAACGTAGACTAAAACTACTAATAGCGCGAGTGAACGTTTCAATTTGAGATTCAAATAAAATTTAACAATTTGTATAGAAACCAAATTCGAGCCTCACAACCCCCACGGAATAACCCGCCACATGACGATGCCTCCACGGTAGACCTAATTATAAATAAGCGTAGCGACATAGAAGATAGAGACATAATTCCTTTGTTCAGAGTAGTTAATTCCTCAGTTCTGTGCGATTAGTTCCTCAGTTCTTGGTGATTAATTCCTTGGTTCTTGGCGATCAGTTCCCCAATTCTTGGCAAGTAATTTCTTTGTTCATAGCGATCAGTTCTCAATTCCTTCAGCTCTCAATTTCTCAGTTCCTTTGCTTTTCAATTCTTTAGTGCCTTAGTTTTGGCTCTTAGTTCCTTTAGCTCTTAGTTTTGCTCTTAGTTCTTAAGTTCTTTAGTCCTTTAGTTCTTTAGCTTTTAGTTCTTTGTTTCATTAGTTCCCAGTTCTTGTCAGTTTTGTTAATCGACGTGTTTGTATTTGTCAATTTGTTAATTATTGAAAATCAATTAAATCAAAATCTTGTAATTAATAAGAGTGTAAACGCATTGCGAACGATTGTAACTTCGAGCGCTCGAAATCTCAACGACAATTCTGTCAATACCCAAATTAGAATTAGAATAAACATTTGTTGTGGAAAACATTTGTCTAATAATATAATAGGATTAAGCGAACATTTATTTTCACCAACTTTGATCCTCTTCCGTGCCAGTACTCCTGCGCGTAGCAGGTTAGCCGAAACGTGGAGTTTAATTGCCAATCGTATTAAACATCAGACAACGCTATCATTTAATCTAAATTCAAAAATTAACGGCAACACAACCAAAACAAATCAAACAAAAACGTAACAGTACCAATCAACATCAGCTATAACCACGATGGCAAATTCGAGTAAAGACTCGTCAAACGCGCAAAATTCCAACATTAATCCGACATATATATACTGCCAAACATACTTTTGTGTATAACTCAGAAACTAAAACTTCACGTGGTTATCACTAGCTTGCGCCTGATTCCGAAAATTATCTTGTAAGCGTGTCGGTTACAAGCAAAGATCCATGTGTCAGTGTCAGTGTATCGTACTCATAACGCCACCTCGCAGTGACGATGATTCCTCGGTTCGCAAGATCCTTTAGAAGAATCGAAAGAATGTTAGACAGAACCCCACTACATTAGGATGCGTACGATCGGTATCGAGTGGAGATCGACCTTTCCGCTAAATAAAATTTCGCTTGACATTAGAATGTTAAACCTGCGCTGCGGTTATAAGAACAGATTCTGATAATATTAAATAGTAGCGTCTGGGTCCTACAGAATACTTCCGTCATCTGGGATATTGACGCCTGCAATCATTTTGACGTTAATTTCCGGATAATTTCCGTTCGTTCCAACCTCTAGTCATGCATCGGCGGTTGCGAATTGTCCGTGCTGTCTCGTATTCTGAATATTTGCGGGCAATAATATCTTACATGGTCGTCGTATCTGAAGTTTCGTCCCGCGCACGTGGCACGTTATTATCGATTGGTCGATATGATTCTGTGAGACGGGCACGAATAGTCCACTGCTTGCATCTTTTGACCACGTATCAGTGGGTACGAATTGGTCATTACTGTACGTGCTCAGAACTTGCGTTTGATTTGCGGGTAAATTGCACGACTTCGTCGCTGAGTGCGTGCGACGAAGCTGAGCATTGATGCAGTCTAACAACCAACATCGGAGCAAGTCTGGGCTTTATGTACCTCGTTATGAACTCCTAGGTGTTACCATTGGCGAACGAGTTGTGTGTGTCTCCATATGGGAGGTCTCTCTCAATTTCGCCAGGGATATTTGGTTGCTGAGACAGGCGCCGAATCGCAAGCTTTTAGAGAGAGTTTCCCAAGGCTATTCCTGACTCGTGCCATCTATTGTGTCGGCCGCCTTAACCCTTAGAGTGCTATGGACGCATGTATGCGTCTGGCGAAAGCTATCGGTGTGAATTATGGACACATATATGCGTTTTCTGTAAGTGTCCGGCATGGACTAAGGACGCATATATGCGCTTGTCAATTTTTCCGAACACCTACGCAGAAGTAATACTATTACGTTTGTGTGAGATAAATATAAATGCATTGCTTATATATAATGCATATATTTTATATCAAAAATCTACTGCTTCGAAACAAAAATTTAGCGAATTTCATTTAGCGTTGATAAGAGACATTTTACGAAAATATTTCCAACGGAGAAGCATAGTAGGAGGAGGAAAGAGAAAGTCCGAGGATTTACCATTTCGTTTAATCGATAGGCATTTTTCATCAAAATGCCCTAATCGTGCCGGCACAACACAATCATCAAGAATAAAATGTGTTGCTTGTGTGAAAAATAAGAGAAGGAGCGACACGCGATACGAATGCAGAAAATGCGATGTCGGATTATATATCGATAATTGTTTTGAAATTTTTCATACACAGCTGAATTACTAACTTGTGTTATATTTAGTAAATTTAGTTTTCTAGTTTATTGTTTTCTAGTTTATTACCCAAATATTAGTTTATTGTAAATTTCAATGTTTATAATAAATAATTAATACTAAAAAACAACGCTCTTGAATCATTTAATCTCGTGCAAAAGAATTACTATAACTTATTACGATTTTCGCTTTGAATAGTCAATCGACGGAGTTCAGTTTAGCGAAAAAGTACTCCGTCCACAGCGATGGTCAGCGCTGGACGCGTGCCGTCCGTATGGACCGCATAAGCCGCGAGTATTCAACACTCTAAGGGTCAAAGGCAGATCAGAGGAAGTGTGAAGAACGAGAAAATTGTAGATCCATGGAAATAAATTGTGTAGCGGTGTATGTGTAGAGGGCGATTGGTCGGTGAGGTTTAATAGACGAGATTGCTCGTTGTTGAAAACGTCGAATATACAGGGTGGTTGGTAACTGGTGGTACAAGCGGAAAGGAGGCGATTCTAGGCGAAAAAAGAAGTCGAAAATATAGAATAACAATTTTTCGTTTGAGGCTTTGTTTTCGAGAAAATCGACTTTGAATTTTCGCTCGGTACGCGTGCACTTTATCGCGTCTCGTTATAACGGATCTCACTGTAGATCGTTGTCTCGATTGACGTTATTTTTTTAATTTTTTAAATTTTTATTCTATATTTTCGACTTCTTTTTTCGCGTAGAATCACCCCCTTTCCGCGTGTACCACCAGTTACCAACCACCCTGTATTTAAAATGATAAGTTAGTATACAGATAATGCTCGCAAAGACGCTCGTACTAACCGATTCGCTGAGACAGTGTATAAGTCGTAAAATAGGATCGCTATTGACTCGTTAATTAGATCGCTGATAATTCGTTGATAACTGGTTGATAACTGATCGACAACTGACTGTAACTCCTTTCCTTGCGATCGCGTCCGTTTATTTATACTGGTCGGGGGAGAACCGGAAAACTCGAATTCGTCTACGTTTGACGGTTGCACGTAGCGACATTGTTTTGTCCGGAGTTTATTTGTTCTTGCATTACTTGTAACCTAACAGTCTTGATACTGCGAGGCAAAACAACATGATTTCAATTGTTCTTTAAATCACGTGCCGCTACAATTGTTATCTTTTACTTTGGAGCCTGTACATCTGGCGTGAATATTGTAACCTTACGAAATCAGAATATATCGACAGGTTGTATTCACATTAATAGTGTGTTGTAACTTTCTTCGCCTGCCTCCTGCTACCCACTGCCTGCATAAGCGAATTCTTTTTCCAGCAACCGGTCGCTTGACTAGCCGTGGAAATTTGTAAAGCATGGTCTCGGTCAGTCTTCACAGTCAAGCAGTTTCCACTTGTCTGCCTGAAATCTTCTATTTCCTTTGAAACCTAAGAAGAACTCCAACGACAACCGTAGCTTCAATAATACGAAGTAGAAAGAGAATAGCGAGGGGAAAATCCTTAGAGTCCAGCAGAGCATTAACAAGGTATAAATAAATAGAATATAAATAACTGTATACATAGAATATAGAAATATATAGTAAAAATAAATAGGAATTAAAGGTACATATAAAATAAAAACAAGGAAAGTACGGTTACAATTTATTAATTATAATATGTAGCAATAAATGTAATAATTATAAATTGTAATGTACTTATTTCTTACTAATTAGCTTTATGGTATTAAAACACATAGTGATAAAAATATTGTTTCATTCGTCTCGGAAGCTAAGGCCGAGCGGCGGTAACATACATACGTACACCTATACATACACTGTTCAGATAACCTCGATAACATATTTCAAGATCATCAAAATCGATGCACCTGATTCCGAAGAAATTACCATTTTTTTCATATGTCCACTATGTCCATAACCGACGAGTCTCTCGGTCTCTCTACTCTCTCTCTCTCTCTCTCTCTCTCTCTCTCTTATTGTCGGGAAAAACAACGAAGATCTTTCAATAGTTGGACATTACACTTAGCCAGGCATTTTCCAAGCATTGGAATAAAGGTCACCTAGGTCTAGTGCAATAAATCCGCTATGAATCCGACGCGCCACTTAAAAGCGTACGAAACCTCGAGAACTCGACTCGGGAATATTTTTAAGCGTCAAAGTGTCACACCCGGTTTATATTTCCCAGATCACTGGTAATTGTTTAGACTTGGCCAAGCACGTGATACTTGTATGAAAAATTTCATGAAGACATTCGATATCCTTTTCAGTTTTTTTCTTTTGCACGCTGCTACCGCCACGAGGATAGGAGAGGAGAAACTTCCTTTTTAAGGATGCGCTTGCGGTGTGGCCTAGTTAGTCCTTATCCAAATTCTATCTCAACTCCATAAATCGTCGCGTAAATCTGATTGCAAGCCTAACTCTAAGTCTAAGTCCAAGCCCAGTTCCAAATCTACTTTTAATCTTAACTCTAATTCTATACTCGAATTCTAAAGCTAAGTAAATAGATAATAAGTGATATCAAGTAATATACTCTAGTATCTAGTAGATCAAACATTTGAACTACCGATGGCGATGCGTTTGAATTGTATCGATATATGGTATCGGTATGTATTAATACGCAGACACGATGACAGATGTATTCGTACATATGTTATCAGGGATAAATTATCGGTATCGATAATTAAATCAGGAGTAATAAAATCGAAAAATGAAAATAAACTGTTTCTTTAAATTAAATATTTCAAATATACAAAAGTATATAATTATAGAATATCGAACTGAAATACCAAATATAGAATATTTTACTCGAAATAGTAATCGTTGACTAGTTGAAAAAATAACAATTATTGCAAATATTCTCTGTTTGAGCAATTTCTTGCTTCATATATACATAAAACCTATAGAATGTATAATTTTACAAAAAATTCAATTATCTTATATCGAAATGTATATTTTCACGAAAGGTTCAAATTTCTTGCTCGCTTGTCTCCACTTCAGAACTAATTGCAACCTAAATACATATTTCACATATACAGGGTGGTTGGTAACTAGTGGTATAAGCGAAAAGGGGGTGATTCTACGCGAAAAAAGAAGTCGAAAATATAGAATAACAATTTTTAAAATCTTTTTTTTAATTTTTTTTTAAATCTACAGTGAGATCCGTTATAACGAGACGTGATAAAGTGCACGCGTACCGAGCGAAAATTCAAAATCGATTTTCTCGGAAACAAAGTCTCGAACGAAAAATTTTTATTCTATATTTTCGACTTCTTTTTTCGCGTAGAATCACCCCCCTTCCGCTTGTACCACCAGTTACCAACCACCCTGTATACTATGTACGTGTCACAAATTGGAAAAAGTAAAATATATAACTTTACCAAAGATTCAAGATTTTTTATCATTCTCTTTTCCCCGATTTGAAATCAACTCCGACCTAAATTATTATCTTAGATTGAAAACGACAAGATACATAAATTTCGAAAAATTTAGGATCTCTGAAGTGTTCACCTTTATTCATTTCAAGACCAATTGAAATTTCAATGTATATTTCCCATTACTTATTACAAATCAAAAACGATGAAATATGTAATTTTATAAAAACTTCGAACATTTTAATTGTTCATTTTCCATCATTTAGCTAATAAAACTAATTCTGATCTAAACCTATCTAAATAAGATCTAACTACTATACGCTTGTCTTATCTCAGTAATAATAAAATATGTAATTCCGTTAAAAACCCAAAATCTGTCAGTTACACGCTTTTTTCATAAAAACTCAAATCCATATATTTTATGCGCTCATCGCAAATCAAAAGCGATAAAATATGTAATTTTACAAAAGATCCCAAATTTTGTTATTCGCTCTGTCTCTTCCACTTGGAAATTAATTTTATGGGAGATTCACGTGTCTCATTGATTTCAATCGTATCGACAGTAACAAAAGCGATTCATAGGATATGAGATTGCGCAAGGCTATAAAAGGCAAAGCCTAAAGCACTTCCGGAGAGTGGTCCTCTAGCGAAATTACATGACCCCATCGTCCACATTTGACAACGAGGTAGTTTCTCGTAGCTGAAACGACGCGACGTAGCGTTGTTATTGTTCGTCAGCTTGACATCTCGTTTGATTTTTCTTTCTATCGAACGACGCGATTAAACGCTGATCGATAAACCATCATTGGAGATGGCTTTTATTAAATGTTCCTGCGTACATGACATACGTTTCATGACAGGGAAACAATGCGTTACGCGTCACAAAGAAATTCATTTTCCCTGGTGAATGGAAGCGTCGCTTCGAGCGAATCGCGCGCAGGAAACAAATTTGCCTAGACCCTGTCTTTCTCTTCCATTTCTTCTATATCCTTTGCATAGAATATTTTACAAGGTTCCTTGTAAATTTGAAATTTTCTAGGAAATAAGCCGTTTGTATATGTAGCTTTCTACGAAATATTTTATGCGACCTACTATTCTAGCAATCGTAATACGTTGTCATATATCTGAAAATATCCTTCTTTATATGTCTATTATTTATACGCATATTAACTTCTTGTATGAATTATCATTAGCGATACAAATGGAAATTTATACGCAAATAGAAAAGTTATATACCACAGTAGATTATTATATAATTAAAAGCATTTAAAAAATTTAGTCAATCTTATATTCATTCAAAAATTGTGTTTTTACATAACCTCAAATAGCTGGTACATAAATTTTATGAAATTTATATACAAATAGAAAAGTTATACACCACTGTAGATTATTATATAATTAGAAGCATTTTAAAAAATTTAGTCAGTCTTATATTCATTCAAAAATTGTATTTTTACATAACCTCAAATAGCTTGTACATAAATTTTATGAAATTTATATGCAAATNAGAAAGGTTATATACCGCCGTAGATTATTATATAATTAAAAACATTTTAAAAAATTTAGTCAATCTTATATTGATTCAAAAATTGTATTTTTACATAACCTCAAATAGCTGGTACATAAATTTTATGAAATTTATATACAAATAGAAAAGTTATATACCACTGTAGATTATTATATAATTAAAAACATTTTAAAAAATTTAGCCAATCTTATATTCATTCAAAAATTGTATTTTTACATAACCTCAAATAGCTGGTACATACATTTTTTGAAATTTATATACAAATAGAAAAGTTATACACCACTGTAGATTATTATATAATTAGAAGCATTTAAAAAAATTTAGTCAATCTTATATTCATTCAAAAATTGTATTTTTACATAACCTTAAATAGCTGGTACATAAATTTTATGAAATTTATATACAAATAGAAAAGTTGTACACCACTGTAGATTATTATATAATTAGAAGCATTTTAAAAAATTTAATCAATCTTATATTGATTCAAAAATTGTATTTTTACATAACCTTGTTGTTATTTCTATACTCAGAGGTAGGATCAGAATAGTTATTATTTTATTGAATGGATAAATCTATGACATCGTTCTGAGCCAAAAAAAAAACCTTTATTGCACGCGCTTACAAAAACTAGGGATAAAAACAAAAAAGCATCTTAAGCCTATCGATTAAATCTATCGATTGTAACTAGGATCATCCTCTAGTTACTATTTCTTATAACTAACGCATCTGCATATAGGTGGCGAGCACGAACTCACGTTGTCATTTTCAACAAACCTCATATAACTTGTATATAAATTTTATGAAATTTATATGCAAATAGAAAATCAATCTTATATTGATTCAAAAATTGTATTTTTACATAACCTCATATAACTTGTATATATATACATAAATATTATGCAATTTACATATACAGGCTGTCCCACCTAACTTGAACACTCTCAGTATCTCACTTATCATTGATGATAAGAAAATGTCAGAGGAGAACATTATTGGATTCGCAAGTATAGATATAATAGTAAATACGAAATGTATCTAAAGTAGTATTTTTCAAGATTTCAAGATCACCGATGTTTTGTCTTTTTAAATTATATTTTTATCATCGTGGCATTATAGCTGAGTAAGACCGAGCCAATGACTTACATTATCATGACCTTCATGCATGATCTTAAATACGAAAAATTCAAAAACGTTTGGTAATAACTGCGAATAATAAAATAATCATGATAAAGAGATTAATGAAGGAAATACATATTTACGTGAATGATTCCTTGTATTATTTAAATTGCGATATGATCATCACAGAACGTTTAAATATCATCGCAAAGTCAAACAGACAAAAGTATTGTGTACACTCTCGATGTCATATAATTTTTGTATAAAACATTTTTTCGTGTCAGTTAAAACTTTTGTGTTTCTAGCATTTTTGAGCGTTATTCGAGTATTTCGACTTAAACTGGACAATTATATTGTATTATATTATATATATATACTACGTGACCAGTTATCCAGTTTAATTCAAAATACTCAAATAACGTTGGAAAACGCTAAAAATATGAATAACGCGAAAGAATGTTACAAAGAATATAATTATTGTCTATAAAACAAATATTTATTCTATCATAGGATAATCCGTCCTATTGTTAATTTAACTTTGCGCAATTTACAAACTTTCTTTTCTCTTTTAAGAGATAATGAACGACTTTTGTATGTTCTGCAATGCTTCTTAAAATTACAATTAGTAGTACAAAAATTACAAAAAATTGAATAAGCTATATTAATGATTTAAATTGTAACTTGTGAAATTGTAAAAATTGTTTGTCGTTACGATTTGTAACTTGTATATTCATTAGCATTAATTGTTGGTAACTCATTGTACAAGAGAACTTTGATCGTGTCTCGTTAGAGTTTGTGATATATGTATGTTAAATAAAAAAAAGTATTGTTTATGTCATTTACCTGGTATATTTAATTTTCACTGATCCTAACAAAATTGTTAGTTTTTTTTTCCTCTTTGTTAAAATGTTATCCCTTTACCACGTAAAACGTGAGAAAATGTGCGGCAATATTTTATTTCTTTTGTCCGTCTATTTCACGCGACGTGACTGCCTTTATATTCGCGTTGAAAGGAATTGCGCAAACCTGCTTGTAAATTTTCAGTTCCTGTGCCGTAATAACGAGATTTTCGTTTGCTTCAAGCGTTCTTCGGATTTCGTAACTTGCTATAAACCTTCAAAAATCTACTAAAGGGGCAACGATAGTTACTGTTCGACCTCATTCGACCGTTTATTACAAACTTCTGTCCTACATATTAACGGAAAAGAATTTTATAAATTTCTTTTGCTATTAAAAAAAATTTTGTAAATTTTATTATAAAATATATATAATTTTTTTCCAACAAAGGCATCTTTAATTTATTTGTTCTCCGTAATAACCTTTGCAGAAGCTTTTTTATTTATTTTTATTTAAACCACCCGTCGTCATAAAGTAACGTTGTCTGATAAACATTGCATAAATATTAAAAAGAATTTAATTTTATTGTGTTATATACAGCGTGTCCCACATATCTGGAAATGCGTAAATATCTCGAAATCTATAAACGGAAGAATATTATTAATTCCCTATTATTATTGATTCTTAATTTTCTACCATTAATTTTAATTATTGTTTATTATCAATCTTAAAATATAATCAATTCATCATGACTTAAAATTAGATTGCCTAATCCAAACCTAACCCAAGCTATTATACGTAGAATACTCGTTATAATATCCAGTAGGAAACAAATTTCTTTCCTAGACAATTTCTTCAACTGTATCCATAAAAATACAAAGCAGCGTAAATATAGTAAGAAAGTTTTTGCAAAAATTCCAAATTATCTTAAATTCAAGACTACTCACTCTTAAATTTCTTGAACAAGAATCTGCGTAATAAAATAAACTCTATTTTCTTTATTTTATCTCGCTCTCGTAAACTCTATTTTCAATAAAAAAAAAAAAAAAACTACATTTTTCAGTAAAATAGGGAAAGACGAAGTCGTAACAGAGTTAAAAAATCTAGATGTTTACATACAAGTTGCAGAAGACAAAAAATGAGAGAAAACCAGTCACGAACGAAACGATTGGCATGGTCGAATCGCATAAACGTGCCCCGTCCGTCGATACCTATGTGCTTACATTTTTATCGTAGAAGCTTTCCTGTCAGTGTAGGAGTACTGCAGAGGAAGCAACGTCGCATTTATATGCCAAGCTCGTTTAAAGACAACGACAACCTATGAAAAGAGGTTGTCAGTTCCAATGGAATAGGTACAGTTTTCCTAGTTCTGCAAGACAGTTGTCGTAAAATTTTGCATTTCCCAGAGAACGTTACGATATTCGGAAGGATATGTCGAGCTATGTATTCGATCAAATTTCTTGAACACCGAGAGAGTACTCTATTTTTCAAAAAATTTGTCGGGTGAAAATAAGAAACAATGTATAGAAAAATGAATACGATGATAGGATTATGTCTATACAATATGATAAGATCACAGAATTTATATTTTAAATAATTCATATTCAAAAGTACACGTGCCCCTCAACTTACGCGGAGTATCCGTTCCACGTGGATTCATTTTACGCGAATGAAAATCGCGTAAATAAAGTCTATCAGTACGAAAGAAAAAAGTACGTACACATATGACGACTATACACAACGTAATGTACTTTTATCCTTATCTCATACAGCATTTAATATCATGCGTAAAAATTGCAGCGTAAATTGCGTTATAATTTACCGCGTAAAACAAGGACTCGCGTAAAAGAAGTGCCACGTAAACGAGGGGATTGTCACGTAAAATAACACAAAAGAACAAGAAAAGAAAATAAAAAAAAGAAACTTTATTTTTCTTCTAACACAATTCGCAATTTTTACTTCCGAGCTCTAGGCGTGACTTCTCAAGACTGACTCTTACAACTCGACTTCCGATCGGATTCGGTTATTTGTCTTTTGTCACCCCTCGATATCTCCATTATCCTTGAGTTTGTTAGGCGTCCGCGATCGCCGCCACACACGCCTTCTCCACGAATATTCGGCGGAAGGACCGTTGGGATATTGATGGCTCACCAGGCGCTTCGGCGATATACATTGTCGCCGAGTGCCGCCACATCTTTATCTCCGATTTTAAAGCGAGCCGGTCGTGACAGCGGCCTGGTCTCTGATGTGGATTGACGTTACACCGTGAATAAAGTCGCGAATTGCCGATGCGTCGCCGCTTTCCTTTGAATCTTTCAGCCAAAATCAACTCCACATGCATTCATGGACGCTAATTGTCTATTATCATTATTAAAAATGCATCTACCAAGGATCGTATAAAGATCCATCGACTGCATTCATTCGGTAGTAGAAGACGATAACACGGGCGTCATTAGCGAGAATTCAGCAGTAGATACTCGATACACATCTAGTGTTAGCGAAATCATACCACGAATGGAAGATTGCAAAACTTCTGGAACCCAAAGAGAACAGGATGTGGACATACTACCTTCGATCCACACTTTCAACGCGTCCCTCGTGGAAAACCCAGAACAAGCTAAGAACAACTAAAACAAGATAGGGAACTTCACAGGATAAAAATCGGGAAGCACTGCACATTACCGAGCAACTCATCAAGAAGAACCATCATTCAGACATGTACTTCGAAGCCTGTGAGTATAGGGCTAGAGCACTCCTGTAACACATTCACATCAAATCCATTCCGACTCTTGGTAGTTGTTTCGATATACGGGCAAACACATCTCCCCAAAACAATCTCAGCACCGACACAATCTCTAACACAAACTCAGATCAGAATCACTCAACCGTGCCCCTCCCCATCTATGTTCACTCACATGTAAAGAAAACTATACGGCACTAATTAAAAGTTTTCGAAACACATGTGGTTTTGGGTTACAAATCATATTTCTGGGAAATCAGATCACAATTCTCGACACTCAGCATCATAGAAAATTCAGAGGACTTTGCATTTCAAATGGTATTCGATTTCACACCTATTCATTAGAGACCAAAAAAGCAGTAACCCTAGTGGTGAAAGGCTTGGTCAAAATTAAGCACAAGGGTATGCTACCTGCATTAAGATTTCAGAACCTCGACCCTTAACGTCTGGAAAAGAAACTGCACGTAAAACTACAGTCTTATCTGAAACAGTAACCCAAGAAGTTAGAAACAGATATTCTGGAATCTTAGTTCGTTCACGAGCCCATTGGGAAAGTTATGACTCTAAAAACTTTTACATACTGTGCTTTCATTGTTAAACGCACGAACACACATCCACCAATTGCAACAACCACTCGAATTGCGTGAAATTGCGCTGGAAGATACGTCACCCACGAATTCACTAGGAAACTTGATATTCCTATCAACTTGCTACGACTACAAAGAAAATCACCCGGCAAACTGTGGCCAGTGTTTTGGTCTGTTGTCGCATCCAGAAGAACGTCGATAACTTTCAAACGCTACCCGTCTAGGACCAACAATCTTTGAACCCCGACTCCCTCTAGAAACGCGCAACATGGAACTAGCAATAATCTTGCTTAAACCTATAAACAACGTGCATGTACATTTCAAATATTACAATACAATATGGAAAGACAGATCCACGGGGTATAGCGGAGATATAGGCAGCTTTGTACGCAAATATTTCCAAACCGTAGACATTGTACAGCCTGAGAGTTGAAATAGAAACAGTATTCACTAGAATGAACATCAAAACAGTCCTAACTATCGCAGCACGTTTATCCCCTATTCTGAAATTAACACCTGAAACTCTCGACTTCATATCCACTTATAACTTCCTCATAGCAGGAAACCTCAACGCAAAATATAAGATATGAAACAACTTCATCTTTAATACAAACGGGAACAAACTTCGTAACCGCACCAACACTAACAACTACCATAGACTTAAGTAAACATGTTCCTCGCAAACCTATTAATGCAAACAGAGTGTAAAATCACTCACGACCGACCCTCCAACCACTTACTAATCATCCTCATCTCCACAAACAACAAACACATTTTATCGATAAAATTATAACACGCACAAACTGAGAAACTCTGCTTCAATCAGTCGATGAACTCAGATCTTTCCTCCACGTAGCACACAGACAAAGGAATTAACAGATTATAAAGGATCATTCACCGGACATATAATCAAGCCGTATCTAAATTCGAAGTTTATTCCCAAACGTTGACAACGCGCCCCTGCAACTTGTATAAAATAGAAACGGACACAAAACAAATAGAAAAGACTGGACTGGCAGAACACAAACTAAGAAATACCTTTACCACTCAAGTAAGAAATCAGATTCTCCACTAAAAACAAGTATATATTATACAATGAACATACAGCAAAAACCCAAATATTAATATCACTTAGAAGTCCGTCTGGAAGATATAGAAAACCTTATAGTCTAAATTCGCGTCTATTTTCCTTGCCGAAACCTGGGCAGAAACTATCTTCTCAAACAAGGATAAGGTTTCCTCGTAGAAACTTTCTATAGTATGCAACTCTATAAACCACATTGTTTCACTCTTGGAAAACTTCGTTACCTAATACGAACGTAGTTCAGCTAAACAGTATATATAACAGCAAAACGTACTCACCTACAATAATTTACATTATTAAGATATTAAAAGAACAAGAAAATCCTAAATCTCAACACTATAGATCAAAAACCTCCCAGAAAAACTATACTATACTTCAACTATATTATGATACAAACAAGTCTATTTATTATCCTACTTCCGTAAATCCTAGAAAATAGTAGAAGCGATTTCCATATCCAAACGAAAGAAAAGCAAAAATAATCCACTAGATTACTGATCTATCGGCTTACTAAACACTCCGCAAAATCTTTAAAAATTTAATAGTCTTGCAACTTAATAACCACATTAGGCAACAAAATGTAATAACAAAGGAACAATACGCTTTCGACTCGGGGCATTCAAAGATTCAGGAAATTCTTAGAATAACAGAATACATCATTGTTGAGTTGAATAAAAATAGATCAACGGTCCTGGCCCTACTGGATATTTAAAAAATCTTTGACAATATATGGCACAATAGACTTAGACCTGATCTAAACAAAATAATACCAAACTACTTGCAAGACCATGCAAACTACTTGATATATCATGTATATCTCAGTTGCACGTGAGACTCCCAAAAACCTATTCAAGCGGAAGTCCCCTGGGGGTCCATTGTATATCGTACTCTATTCAACATTTATATTTAACGACATCCCATTAAGTGAGAAAGTACACTCATATACATATTCCCACGACACTGCGTTATGCACGTTCTCCCGACAGCCAAAAGAACCAACTGGCAATTTACACCATCTTTACCAAGTTGTAAATTACCTCAAAATTAAAGACAAACTTATTCGATAGCAAAAGCAAGCACCCACATACTAAATTAATATTTCAACAAGAAGCAATAGAATGAAAAAAGAGCAAGTAAATTATCTGATCGTTGTTCTCGAAACTAGACTTGTTTGGAAAGTAGCCATGCTAGACTTGTACGAAAATCCATTGGAACAATCAGAGTTCCGTTTCTACTAATAGGTAAAGGAAGCTCACTGTCAATAAGACAAAATCCGCTTAATGTCGAGAAACGTTAAGTTGGTATGATCGCTAGTTCCTACAAGCTAAGTTGATACGACTCCTAACGACGCTCTTTTGTCTTAGGAGTCGACCACGTGTTAATTATCTGAGTGTATCCGGTGTGTTCAGACGTTTTGTACGAAGTGGTGAAATATAGAAAGTAAAATTCAATCTGTGTGAATTTATTAAATATCAGCCCCAAATCTATATTTAATAACATTTAAATATATAGAACATGTGCAAGCGCACGGCGTGAGTACATTCACAAAATACTTAGAAGAAAGAGATTTCTAAGAATAATTCTAAACATTTCAAAAGATTGCAACTACGTAACAGATCTCACTTAGCTACATCAAAGACCTCGCACAAAGAATAATAAGCAGACTATTAATAAACCCGCTAACAAAGAGTACAGCCAACCACAACATCAACAAAGTCCAAATGAAAAACAAATAGAACATACTCTCAAGAACCTTAAAATCGATCGAGTTCGATTCGATTGTTATTAGCAACGTAGAGTATTTTGAAGTTCGTTAAATTTTTTATATAAAAAAACAAATTGAAAATGAGTGGAAAATCTAAAATATAATAATATCATAATCTGTATAACAAACATTACTAAATTTAATATCTTAAACAGATTCTAAGAACGCTATATGTATACAATTGAAAAGTATAATATCATTCGATGATTCTCTGGAAACCTAACATGCATTTTAGTTTAAATTATAAAACATTCTTCTATACTCATCTAATATGTAGACAAAAATAATGGAATTGTATAACGAAAGCTTTGAATAACAAAATAATCATTTTCCTGATATTAAATTTCATTTATTTGAAGCAAGCATTAAGAATATTGCCAATTTGTCTCAATATCGTAGGATTCCATATTTTTTCGACTTCCAAAAATGAAATTTTTTTAATGCATATAGATACATAAGTAACTCCTCTTCTTATGCATCAAACCACCGAAATTTTCAATGTACGAAGGCAGGGCCCATCGTTTTTCATTTGCAATTTCAGTTTATATAAAATTTACAATAAATTCACACACGGGGTGTTCCTATGATTATAGTACAATTGGCAAGAGAGTAATTCTATGTGAAAAATTGAGCCGAGACTGTCAAAAATATAGATCTTGTTTTTTCACGTAGAATTGCTCCCTTGCCAATTATATCATGTTGGGGTATCCAGTTCTGTAATACAAAGCCATAAACATTCTAAAAATATAAATTAAAGACACAAAGCATAATTCAATAGAAGAAGAGAATATTTCACGTAAACTGTTTTAAGATGTCTTCTGAAATAAAATACCCAGAATAAAATTCCTTGTTTTTTCCGGTTCGACGGTATTAAGTATATATCAACCATTGGCAAATCAACTGCTTAATTTTACTCTTCTATTGTAAGAGGGACACGACACGACTCGATGGTTCATTCGTCGCATTGTGTATCGGAGCGGAACCATGCGAATTAAGTCTGATTAAAATGGATCGCCTGCGTGCGTTTCGCCATCAAAAAGCTATTTTCCATACTCGACTAAAAATACGTGACGGCAATAACAAGCCATTTTCGTAACGAACGGCATCGTTCGTTCGTGAATGAAGCAGTTTTCCGAGGCAAAATTCCCCAAAATAATGGGAACTTATTTCGCATCGGATAATTTAATTAAAACCATGCTGCGTGGTATTCGCTTGTACTTGTATATGACAGAACGTTAGATAACGCAAAGTCAGCATATACAGAATTCGGGAATTTGCACTATACGATTTATACTAATACGAAACTGGTGTAAACTTCGATTAAAATTATCGGCTTAGGAATTGATTGCGTTATGAATTTTAATTAACGCATAGATATTGCGCGGATGATTAGAAAACAAATCATAATAGACAGAATGTTTAAATCTTCATTTTCCATACCCAAACTTCCTTAATTTAAAAAATTTAACTTAACTGTAAACGATTGATAGAAACAGAATAAATCACAGTATCAGCGTTGTAACAGTATAGATAGAATATTTAACTCTCCAATTCTTATAACTCAGAAGCTGATACAATAACAAGATTCTCTCTTCTTATTTTTATTACGATATTTTTACCATAACTCGTTGCTTTAAAAATATTTAATCCAATAAGAAAATATTGAACGAGGTAAGTATCAACAAGCTGGAATGACAATATCAGTGTATACAGAATAATTAATCCTCAAGTTCCCATAAATCAGATTGTCATGTAGTAGGAAGTTTTCTTCTCATATTTTTCTGACAAATTACAAATAGTTTTGCTGTATTTCGTTACTTGAAAAGAATTGAGAACATCGTATCCTCCAATGCAAAAAAGCTATATTCAAATTCAATGAAAAACCTACTACAGTCGCTCACATTAATATTCCGACACCTTTTGAAATCGAATAACTTTCTCAAAATTGGACCAAATAACTAAACATAAGATGTGTAAGAAGATCAGTTTTTATAACCTTTTTGTGATGGAAATTTAAACAATTTATGTTAGCTATATATCTTCTTACTGAACATTTCGTCGAAGACGGTTAACATTGCTACGAGTTACAAACAATTGACAAACAAATGATGAAACTCTTTGAGTGCCTGTTTGCTTGTTTGTGCATCAACCGATTTCGACAACATTTTCAGTGTGTATATAACTGACATAAATCTACAACACGTATTTTTTACATTTTTATTACAGATCCAGATAAAAGGGTTGTAAGAAGCAACCGCTACTATATTTCCGACGATTCCAATCAAATGCAATTTTTCAAAATTCTTTTATACGTCATCTAGTAAACTAATCTTTCTAGCCTCTTAAAAAGACTCAAGTCAACTGGTCCAATTTTAAAAAAGTTATTCTACTTTCAAGAGCGTTCCAATACTAATGTGAACAATTGTATATATAAAGGATAATTTAAAAAATCAATACAAAAATTGCACGCGGACGTTCCTGCACGCGCCTACTCCACGCGAGGAATACACGAGCGTCCATTTAAGCCAAAAAGTGATATCACCGCCGCTGGAGACAAAATCACGCGTAAGTATTTTTGCAAACACCATAAATACAGCCGCAGGGAAAAATTCAGTCGGAAATCGTCAGCAGACGACAAACGAAGAATAATGTTGGCGATCTGACACGCTATTCTAATATACTATCTATATACATAGATACATAGACCGCCAACTTTAATATACAGGGTGGTTGGTAACTGGTGGTACAAGCGGAAAGGGGGTGATTCTACGCGAAAAAAGAAGTCGAAAATATAGAATAAAAATTTTTCGTTCGAGGCTTTGTTTTCGAGAAAATCGACTTTGAATTTTCGCTCGGTACGCGTGCACTTTATCGCGTCTCGTTATAACGGATCTCACTGTAGATCGTTGTCTCGATGGAAAAATTTAAAAAGATTAAAAACAAAATTTTTATTATATTTTCGACTTCTTTTTTCGCGTAGAATCACCCCCTTTTCGCTTGTACCACCAGTTACCAACCACCCTGTATACATAGAAAGTATGTATTAGTATAGATAGTATAAGTATGTATATAGTGTATGCATACTCAATATCTTTCAATATTAAAATTTAACGAATTTTGAAATATTTTTTGTAATAATAAATTATATACTATTAAAAGTCTAGAAACTATTTGAAGGAATTCATTCCTGAAAAAGACGAAAACTTGTTCAAAAAAATGCTTGTGAAGCTACCCAAAAAGTGACAAGATAAAAGTAAAGAAAACAGTATAACTTAGATCAGTCAATTCGGAAGATTCACTCAAATTCTTATTTTTTCATTTTTCCTACACTTAGCTACGGATGTTTCGCTCTATCCAATAATTTGTTAAGCAATACTATTTCTGCTTTTTTAGAGAAATATACAATTTACTTAAATAAGTACGACAATAATTATATTCGAAGTTTGTATTAAATCAAATATAGAATCTTTTGATGAAAGATTAAGATACATAAATGTAGTAACAGTATAAACCACTATGGCGAAAGAGATACAACGTTTCGTTAGAGCAATCTGGGTCATTCTGTTTCCAGATGATAATTTACGACTAATCCATAAATCAACCCAGCTTGAGTAGTATGCAAGTTTCTGTTCCAGTTACATAAATAATTTTGTCGCCTTCGTTTCTTACATGAAAGCAAATGCAATTAAAGGTCTTGTACTACAATAAGAACTGATCTCTGTATTCTTCATTAGAAAGACATGCCAAGTTCGCTGCCAGGCAGTTTGTACAGGCTTCAGGGCTTCCGTGATGGTGTTTGCTAATGCGTGCTATTTCTTATTTAACATGTAATGTTCCAGTATTTTTATCGATTTGTATGTTCAGTATACCAATCTATAAGATTCTTTGCAGTATTTTGTTCTGCCATCTTCTAATAATCTTTAACCCCTTACCCTACGATTTACGTTCAAGAGTGCCCGTAATATTTACGTTTGGCCCGATCATCGCACTACGGGCTATGCCCGTAGTTGTAAGTTGAGGGGTTAAATTTGGGTACTGTGTCATTCCCCATGTAGGGCAGGCATATGTCAAAATTGATTTCAAAATCGTTTCGTATAGTAATACTTTGTTTGTAATGTCGAGTTATGATTTTTTGCCAATAAGACCCCGTAAATTTCTGCATCATTTTTCATACACATAAGTATTAATTGTATCTTGTTGTGGTATTGCCAAGCTGTTTAAACTGATTGCCAGACTACCGGACAAGGTTTAGTTCGGATTGTAAAAGTAATATGTATCTACCGACTTGCTGGTATTTGCTTCCATTTTTCATGTTCTCAACAAAGCTGCGATTTCATTCACACGCGATTGCAATTTCTCCGATATTTCTACGTCTAGATTAGGCTATGCCCGGGGCTAAGATTGGTACGTTGTCGAAATATGTTGCAATTACTCTACTGCTTTTTGTCAGTATGTCGGCGACGAGGAAAATGAAGAGGTACTGAGCCCAGTATGCTTCCTTGTGGAACACCAGAGCGTATTAGATCTAGGTCGAAGGTAGTTTTCCAAAATTTTACTTGAAAAAGTCTATCGGAAAAATAAGATTTCAAAAGGAGGTAATACGGATGGGATGGTTGCTCTCTAATTTTAAATAATCGTCATATATGCCATACTTTATCAAAAGATTGCACAATGTCGAGGAAAGCAGCTAAACAGTACCTTTAATCGTTTAGATTTTCTACGATTTTTTTTAATAAAAAATTTGTCTTGAATAAAAAATCTATAAATTTGTTCGATAGTGACGTGTTTATGTCTAAAGCCGAATTGGTGTTTCAGTATTCAGAAGCGGTTTGTACCAAGCAATTGATAGCGAGCTTATTGGTCGGTAAGATTAAACGTTTTCCGTAGGTTCACCCAATTTTGGAACTAATATAATCTGGGCTATTTTCCAGGTAATAGACTAATTATGTAGTAATTATGGGTAAAGTATGTAACTAACTCCCAGTATCGGATTGTAGATGAGGGTTAGAAGAGTAATGGCTTTCTTTAGAAGTTCCTTTAGAGTTTCCACGATTATTAAGCCAAAATCAGGAGCTTTCTTGAAGTTTAGCAATTTGCGGATTACCGGATTTGGCTTCTGCAATAGTATACTACTTGATAGGAGATAAAAGTTGAAATGGCGTTTCCCATTTCTGTTGCAATTGTTCGTTTGTGGATGTTCGCCTCCGCCGTTAATCGGGTGGAAAGTCTTTTCAAAATATTTGACAAATGTTACTGCTTTTTCTTTATCCACCCTTGTCCATTCTCCATACCGTTCTAACCGATGGAATTGATTTTGTTGGTTGTTTTATTTTTCCAGCGACGCATCGAGGTGAGTAATTTGTGTCTTGAAACAAGTTCAAGTATCAAGTTCTTCAATTATTCTTCTACGAAGTGCTCCTTTTTTTCCTGTAATAAATATTTTAGTTTCCTAGTAGCTCTATTTAATAGCATTTCATCGTACAGATGTTAAGTATGCTGCCACTGTTTTCTAAGTAATCCGTTACGATTTAGTATTCCTATAATTTCTTGACAATGGTACAGATAATAGCTATTGGTCCTTTTGTTTATTTTTGATGTGACTCTCCATACAGCTGTATTAAACTATTCTACTGCATCATCTATATCTTTCTCTGCTTTTAATGGGATATTTAATTGAATAAAGTCATCGATGATTTCACCAAACTTACTTCAATCCGTTTTGACGTTGTGACGTCCAGGCGGCCTTTCTCTTAGCGCAGAGGGTGTTAATTGATGCAGTTACTACGAAAAAGTCGGAAATGTGAGGTGTAAACATGATTTGACAGTAATCTTGTTTCTCAGTATATCTTTTATTATACAATGTAAAAATCCGACAGGTTCGATGAATATTTTGCATCACTAAGCCGGTTCATCAGTGCTGTGAACCAATAAATATAACTCGTTTACTGCTTTGTTTAATCGAATGCATTGTGGAATTGTAACTTTTAGAAACTCTATGAAACTGTGGCCGAGTTGATGACAAAATCGTTTGTACATTTCTGTAATCAGAGAAAGAATAGCATCGTACCCGAACCGGCAACACAGCGGCAACACATCAAACATAGAAAGAAGATTAAAAAGGAAACACCCAACAGATCTCACAAAGGACACAACCTAACAAACACGATGATGGTACCCCACTGGGGGTAACCACCCACATGTTATATTACCGCTATAATATTTCAGCAAATGTCCTAATGGACAAATTGTAAAATTTAAATTAATAAATAAAAAAAAAATTTCTGTAATCAACTTGTACCTAGAAGGTTTGTAAACTGCGGGAGCGGTTGGTGGACCGAACCAGCCTTCTGCAACGATGCTTGTGCTCTGTAGGTGTTCCTCATTCACCGGTGTTGATATATGGTGTTTAATGGTATTTTTTATAATTATCGCTGTGTCTGCACGAGCATTGCCATTCGGAGAAATATATTGAATACTATGTTGAGGTTATTTGATGTGTAAACAGAGAAACTCGTGGATAAATTGTAAGGCAGAAAATATATTTAAATAGAAGTGTAATTATAAGTAAGAACAGAATTTGAGCTGGTCCAGATCCGCACGCTAGCTGTGTTACCCAATAACTGAAAACCCCCAAGCCAACGTCGCCTGTCTACTGTTCATGGTCTGTCTTCGTCACAGTCTTTTGTCTATACGCTGTCGATGGCTTCAGTGCTTGAGAAAACTAAAAAGACCAGATATAGAATTTTCTTAGAAGTGGTGACTACTTCAACATATTATGATATTAATTATGCAATATTAATTAAGTAAAGTGCCTTATATTTTGCAGAAACTATGTGACGTAAAATGAGTTTCTAATATTAAAAATATGTCAACATTGCAGTGTTTATATATTCCTGAATTAGAGTATTGTCTTTTTTTTTTTATTTACTTAAATTTTACAATTTGTCCAGTAGGACATTTGGTAAAATATTATAGCGGTAATATAGCATGTGGGTGGTTACCCCCGGCGGGGTACCATCATCGTGTAAGTAGTATCGTCTTGGCAAAGGCCTTTAGCATTCCACAGCGTTATATTATATGAAAGAGACAATTATAATTTTTCTAACAGACGATTAACTGTAATTGACAATAAATTCATTTATTTTGTTTGTTCGCTTACAATATTTTATAATTCCATTAATATTTCCATCATATTAGTCATTTTACTATTACTTTGTTCAGGATTAATGTCTTGATTGAAAGTGTTCATTCTTGTTTTACAGCGTTGTCCAGCAGTATATGCATATAACAGTCCTTCTCTTCTATTGAAATGTTCTAATGACATCATTCTATATTCTATATTGAAGTTTGGTTGGTGTTTCCATAGTCAGACTTTTTTTATATATGTCGGAGATGAAAGGAAAACCGGAGCCTTCCTTTTGCAATTTTGGGGAAAGTCCCCTAATGCTTTAGCTTAGATTTTATCATAGCTGTAATTAAGCAATTGTTGTCATTCGATCTGATTGTAATTGTTCGAGATTTGTGATAGCGAAATTGGGTTCGAGGTGACAACTGGTCGCCGAACGTAGCCACGGTCACGGGATAAACGTTTTACCTGACGAAGGTGTGAAGCGGTTGTATGATTCTCCCTAGAAATGTGGTTGTGGCGGCATACGGCCTCAACAACGGGCCTGGTCACATGGGATTGTACTTTGGAGGTGTCGATATAATGGGACACACGTTGTATTAACAATCAAACTCCAGACAGAAACTGCCTAGCAACGGCGTTTGGAACTTTCTCGATGCTTCCAACGAGTATACATCAAGCTTTTGGCAGAAACTGGCTAGCAACGGCGATTGGAATCTTCTCGATGCTTCCAACGAGCATATAACAAACAAATGCAATCTTACGGCGAAAGAGATTTTGTTCAGATCATTATTCGTGTGATCGCCTTTGAAAATGATACATCGAGCGTCTCAGCAATCGTATTTTTTGTACCTAAAAATTATTCTACCCACAGTAAAGAGTTATCCCGTTGGCCGTGGATTCGTTTGAACCCAAGGACATTGTTAATAGCGTTCATTAAACTCATTATTCGTTAAACTTATTATTCGTAAAACATGTTATTCGTTAATCTCATTAATCGTTAAACTTATTATTTGTAAAACATATTATCCGTTAAGCTTATTATTCGTTGAACCTATTTATTCGTTAAACTCAATATTCATTATACTTTGTAAAAGTCCTGTATATACGCGTAAATATAATCTCTGCTTCGTAAAACGATGGCTAATTCAAACGAAGATTCGTTACGCGCCCTAAATTCTAATGTTAACCCGACATATATTATACATCCTTTGTAATTGGATGGACGATCGCCCTGCGAATTAGTACGTTTGATATTCTCGTCGTTGTTTTGTTCTCTTGCTATCTGAAGTGACGTGATTCTTTGTACATTTCATACGTCTGAAGATTCTGCGACAGTAATTGTGAGTATGCCCAAAGCGTTGGCAAATCTTTAATTCCTCTTTTCTGAGCAACTGTATCGTCGCTTTTTTGCCTTATAAATTTTGTAAGATGAGTTTATTCTAAATATTTTTTTATTGTCTAGGAATGGATCTAAATCGACAAAGAAGAGTAGTAAATAAATAATCCCGTGCCTTATATTATAAGCAAATGCAAATGTTTTACGTTCACGTTCTTCTAGTTCGTCAGTTATCACTTTCTGATCTGCTGCTGGGTGTAAATTTTCTATCGCTATGTGAAAACTCCTTTCTTCCTTCGGCTGAAAAGTATTATATTCGACACCGAGTTGATATAAAAATAGTTGACAGAAGAAACGTACTTGATAAATATAACGGAACATATATTACTCGCAGAAATTCTGTTATTCAAATAAGGTCGATTTATGGATCTACGATAATGGCATAGCTCTACGTTCACTCTCTATGATATTTACGTTCCGAAATTCCGAATTTCTCTCTTTATACATTCTGTACTTTCTAGGACAAATATTCGTGCAGAAATGGCTGCTGGCTGAGCGTTACCCTCTTTTAAGAACTTACCTTAAACGTAGGGGTGTGCCTTCGCCAGTGGGGTGTGCCTAATGCTTCATAGCTTCCACAAAGGCTCATTCATCAGGATTCTGTGCAAATGTTATTAAAACATTAATTGAGATATTACATCACATCGACGATATCAAAAGTGAAGTTATTTCTGTACTAGTTATTACAAAATTGTTCATTCGATTGAAACAAATTTTATGTTACGAGGAAAGCATACAATATATTTTAATAAAGCAACAAAATGTATACATTTACATGCAAATAATAAATGGCACTGTTGATAGTCATGTTATGACATGGCACACGACATGATAATGTTTATGATTTTTAATAGATCAGCGATTGAATGTTGGAAATTAATCCCGACTAATGAACGATACATAACTTTATCTTGACTTCAATTTCAAACCTCAAAATTATCAGAATATAAAGAAAAATAAAGGTAAGCGAGAATGTAGAACGCTGATGTAAAGCCACATAATTCTTTAGTTTCGTTCCTAACTTCCTTTAGAGGCTAAATTAAAAAAAGTGTTTCTATCATTTTGTCAATAGAAATCACGCAATATACTAATACAATATAATATATAGGGTGTTTCGAAAATCATGATACAAACGGCCGAGTGGTGATTTTACATGCAAAAATAAATCGAAAAGAAAGAGTAACATTTTTTCATTTAAGGCTTCGTTTTTGGAGAAAGATGTGTGCGAAAACTCATCAGGTATTCGTGCATTAACTGGAAGTTTCGAATTATGAAACTTCTATTTCTGCTCGCGTCTATACTATACATGGACAATGTCACGATTTTCTTCCTGTTATCGTTGTTGTCTTATCTCCGCAATATCGATTATTACTTTTCTTTATTTTGCACTTTTTTGTATTAGTAATTGTTAAGAATCATTTTATTAAGCAGGAAGCAAATCGTGACATTGCCCACGTTTAAAAATACAGACACGACCAGAAACATAAATTTCATAATTCGAAATAGACAATACACGGACACCTGATATTTATTTTCAAGCTTATGTTTTTCGAAAATGGAGCCTCAAATGAAAAAATGTTATTCTTTCTTTTCGACTAATTTTCGCATCTGTGATCACCATCTGACCGCTTGTGCGATGATTTCAGAGACACCCTATATATGTATAAACTTTATTTAAATATTGTAACAATATGGAGGTACAAATCAAAAGTTTCTCATTCAATTACAGGTAAAGATTACAATTTCTTACACACACAATAGTAGAGAAATACAGGAAATATTGATACTTATTCAATTGCAAAGTTAATATATATTAACTCTTTTAAAACTGAATACTTTTTAATTTAGAAGAAAAATTTGTTTTTATTCATTTTTAACGATAGAAACATATTTCCTCCGATAACTCCGTAAAGAAAAAATGCACTGATATTTGCAATTAATTTTATCAAGGATAAATACATTTATTTTTTAATTATTTAATAATTTATTCAAGTGCGAAAGAGTTAAGACAAAATACAAAATGCAAAACCTTTAAACACTTTATTTTCCGTAAAATCATAGGATTACTTAATTCTCCATTGAAAATTCCATTTAATTTTTCAATTAATCTAACACTTTCGGAATGACTTCACCCTTAAAAAAACACGGTTCTATCAGCGCATTATATCATCGCAGTACCGATTACTTGGAATCCTTGAAAATCGCGAGATAATTGTCCTATATGCGGTTTATGTCCTATATTCGAAATGGCATCACGTGCTCGGGTCAAGCATGTTCTTTGGTAAATTAAAACTTTAGATATACATACAACGTGGTAAATTGAAAGCATCTGGGAAATTTTACATGTAAAACTACTATCCTCTACTAAAACTACTATCTTCGTGGGAGGAATGATCTCTCTTAACTTTTTATACTTCCAACAATCGTGCTGTTGTGGTTTTTTTCAGTATTGTACAAGTCTTATAATCTTACTTAAAAACCCAGCTTACAAAATAAATTAAGCTTGAACTTCAAAAACATATTCAATTTCAAAAATGTATCGAGCTACTCGGAATGTTCGTAAAGAAATTCGAGAAAAATTAGAAAATGTATTTTTGTGGAATTAACATTTTATATTGTCTACTGGGAAATTTAATAAATTTGATAATTTTAAGAAATATTTAATAGTATGTTTAGTAAATGTTTACTATGTATCATCTACATTTAATTTATCATCTGCGCAGATTTACGATCACATTTTAGAGAAACTTCGTTATATTCAATAATGAATTTTTAAAATTGTATTGGAAAGCTTCAAACGTAATCAATTTTGGAGTGTTCAAAAAGTTTTGTGTAAAAATTAATGGCGGTTGAGTGATGCTTTATACGGCAAATACAACGAAATGCAAGTTCCAACAAACATTTCGTTCTGGAAGAAAATTTATCAATTTTTTAATTAGAGTCTACAGTATAATTCAAAAGAATGAATTTCTTTTCATAATTATTCCTTCTAGTAAATATACAAATAATTATTCTAGAAAATATTGTAATTTGTAGCATTATGAATATGTTATTAGAAACATAAATCAATTTATTGATGTATACAGATGATAGAAACTAATATTTAGACTGTAGATGTTTATACAAATTCGTATTTACATAAATACGGATAAAGAATTTCAATTTGAATGAAAATATAATTTCTAAATTCAATAATGCGTACCTAAGCATTTTATTTTTGATTTTTATACAATTTTCCATTTCTGCATATCTTTGTATATACATTTTTGCATACTCACACCTGCCATAACTGCATAAACATTTGCAATCTATTGATGTCTCTTAATTACAACAAATGTAAATAAAGTAGTTGTCATTTCTTTCTCGTGAATTCGATTTCATTTACAAAGGATTAAGATTCATCGAGGTTTAAGATTTCTCTTTTCTTGTTTCCAATTTTCAAATTAAGATACAATGCTGCTTCTTTTCTTCGCTTATTCTTTACGAGATGCTTTATCTTCAAATTTGTGGATCGCTTTCGTTCAGATTTAAGGTTATACAAATGTTATGAAACGATTCTATTTGAACAAGAACACTTACAATTAGTGTTTATACTGCCGATTCATAAGCACCATATTAGATATATATATACGTTAGACATAATGCAATATATTGGAACTCGCAAGGACATGAAATTTTCGGACGAAAACACGTGGCTCACTTTTTCAACGATCGTCTTCCCCTGATTGTGACGGCAAATTTAGAGTCCTTCGACGACGACCAAACCACTCTGCGTTCTCGTCTAATTATACTTCTAGCAACAACTCATAGATGGCGAGTGACATTTAACTGTAGTAGTAAACACGTATATTACACTGTTGCCATTCTTACGTTCTTGCGAGCGCGAGTTCCGAGCTAAATAGATAACCCAGTAGTAAGACAGTGATCCAATCCAAACTTAACCTTTGTCTTTTATTCATATTTTGTATAAGTACATACCGTTTGGAGATGAAAAGAAGTCTGGCGGGACAGCACAGGGCCAAGAGTGGTACTCTCTATCACTCACCATCATGCAATGCATATTGTTTTATTTGTACATGTGACATTTTCGATCAATACGCGTGCTTAACTTTACGATTGTGCTGAGTCTGTCAAAAACAAACAATGAACTAATCAGGTCCGCATTTCTTCTAGAAAACTTCTTTGGGTAAGTGTGTACATTGAATTTGTTACTTGACTATGTTATGGAAATCGAAATTTTGAAACATATTCTCTTATACATATCATAATCGCCGGTTCGCTTAGTTTTCTGACATATTCGCAAAAAACTGCAGATACAACAGTGTATTCTTGCCTATAGTAATGCAACTGTATCAGTGTTGGTTGCTGTTTATTTTTTGTTTATAAATAAAGGTTAGGCGAGCTTACAAACTCCATTCACATATAAGGCTGCGAGAAATGTCCTGTTATAACCTATAACTTAGAACTTAATTAAAAATGGATATCATCAATGTATTTGGATTAGATTTTTCATAGTGGGGCCACCGGCTACGTTTATGTGAAATAGTAACAATTATTCTGTTTCGTAAAATAATGTCAATTATTCATTCGCCTATTATTTTTATAATTAACTTATTATTTTACGTAAGCGTTGCACATAATACATAATTGCATGACATTAAAAAATCGTCGAAATCGGAGAGGACGGAGTGGTTCTACAAGGTCAACTCTAACCTGTAAATACATTTGAATGTTCTTCAATGTAATTATATCAATATAATATAAAACTCAAATCTTGTTTTACGTTACTGGTAACATTATTACAACTTATAAATATGACCTTACTTCAAAAAAAGTATACATAATATTCTTATTTTTACTTTTATTATCTCAGCAATTTTGTATATTCATATTTCCTTCATTTCTATATGAAAATGAAAAGAATTTCGCCACAATGGCAATGTAATAGCGCGTTTAATAAAACTTAAACGGTTGAAATTGCTAAGGGAATAAGCAGTAATTTACCTATAATTTTGTTAATCACGTAATACAAATCATCGTTAATCCTTAGTTTGTGCTCTATTCCTTTTTCGGAAATTGCTAATCTAATCCTATAATACAAGAAAATTGTCGTGGTCGTGCAAATTAACGTTATCGCCTATTCACTGCTTACTGAGATGTTTATTTTTGTCATTCTGTTCCTATAATTTGACCATTCTGACTTGGTCGAGTACGATATTATCCTGTAGCATTGATCAACGTATAATTATGTATAAAGAATATCGCTTTAAATTCCCCCTTATAATTCAAGCTGTACGTAATCAGAGAGATATATCTTCCTCAAAAATTCCAATAAGAACGTGATTTGTTTATGATAGCGGAGGATGTACTCGAAATAATTATTCGCATTATTAAATTTAAGAAGGGATATAATAAACTGTCGTGTAAATAAAAAATAGACTTTATAACGATGTAATATCTGATCGTATTTTAGAAGAAACTAACAGTGATTATCTTTATCTACTTATTTATACAGGGTGGTTGGTAACTGGTGGTACAAGCGGAAAGGGGGTGATTCTACGCGAAAAACGAAGTCGAAAACATAGAATAAAAATTCTTTTTTTTAATTTTTTTTTAATTTTTCCATCGAGACAACCATCTGACCGCTTGTGCGATGATTTCAGAGACACCCTATATATGTATAAACTTTATTTAAATATTGTAACAATATGGAGATACAAATCAAAAGTTTCTCATTCAATTACAGGTAAAGATTACAATTTCTTACACACACAATAGTAGAGAAATACAAGAAATATTGATACTTATTCAATTGCAAATTAATATATATTAACTCTTTTAAAACTGAATACTTTTTAATTTAGAAGGAAAATTTGTTTTTATTCATTTTTAACGATAGAAACATATTTCCTCCTTTTTTTTAATTTTTTTTTTAATTTTTCCATCGAGACAACGATCTACAGTGAGATCCGTTAGAACGAGACGCGATAAAGTGCACGCGTACCGAGCGAAAATTCAAAGTCGATTTTCTCGAAAACAAAGCCTCGAACGAAAAATTTTTATTCTATATTTTCGACTTCTTTTTTCGCGTAGAATCACCCCCTTTCCGCTTGTTACTAACCACCCTGTATTACGAACGAAAAGTTTCGTGTAAAAGAACAATATAGAAAGTAATACACATAAAAATAGGGAAAATAATATAGGATTATAATGTATAAATATCAAAACAATTATTGGTTGCGTTTAACTGGAACAAACTATACTTTATTTAATATTTTACGTTATATGCATGTACATATAATGTGAATGAAATAAGATATCTATATGATATAATAATTAGAAAATAAAAGCAGCGAAAAACATTCAATTTGTACTAAATAAATACGTGCCCTAATGCTTACAGCCGAGGGTGTATATACATATAATATAATAAAATGAAATAAAAGAAAATAAAGTAAAATAATACAGTATAGGGATGTAAAGCAATATGTGTAAAAATAAAAATATGATATTCATAGATAAAACCGTAGACATAAACATAAATTATGCTCTTGTAATTATCGTCATTTAAATTCGCATCAGCCGTAAGATTACCAACTAACGACTACTTCAAGTTAAACAACACACATCATTGTAGTAACCACGTACATTATACCCTTATCATTTATGCAATAGTTTAGTATAGAATAGCACAATAATAAAATAGTAAAGATCATAAAAATCATAAATTAAATTAAATCTAAAATCAAATGGGAAGATAATACAATAATATAATAATATAGTAATAAAATATAATATGGATAATAAAATGGATATAAAAATAATAATAAAAATTTGTAAATATTTGTACGCATACGCAAATCCACTTTTCAAACCTCTTTCGTCTTCAAAATTTCATCGAAGAAGCACGAGAAATATTACAAACGTCTCGTGGTCTCGCAACTGCGAACAACTGTTCGTGTTCATGCGGAAGCGAGACCTGTTCACGGCAAAGTATGTATACTGTCTCGCAAGTATATTGTTAAAACACGGGGAATCCGTTTGATAACGAGCATTGCCCCGGGTGCGGTCTGCATTTTGCTGTCTCGTGGGATAAGGTTAACGAGGATATCACGAACACTATCTACACAGACCACGGACAACGCTTATTCGAAAGGACAGCTTACCAAAGTGTGAATTTCTCTGTACTTTCATGCGTGACGCAACTAGAGTCGATTCCCTTGAAGTCTGCTTCAATGTTTCAATGTATTTTATATATTAACGAATAAAAGGAAATATGCAACCAGTTAAATATGATGCTTTGTTAACGTTACTGCGGAAAATATATTTTCCTTCTTTTGTCAATATGTATATGTTGATATACCATACTGAATTTTGTGTATTATCTATTAGATATTGCAGATATTTTGACAGAGAGGCGATCACAAGATAATTTTATCGTATGATTTTTAATAATATACTTAATATTATATTTGTCTACGATATGTAACATTATTCTTTTATTTGTATATTTATAACGAGGAGTAAGTAATAAAAGCAGTGATTCAAAGACTTATAATTAATCTGATCAACTTAGACTTCAAATAGGGGAAGAATCTGAAACAATTTTTCGTTAATTTTTAATATGACGAGTCTAGAATATAAAATTGTGGCGTTATAAATAATTAAATGTAATTATCGCTTGTAATGCGATAAGCTATAATTTTCTATATTACAACTCACAAAGAACTCAGAAAGATAATACACTTGGCTATTCTCTATAACCTATAATACTTAATTTATTAAGCAAAGTTATATATTTATACGTCAATACTTTTTAAATCTTTTTTTGTTTGCCTACCATTGTACGATGTATTTAAATACTATAACATTATATAGACTAAATAGTTTATTCAAAACAATTATTTCAAAAAAGTTTCAGTTTACCAAATTCAGACAGGGAACTATACGAATGCATCAATGAATTATCAGATAAGTCATTAGTAATAATGAATATTATATCGAAGACTAACTAATAACAATTTCACTTAAATCTTGATTTCTAAAATTGATCTCTTTCATTTCAAAGATTGAAAACCTCAGAACTTTCTAATGAATCTAACGTACATATGTTTTCTTTCATAACGAAAGAATTAACTATTTCCAAATAGGTCAAAGTACCTTAGCCTCAAGGAAGCAAAAGATCACGAATACTTTTGCGAGCCACTGTACTTATATGATCCACGATACTCTTCTTGAACTCTTCAAACAGTGGAGGCCTGTGAATCCCCTAGCTACTTTTTTCTTAACACCGAAGTATGTACATCGAATATCCCCAAGGTGTCTGCACAAGAAAAAGATAATAGATAATCATGCTCTGCGCTTCAGTTCTTGCTCTGATTGCCAGTTAATCCCGTTTGGCTGGTCGGGATGGCGAAAGAGTGCCCGGTGATTGGGTGTCTCGTGGGGAACCATGTTAAAATTCTGTGAGTGTTACACTCATAAATCGCGTTAACCTTTCACAATGTACCGCCCGCCTTAAGCTCGGAACAGTGCTCCCAGGGGAGGAAAGGAGACAACGAATATCGGCAGAAGCCACAGGTAGAAGCTACGTGAAGAGAAAAATCACTGTTGGCTCTTCAAGATATTTGTTCGCCATAAATATTTTCTGCTATCAATGAGAGTACAGTTACTCCCGCGATTACCATCGTGTTATGAAGCACAGAAGTATAATTGTACACGATGTCCGGTAACCGAAGGTACAAATCGAGAATGCTTGCTCATGAAGAAGTGTTGAAAATATAGAACAACATTTCTACATACGAGAAAAACGATTTTGAAAATCTACTCAGCACACCGTACGCCTACCCACTGACTCTATATTTAATCTTACTTTTGTTTATAATGTTCCATTAAACGAAAAGCGTATTTTAAAGATAGCAGGAGCATGGAAGAAGTAAAAGTGACGATTGTTCTTGTTGTCCAAGGAATAACAGATATAAATAATATGCTACGAAGATTGTATAATAATTTATAATAGTTCGAAGAGCGCAACTATGTGTGAAACTCTGGTCGACACTCTGAATAGTTTCCAATGATAAAATTATTGTACGAAAATAATACATATTTAGCATTATCCTTCCCTGTGAAACCATCGGGATTGAATAAAAGAGAAGAAACTAATAGCATAAATCGACAGAAAATATGATAACAATAATGATAAAAGTCAGATAATGATATTGCCCTTACATATAAATGAATAAGAACAGAAGTTGGTCGAGTTGAAATATACAGTTAGTATGTACGAACAAGAAGTCCTCTGTAAGGAATGCGGATCTGATTGGTCGTTTTTAACAGACTCAACGTTAAACATTCGCATTGATCGAAAGTGTGACATGTAGAAATAAGACAATGTAACATCGCGTGACGGTGAGCGATGAGAGCGGTACCTCTCTTGCCTCTGCGTCGTCTCTCCAAACTTCTTTCTATCTCTATGTTACACATGTATCGAACAGATTTTTAAAATCGTTTTTTTTTTTTGGAGGGGGGAGGACAAAATCTCATACGCAACAAAAATTTGATTCTACATGTTTGACTTATGCTCTTTCATAAGCGACCATCCATTGCTGGGTTATATCAACAATTACTGAACACCCTATATATAGACGATAGCATGAGATTCAGTAATAAATAGCAACCGGGGTAATGTTCTGTTGTAAACACGAATTTCCTTGACTGGGATACGAGGATTTATTTATTTCCGAGAAACTCGAGGGTGAAATGTAATTGAGATTCAGCGGTAGATTTAGGATACCGATGTTTTTTTAAGTGCACAGTGGCTATAAAAATCTAGGAAAAGGTTATTTATTTATAATACGTAAGATGAAGTAAAAAAGAAAACAGTGTCGGTAATATCTTTACGTGGAACTTAGGTAGCACAATTTCGCATAATATATATATACAGGGTGGTTGGTAACTGGTGATACAAGCGGAAAGGGGGTGATTCTACGCGAAAAAAGAAGTCGAAAATATAGAATAAAAATTTTAAAAACTAAAAAGATAACGTCAATCGAGACAACGATCTACAGCGAGATCCTTTATAACGAGACGCGATGAAGTGCACGCGTACCGAGCGAAAATTCAAAGTCGATTTTCTCGAAAACAAAGTCTCAAAGGAAAAATTTGTATTCTATATTTTCGACTTCTTTTTTCGCGTTGAATCACCCCCTTCCCGCTTGTACCACCAGTTACCAACCACCCTGTATATATACATATATTCGCATAATTTTAACACAATGTTACTTCAATTGATTTTGGGAGAAACGTGTGCTATTTTCTTAAGCGCCAATATCCTCAACCATAAATCAATTGCTTAGCCTCCTGGGACAGTGGATTTAACAGCGCTTGATTTTTATTTATGGAATCACATAAAACAGTGTGTACGTAAAACAAGTAGAGATTAAGGACAAATTTTAATAGAGATTGAGAGACCAGATTTAGGTGAACTTATACGTTCGTATTAATTCGTAAAATATCAGGAATATCACTATTTTAGTATGACAGTGCCACAGATAACTGTATTAACAAAAATGACACTTTGATCTTCAAGATTATTCAATCTGAAGCTAACTGACTTCTACGTATCTAAAGAACATTCAAAGAAAGAGTATGTCAAACAAGAATTAACGCGCATATAGTGAACGGACATGAAGAATTGATGATTGATTTACTGAGAAATAAAGTAGTAAATTCAATTTTTTAGTCTTGTCAATGTTCTATCTATTAACAGGAAAGATGAATATCTTATCTCTAATAATCTATTGTTAATGGCTAATAATTATATTCGTTGTCAATGTATTCTTCTTATATCATGGTTCCATTATATCATTATATCATGGTAACTGCAAATCTTTTGTATTCGCATTTCATATTTTCCTTCTTATATTTTGGTAAGAAATTACGGAAAAGAAATAACGTAATATAAGAGTTACATAAATTATATTATATCATGTCTTTTCCTCCTTACTTACACTTATAATATATATTGACAAAGTTTTATAGGAAAAATAAATGTGTCACCCCATGCCTGAGAAATTCATATAAGATTAATATTCTTATATGTTTTTTTATTGTAAATATGTATTATTCATATGTATTATATGTACTCTTGTATAATATATATTGTATAAGTACAAATCTTGTATTTATACAATACATAATATTGATACTTATAAAAAAGAAATCTTGCATAAGACGAATTAATATAAAACGTAAACGATAAAAATCCTAATTAGAAGACTATATCTAATATTTTTATATGTCCAAGTTAACATAATATAATATTACTGTGTGCGTGCGTGCGTGTGTGTAGTAATGTAATAATATATTATATTATAATAATAATATAAAACTTAGTTACAAATTAGAATCTAAATATTACGAATTATAATTAAACATATTAAAATTACAAATTAATTAGAATATAGTCACGTAAAACAATTTTCTTTAAAAATAAAAATAGGTATACTGCATATTTGCACGCTGATATTGTCAGTAACAGACTGTACATATGTGGAACATAGTGTATATTATTCATTAAACATTATTCACACTTTTACAACACTCGTAATAACATACATATATCATAAAAAATTAACGAAACTTATCGATTGTTGAGAAAAGTGTTAAGAATCGTGTGACAATTATTTTAATGCCATGGTTACAATCCCATTTGAGAACACGACATTTCACGTGAAGCAACCTAATAGCATGAATTTATGATCAAGAATGGATATATGTATGTGTATGTATATAGCATATACATTGATATTTCGTGAAAGTTATACAAAGCCTGACCGCTTAGTTATACATTCCTAACCATGTACCTAATTAATGTTCAATCCAAATGATCATTCGATGTACATCGCGGCACAATTATTCACGTTGAATGACACACTACTAATCACCTTATTCCCATTGCCACTGCATTTGACAATCACGTCAATCAATTGGCACGCAGGCCGAGGCTATACGTCGAGCGCATTCTGCCACCCGCGATCATCTGAAGCCCTTCAAAGTGCAAAATCGCTTGAAAAATGGAACGCCTGATAGGATAATCCGTGGTTGGTTATTGGAAAATATTTGGTGAAAATTGGAATTTTTTATCGCATCGTTCGAAATGTTTGGCACGGTATTTCTGTGTATGCTAATAAATTATCGAATTACCGATGGGTTTATTTTAAGATTCTAAGGAAATAAACATGGAAAATGTTAATGAAATTTGTTGAAAATAATCCAGTTTATTTTATTATAGATTTGTATGAAAATTTCCAATGAATATGTTTTTGTATTTCAAGATATACGTTGTAAATTATAAATGTAATTCGAATTGATTTTCTGATTTATGCAAGTTATCGCTTTTTCTCTTAAGAATAGAATTTTGTAAGGACGAGCAGTTTCTGAATCAAGTTTCAGTATCAAACATTACATACGAATATTATTTCATTTTATGTATAGATATTTTACAGTTAAAACCAATATTATATATAATATGCAAGAAAGGAAAAATGTAAACTCTGGAAAAATCACTCGCTATTATATTATAATGTCAGAATGTATTAAATAGGATCAATAATAAAATTAGTAATAATATGAATTACTGTATACATACATGATATGTATCGCATTAAAATGTTAACTAAATTCAATCAGTGCTTTCGGTTTCATTAATATTTAAATAACTAATACCTAAGCTGTGACTGGTACTGTATGCATACATAATAGGTATCGTATTAGAACTTTAACTGAATTCAATCAGTGATTTAAAATCCATTAATATTTGAATGAAATTCTCAAATCAAATATTGCGTTGGTTTTAATTAAGGGCAGATTAATAACATGATAAGATCGATAATTGACGTCTAGACACTCCATCAAATCAATGATTAAACGAGATTCTTATAGGTGATATACATAGAAATAAATTGCATCAGTGTGAATATAAATTAATATACTGTCATACTTTTATATTTTCCAGAAGAAATATTCTTTTTAATATCGATGTTTAATCGTCAACTAAAATTAAATGAAACTTATAAATTCTATAATAGCGAGAAAGAATAGATTAATATTAATATTAATATTAATATTAATATTCTGTCATATTAATTATAATTAATATTACGATATTTGCTCAACTTTCACAGCATAAAGATGCATATTCAACATATCCTTTCCAGATGTTAAAAATCAAACAATGAGCAAGTATGTATGTAATCTCATTACGAAAACGATGATGCACCATTTTTACTGCAGCGTCATATTTAACGATATCCATTCTCGCAAACATGAACGCGTTATGCAGATGTGATATCCTCGAGGATACCGATACCATCCCTTTTATCTACTAAACGATTCCATAAATTAAAATGAAAGAGAGGAAATTTGTATATTAGTAGCCATTAGTGTTTAATCTATGTTAAGGTATATATGTTAATTTCCAACAGGTTAAAAAATCTTATGTTAACTGTAAACAATATTTATCTCAAAATAAATTAGCATTCATTATATGCTTTCATGGTAATTCTAATCACAATTTTTGAAAAAACAATTCGTTAATATAATTTGATAGAAATAATCGGAAATGACATAATCCTTAATAAGTCAATGAGATTAATAGTAAATTAAGCAGGATCGTTACATTTTAGAATTCCAGACGACTATCTAGTTTCTCTAATTATAAATCAAAGACCGACTTTGGCTTCCATATCACATAGATAAGTCATAGATAAAGTATAGTTATAAAGGAGAGAATCTCATTATAACCTGCTCGTAAAAATGGATAATACGGCGGTGTTAACATATTCTACGCAGTGTACAAAACTTACGTTTTATACACGTGGGAAGCTACATCGACGCTCGACAACTTAACGACGTTAGCGATTTTCTATCTATTTGTGTGCAAGCAATTAAGTTCTATATGTAATGTTAAAATGATCGTTAAATACTAATGATAATAATGACAATACCGCTTTTAAGTTTATAATTAATATCGCATTAAATACACTATTCTTACCTATTAGATTGCAGAAGCTACCTATTGTATTATACGTGATTACATTTGGCTATTATTGGATCTACAATAAGCAATAGGCCGTATGCTACTATTTGAACTTCCTATTACACTGTGCAAACTGTTCTCTCGTGCAAATATTCTATTATCCGAATAGTAGGATATTTCTTGAAATACTGTGCATATATATTATGTAATTAATAGAATTTGGATATTAATGAAAATGTATATTTTTATAGACATAATTGAAGGAACGAATACGAATATCTGTTACATCTGTCATATTTATTAAATATTATAGTGGTTACCTTATTTTCGATATATTATATATCTTTGCACGTTACGCGTATTATATTTGAATATATAAAAATCTTCTATAAGGCGACATCATAATAATTCAATGGAAATAATATGACTAAGCAGAAATGACGAATGTAGAACTATGAAAGCTCTATCATAATAATATTTGAATTGTATATAATTGGATATTTCTTGAAATACTATGCATATACAGGGTGGTTGGCAACTGGTGGTACAAGCGGAAGGGGGGTGATTCTACGCGAAAAAAGAAGTCGAAAATATAGAATACAAATTTAGAAATTTAGAAATTTTAAAAATTAGAAAGATAACGTCAATCGAGACAACGATCTACAGTGAGATCCGTTATAACGAGACGCGATAAAGTGCACGCGTACCGAGCGATAATTCAAAGTCGATTTTCTCGAAAACAAAGCCTCAAACGAAAAATTTTTATTCTCTATTTTCGACTTCTTTTTTCGCGTAGAATCGCCCCTTTACCGCTTGTACCACCAGTTACCAACCACCCTGTATATCTTTGCACGTTACGCGTATTATATTTGAATGTACAAAAGTCTTCTATAAAGCGACATCTGTTCATAATAATTCGATGGAAATAATATAACTAAGCAGAAATGAGGAATGTAGAACTGTGAAAGCTCTATCATAATAACATTTGAATTCGATAAAAATTATAATTATTCCAGGGAATTATTTTGTAAAATGTGTTTAATCGATCAGAAGTAAATATAAAAGTAGTACGTTCTGATACGTTTTCGAAGTTATTTCAAGATGAAATTTTAATTAACATTTACAATTTTAGATTTTATTTCATTTTATTTGAATAACTTAGAACTAGTTCGTAATTAGCTACATTCTTTGATTATTTTTTCATAAGATGAGAATATCTTAGAATGAGTAGTTTTAACACGTCAAATGAGGCTATCTCGCGAACAATATCGTTTCCAGAACCCAGTTTTGAATCAAATCTAGTATCAATGAGTTACTGATAATCGATAATCTTTAATTCATTGTATCTGCCAACAAAGTTGAGAACTCTAGCTTTAAACTGGATTGAAAGCTTGCGAGACAAAATTTTATCCCGTCTTCTATTTAATTCTCATCTGTCATTCTCTAACTTTCAAATGCATCACCTTTGCAAATATAATAAAACATTTTCAAATCAGCGTATAGAACGCAAAACCATAGAGAAAAGCAATTTTTAAAAGAATTAGTCGATAAATTGCAAACTGATTATTGTGAAAATACAACAAATTATTTCTTTTACCAGTTACTTGTTTAATTATTTATACCATTAACGTAATAATATCCTATACTCACATACGAAAAAAGATATTTGATTCACAGCATGCAAAAATTATGAAACGAAAAGTAATCTATTTTCAAACGAACTCACCGTTTATTCATTTACATACACGCGTTGATATTTTATATCCTGTCGATATGAATACATTGACCTACACAATACACTAAGCATTGATACCTACATCAGAAAATATAATTTATGTTATTAAATGGTAATACGTACTACGTATTTAAGGGTTATTTTTAATCTATTTAACTTAACTATTTCCCATAAGAAACATCAGCTCTGTTAGTACACCAGAAAACGAAACTGATCAACGAAACTGAAATTTAAGAAAAAATTTGATTCGTCGAACATACGCAAACAATTCGACAAATCTCCCCACCATAGATTCCGAAACCCCCGATAGCGTTATAATGAGACGTCGCGTGACGGCATTGGGATCATTTAAGGAGAAAATTAGATGCAGGGAACCGTTATCCCCATGCACTGGCGTAATTACCAATATCGAAAGATGCATCGGTGATCGAATCGATCCGATAGTAACCGACGATTTCACTGATACGCCAATATTTCGTCGTTTGTCCGTAAATATGCATTCACCCCTAGCCTTTGTGTAGCAATATCTTTCATTCGATTGTTGCATGAAATGCGATTCATTCCGCGTGACTGATTCGCCATTCAAAACCCCTACTACAACGCGCTTTACCCTTTCGAGAGTAATTAACACACGCACCTGCATCAGTCTGCTACCGATAGGATCAAGTTCAATGTGCAACTTAAATCAGGATCAAATTCATTACCTGATGTTCAGTTTGTAACAATTTACGGTATAATAATTATTTAACAGTATAGTGTAATAATTTATAATTAATATAATAATTCATCTATAATAATTCATGGTCTCTGGTCACCGAATTAACATATAACATAACACCGAACATACGTCTGTATTTACACGTATACTATACTATCGCAGATAAGTGGCAAACTGACCTTAGTTCTTCTAATTATTAAATATGTCTTATTACCACATCACTGAAGATGTCTGAAATCTAGTAAAATCATTTTAAAATTTAAACTGTCATTAAAATTTAAACACAAGCTACAGAATGTCTCGCAAAGTAATGAAAACGTAATACCTCGATGCAGGTGGAGCATATCGGAGAGGGTATAAGCTGTAATGAAGGCAAAACCCAAATTATTGAAAGGCACGCGTATAAACACTATATAACACCTTAGTAAACGATAGATTTTGTTCTTAGAAATCGGTCAAGTTTCCCAAACGAAGACATGAAAAATATTGATAGTTTCGAGTGATCTTCATTCGATGGCCAAGACTATATTAGTTTAACTGGATAATATTTTTAATATTAATATTTTTCAAACGCCTGAGAAGTGTTTGAATCTACTCTCGAATCCATCGCTAGAATTTACATGTGCTCATTGATCCAGTGGAAATATGTCGCTCAGGAAACAGCCGTAAAACGCGTCGTGGTGAAATTGCAATTACGGGCCGAAACGTGATTGTACAAAATTGAAATATGTACAGTGGCTGCAAAAAGTATTGCCAGTACATTGGTATGTGCCAATAATGGTTATTTTCTAGTGAAATATTTTTTTATCAGATCCCATACCTCTGTCGTACATTCTCGTAGTATCAAGTGTTTGTAATTATACGCATAAAAGTACTACTAAATGATACAAAATTTGCTACATGTACTTGGATCTGATTGATTAATACTGTGTAAATGCTATAATAAATACAACGACCTTGCATACACGGTAGCAAAAATGTAAACACACTCCGTTGATTTTATGTAGAAGGCGATACTGCGACTAATTTTTTAAGTGATCGGTAAAGATTAGGTAACAATAACTACAAGCTACGTCTGATTAACGAAATGTGATAGTTCATTTTCATTAACATTAATAATGTACAGAATATTTTATAGTAATTGTGTTTTGAAACAATGTTTACGGTTTTGCACGTTTCGTCAGGAACGTTTATGATAACATGTAAATGTCAGGGAAACGAAACTGTCAATAAGCAGTGATTGTCCGCTGTTTCGCAGTCAACTGTTCCACACCATTGTTAGATTACTTTTCAGTTTGATACGCTCAATCGAAGATGAAGCCACTTAGTGAAGATAAAAAGAACAGTATTATTTGTTCGTGTGATAAAGGTTTGTCGTTGCGGCAAATTGCAGAGAAACGTGGTGTCAGCCATACGATAGTTGCAAGAATAAGAAAAAGGTATGTTAGTGCACCAATTTCTTCACAAAACGGTAGACCGCGACTTATTTCGGATAGAGCAGCACGTGAAATTGCACGCTGTATTCGGCCGGGTAGTTACGAAACACCAAAAATTGCTGCTCAGCAAATCGAAATAAGTGCCAGCGAATGGACCATTCGTCGCTCTTTAAAGAGAATTGGTTTACGAGCGAAGGAAAAAGAAAGTAAACCAGCTCTTTCAAACAAAAATATTAAATTACGAAAACAATTTGTTGACACCTACAAAGAATGGACGACCGAAGATTGGAAAAGAGTTATATGAAGTGACGGAACAAAAATTAACAGATTCGAATCCGACGAAAGGTCCTGGTATTGGACTTCATCCGAGAATAATGATCAACCAGTTGGTATAAAACAAACTATGAAGTTTGGAGGTGGCTCAATTATGTGTTGGGATTGCTTTACTCACAGAGGTGTTGGTCCCTTAGTTCGAATCGAAGTTAGATATAATGCGAAAAGAGCATTATTTGACCATTCTACAAAGTAATTTACCTTCTGTAGTTAATTCTATTGGATATAATGAACGTGAAATAGTATTTCAATAAGACGGGGATCCTAAGCACACTGCAAAAATAGTTAAAACCTGGCTAGAAAATCAAAATTTTTCTATGATGAACTGGCCAGCACAAAATTCGCGTATGAATCCGATCGAAAATTTGTGGTCCATTTTGAAAAGAAGGCTGGCAAAATGTAACAATCCACCTTCAGGTGTTCATGAATTATGGGAAAGAACACAACAGGAATGGTACAATATTGAACCACAAATAATTAAAAATTCAATTGACAATATGCCTCGTAGATTAAAAGCCTTAAAAAAGAAGTAAAGGAAAGTGGACGAAATACTAGGTTGAAACCTTAATTCGACGAGTATAATTAAAGTGCAAAACTGTAAACACGGTTTGAGATGTCCATTTTTGTAAAATGTTCTGTACATTATTAACGTTAATGAAAATGAACCATTACATTTCGTTAATCAGACGCAGCTTGTAGTTACTGTTACCTAATTTTTACCGATCACTTGGAAAATTAGTCGTATTATCGCCTTTTACATAAAATCAGCGGAGTGTGTTTACACTTTTGCTCGTCACTGTATATAGCAGCGTGTACTGCTTTTTTATGATATTATGTTATCGTTGTGTTCGAGTGGAAATTGTCGCATAGTAGTTGATACAGGGGAAGAACGAGTGCCGCGATGGGACTGGAATATTCGATAGATTGTGATACACGAGAGAATTCGGGACAATCAGATTTACAAAATGTTGGTTTTAAACGTTGAAAATCGAATTTCCTGGGGTTTGCTTCGTATGTTTTACGAATCCGCACTGCAATGCCCGGAATTAATTTTATGTGGTTAACGTGTTTCAAAGGTATATTCCTGGTTAACTGCCGCAATGTCGAACATTGAAAGTTATAAAATAATAGTGAGTTTTATTTTTTATTATTTCGAGGTTGAACAAAAATGCTGCGTGTAATATATGAATTTATACTGTCATATAGCGAACCAATTGATTATTCATTTCACAGGTATACCTTGCACATTCGCAAATGCTGATCGTAAGATAAAATATTAATTTGACCATTGAGGACCAAGCAATGGAATAACATGTAAAAGTTGCGTAACTGTAACTGTTGAGATATGTATCATTTTCTGTGCTGCACTGGGTAAATGCGTAATAGAGATACTTGTATGTGGGTATCAGTGTGTGGAGGTATGTGTGTGCTCAGCGCCTCGAAAACGGATGAATGTAAACTATTCAGTCGGTTAACAAGTCGGGTATAGAAGAAAGTACTGAGACGCGCGCAAGTGTGTATCGATGAATATATTAGAAATCGTCCATAAAATAAATATATTACTATCCTAATATTAATGCCAAGTATAAATTTAGTGTTCCTATAACGTTATTTCGGGTTCAAAGATCCACAATTCTCAACAGTAACATTAATAAGAAATAACTGACTGTTTCATCGAGTTACAAAATGTATTACAATAATGGATACATTACAGAAGCTCATTAATAAATCAAACGGAGGTACGGAAAGAGTTTTTATAATTTGAAAGAAGTAGTTCATCACAGTACTGTAAGATACTTCAATTTCTTTAAATTTAATCAAATTGTAGGACTTCGAAGAAATAATAACGAAAAATATACTGATCAAATTCTTGAAATTTTAAATACATTGTAAAAGACAATGTAATAAATGCATTGCGATAATACAACATTGATCCTTAACCGATTAGTCGATTATAGGAAAAATTAAGATTAGATCTTATTGCGATAATATTTTATTGAATCTCCTATGGAGTTACAAAACTTTCTCTTTACATCTAATTCACGCTCCATACGAAAGAATTATACCTTACAGGTAGATACTTTACATAATCTACATTTATACGTTACATAATATCGCCATGCGAGTTATACAGGGTGGTTGGTAACTGGTGGTACAAGCGAAAAGGGGGTGAGTCTACGCGAAAAAAGAAGTCGAAAATATAGAATAAAATTTTTTTTTTAATTTTTCCATCGAGACAACGATCTACAGCGAGATCCGTTATAACGAGACGCGATAAAGTGCACGCGTACCGAGCGAAAATTCAAAGTCGATTTTCTCGAAAACAAAGCCTCAAACGAAAAATTGTTATTCTATATTTTCGACTTCTTTTTTCGCGTAGAATCGCCCCCTTTCCGCTTGTACCACCAGTTACCAACCACCCTGTAGATTTTGATTAACTGGATCATTAGGTATAAAGAGGGATTTGAAGCATTTAACGATTTCATTCTGCTGAATTTGCGTGATCTATTCAAATTTGTATATTCCAACATCGCTCTTGCAATAAACAAAATGTTTGTGACATTTCAAGAAAAATTATTATCATGAAATTGGAATAAGAAGTGACATATGTATATATCAACAATGATTTTTTTATCTTTTTCTCATATTTAAAAAAATTGTTAACGATATAAAACCACTATTGGGTCAAAAATGACGTAAGAAACTTAACATGGTCTAAAGTTAAAGTAACTATAATAGTTACTAAAATTAGTAACAAATCATGCGTTTGTTTCTCCAAAATTCTATAAATTCCATGAATTATGATATTTGCAATCTACAAAAATATATTATAAAGAAACCTACGCTTTCTAGAAAAGGTAATTTTGGATATATGGAAATTTTTGTCAATTAATTAAGGAAATTAAGTCAGTGGCACTCTCTCTTTTTCATTACCAAGGAGATAATATAATAAAGCGAAGTGAAAAGTGAAAGGAAAAGAGAAAAATGGGCAATATATTCTCAATAAAACTTTTCTAAAACTGCTTACGATATGTTATAAATTTATAAGCCTGTTATTTATTATCTTGAAAGTTGCCAACTTCCTTGAACAAAGCTACGCTAAAATTCCAAAAAGTAATACCAAATTGAGAAATACCACTACCAAATAGATATCCGAAGCTTCCACCCCTATAAACATATTTTGCTGCAACAAGATGCGCTTACAATGAAACTAACATTATTCTTTTCACTTGGACCAACTATAGCAACATTGGATCGACTGAAGAAATTTAGGTTTGAACCGAAACATTTTGCTTTCTTAATTTTCTAATTTTTATACAATTATTGATTAGTCGTTTATTAGTTATTATTTATTTGTTATTTAGTAGCATTATTTATTATAATTATTTATTATAATATTATTTATTAATATCATTACGTGCTAAGATCAATTTAGTATCTCCTTCATGAATATTTCCATTCTTTAGTGTACATTAACTTAACCAACAAGTAAACATGAAATTTATAAGAGAAAGCAAAAATTCAAATTATCCGTTCCAAATTTTATAAACATACGTCATGACTGTCAAAAGTCTCCAGATATCATGTAGTTGTATTTCTGACTCCTTTTTCTTCTTGCAAAAATTTTTACAACATTGCATTGTATATAATACACTATTTTATTTAATCTATTTCATAGTACATACTATATTTGTATGTCTTTTATATTTTCAGAAACCTTTTATCTCGATTTCAATCCCTATTAACGATATAATAAAATTCCAGTTTGAGTCTCCATTTGCAAATATCTCCTAAAAATATAATTAGTTACTAATAGATCTAGTTACTATATAATAGTTACTAAAATATAATAATATAATATAATATAATATAATAATATATATAATATAATATAATAATATAATAATAATATAATAATAAATATAATAAATATAATAATAAATATAATATAATAATAATATAATATAATAATATAATAGTTACTAAAATAGATCTAGTTACTATATAGAATAGTTACTATATAATTAGTTACTAAAAGATCACTATCATGGACGACTCACGATTTTGCACAGTACCATATTGTGCAGCTTAAAATTAAATCTAAATTAATCTTAGGTCGTCACACATGTACATTGTACATGTACATTGTATATATGTGATACTAGCAACGAACGTGTTGCGGTACAGAAAATTTACGATGTCAAAACCCTCTCGTACAATAGTTTACTATGGCAAGTAACAAGCAATATAAATCATCGACTTATATAATTTCACGATTATAAGATACAATTATATTTCTATAATTTTATAATACGAACAATTCGTAAGTTGTAAAAGTTACTTACACAAAATTTGTTCACCTTATTATCAAAATTGTCCCCGTTGTGCAAATCGATCTATTGATATCAATAATTTGTAATCTGTGGCCTATAAAAGCTCAAAAATAATACTAGTTGAACCGTGCAAGAAATTTTGCTTCTAAAAAGTGTCATGTATTTTCGTATGAAAATTGTACCAATTATGGGAAAGAACCCACTAATACTAATAGTTTATAGCTTATAACTCGTACGATTTCACAATATGGCACTGGCTATGAAACTGACATTTCCAAAATTTCATAATATTATAACGGAATGGTGCAAAATGGGTGCATAAACATCCTAAACGTCGAGGGACCAAACAAAATAAAATGTATACACGTAGCATATCTAACAGGTAGCCCGATAGTAGCACCACTACCACACCCAAACGAAAGGGGCGTAGGGCGTAGGACGTAAAGGGAAGCTGTATCGATTGGAGGCTTTGCTGGGTAACCACCGGCAGCTTCCGTCGGCTCTGCACCCTCCTCCGAAGCCTGCTAGTGGAAAGCCGGCGAATTTTACACCACGTGTTCCATCGACCATATTCAAAGGACCGCTTGCTCGAGCTGCCATGAATAGACCCCGAGCCCCGTTGGACTAACAGATTTCGTGATTCCTGTAATTAAGTTAATCGAATCGCGTTTGCATACACGTTGCTCGAGCCCGTTGCTTAAACGAAGGTTCCTGTCACGAACATTCCGTCTGTTCGACTTTTCAAAGCGTTACACACGGACGCCTATAGGGACCCATATATAGTCAATAATATTGTCGCAATAATTACATCACAGAGTATTGAGCTTTAATCGTATACGGTATACCGTAATAGACAATATCTTCACTGCATATGAGAATTGACGCTTGGATCGCAAAATATCTAAATTTTGATCGATATTATTATCAATAACGATTTGATCGATATTATTATTACGTAATGTATACTTGGTATTTAATATTTAATATTTAGTATATGTTTATAACGTGACCTTGACCTTCACATACGTTAAGGACTCTTTGCTGAGTAACCTTTAGAAGGTTATAACCGCCCAACGCGTTATTCCTTAAAGATTATTAAGAAAAAGGATCTTTTACAAATCTACGGAATTTATTCAATTACGTATGGTAAAGAAACACCGCACACGTTGCTCAATCGCTCCACTGACTCGTCAAAATCTAGTCCAACTCAATACCAATGCCATATGTGAGCGAAGCGAAACAACGGGGAATTTTTAACCAAAATCCTTTTCACCCGAAAATCCCTAGCCCTTTCACTCTCACGTGCAGTTGGTATCGAGTTAGGTTAGGTTTTTGCCAACGAGCGAGCAATGCGTGCAGTGCTTGTTTGAAGAAAACTGGAAAATAGACTCGGCTATCGCATCGGCTACGTTTGTGTTCGTAGTTACATATGTATATGTATTTGTGTATAGGCAAAATGCAATGTACTTACATAGTAGTAGTAACATATTTCTATTAGTAACTTTTTGAGCGATAACGAGCAACGATTGAAACCTTCCAGAGGTTATTCGCAAGAATGTCCTTGACAATATACGTCAATGTCAAGGCCATTGGGACTGGCTCCTTTTTCTTTAACATTTACAATTTATGGTATTTAATATACATGATATACTGTGCGATATTAAAATATCGAGATTGAATTAACGGAAATTTTGATATTTTGCGATCCAAGCGTCAATACTAATAAGTGATTGGAATATTAACAGTAATTATTGACAGCATAGTGTTAATTAAAGAAACATTTGGATTTCAAGTTTCAAGTCACAACGAACACTCGTTGCTATTGACTATGTGTTGTAGTTCACGTTAAAGTAATTGAAATAAATAGTTGCATTCTTTAAAACAATTTTTTTCCAAAAAATTCGTGAATATCGTTTCCGATTTTATATAACATTTGAAAGAAAAGGGATTATTATAGCTAAGCATACACTTTTTCTAACTTCGAAACTATTCAAAGTATACTATTCAGTATAGTATTAGTAGAGTGTACTATTCAGTATGTCACGTAGCATCTTGAAAACAAGATACAACTTAATAACAAGCGGGAAAGATACGATAAGACCATTTTTCTTGAATTTTTGATATTTGTGCCAGTTGGTGGCTAAAAGAAAGTATTTCAATATGCATTATAAGTGCATAGAAGAAGTTTAAGTTTGTTTAAGTTTAAGTCTGTTAAAAATATGCGGTAACTGCATAAGTTTCGTAAGAAACAAATGATAGTTTACTTGTTACGTTAATTTAACTTAATTAATATTAGTTTGCAGAAGTAATGTTACTAATACTCGTCAAACAGAAAGTGACAAAAACAGATATTTGATCCAAAAATCAAATGAAAAAGTAGTTTTGATATAGAAATTGTTGACGTCATATTGAATTTTAAAATTGTTCTTCTATGTAAAACGGGAAATAAAACTGATCGTGTTTTTCAACTGTGGCTTTCTTCTTTTCCTTCAGTGGGAAATATTATCGATACTATCGATCGTGTGCGGGCTCCTTAAAGGTGTACATACATACGCCACACACACACGAACGCACTCAAAGGCTCAACAACCGGTTAATTCTATCTGGACAACTTGGCAATTATCAATTGTTCCTAAATCGGCTATTCTATCTCCAGCCGTGATAGAAGGTAATGGACGAACTTTCAAGCGTTGAGTTTCATCGTAGAGAATACGATTCACCGAGATTTTACTTGCTGAATAATTATTTCGCTATAATTACTATGCTGCAAAGCAGAGGTATGGGGCTGGAACATGGAAGAAAGACTGGATAGACTACAAAGGACATATGCGAAATGGATATTAGGATATGACAACACCAAATTATATACTGATAGAAGAATGCAAGATAATAGAAATAAAAGAAAAAGCGTTAAAAAGAGCAACGAGGTGCGAAGAGAAAGCCCTAGTAACAAAAAAGGAATTAGTAAAGGAGTGTATAAAGGAAAGAGAGAGAGAATGGGGAAATGGTCATGAAGGGAAAAGAGCAAGAAAGAGAAAGAAGGGACTAGAATAGGTGAGAAAGGGAGGGACGCGGATAAAAGCAGGAGAGGAGCAAGAAAGGATGACAGCAGACCAAATTATAGAAGAAAGAATCCAAGTATAATATACACTGCACAAAAATAGCCAAAGAAAAATGACCAAAGTACTCTAATGTATTGGGGATCTTCCCAAAAATTCCAAAACAAAGGCCCCGATGTGCCCTCATCTCCGACATATATATTTATTGAATTGCGAATAAATGAGTCTAATGGTGTGTAATGGTGCACTCAGTATCTGAGTGTACCTGGTCGATTTTAACATACTGATAATTCGGGGACTAAAAACAGTTATGCCAAACTGTAAAAGAAGGAATTTATACCAACTCGAGGATTTTGAAAGGTTAATTGCAGTTCAGAAAATCCACACAAATCTTACACCATAAAAATCTTGAAATTTCATGACCGGGTGGTTTATGAGTGTATTATCTAGTATATGCGTTTGCGTGCGAGGAAAACTAATCCCTTCAAAGTTTCTGAGAAATGGTACTGCCTGTGTAGTTCTCACGACAGTTAGACTACACGACAGTTAGGCTAGATATCCAACTCAACCGTGGTTGTCTCCCGCATTGTTTAGTTAGAGAATGTTTGAAGTACAAGGCGTTTTTGTTTCTCTTCGAGTATCCTCGAAGAAATTTCAACAGATACAACGGAGAATATAGTATATTTTTATTTCTTCGCCTAAAATGAAGAACAAATTTTATTTTACCGTTTTTAATTAAAGGACAAACATAGTTGACCGTGACAAATATACCAACTTTGAATTACAAATCTATTTTCGTTTTTAAAAAAAGCTTTCTTGTGTTAAAAGAGAAGAAGACCAAATGCAAATTACAAAGAAATTGTAAACACAGTTCTGGGTACAATGTCGTGTTACATATGTATGTACGTTTCCAAGAAGTGCGGTAATAAGCTTATAATTTTTACTAGTATTTTCTAGGGTTTCCAAGAGAAAGAAATACGGTAGATTTCTTCTTTACAGGCCAAATGGCCTTAACCAAACTCTTTTGATCACATAGACATGAGCAAATGATCAGCTGATGCATGTTTATATGCCATAAACACGCAAGTATTATTCACATGTTACTAACTTTCGCACGCAACTTGGTTCGCGTGGACTATTAAAAAAACGGAACAATTTTCAAGCAGATGAATTTTTATGAATGAAATAGCTACACATTTTCCATACTAACACTGAGGATATCCCCCTCCCCCGCAGTAAAAAATATTATTATTATAAAAGGGTTCGATTTTAGAACAAACACAACGTAAACAATAATCATCGTTGCTTGACCGCTATCAAACATGGAAATGCATACAACTCGGATGCCAAGCTACTTTTTAGCTTCTACAAAACGGGTTGGGATGAAACATACCTTATTTTCTTTCGCGGGCACTAGGCTATATAACAGGAAATCCCATCAAACTCCGTTCAATTCTTTTTACATGACGCGAGTATAAACGAAGAAGCAGACAGACAAGGATTCTAAAAATTAATATTTTTGGGTCCATAGCTTATCAGTTGTTTCTGAATGACTGTTTTTAGTGTTTCTTTCAATGTACAGATAATTAAAATTTTAACTAAAAATTCCCATTCTTATGTTATAACAATATTCACGTATATTATACAATATTATAAACACTAACACATTATATTCCAATTCTTGTATCACTTTTTCAGGTTAAAGAATTAAAATTCTTAGTTTCTTAAATATATATGTGTAATTCGTATTATTTACATATATACATTAAATGTATATACGTGCGTATACTATATTATAATATGTACATATATACGTACACTATGCTATAATATGTATATGTAAATATAAGCAAGTGAACTTTAGTTTAACATTTAGTTTCAATGAAATCAGTACCTTTTCGTTTTATTTGTTTACATTAAAGAGTGGAAACATTATTGCGTTGCAGTATTTTAGTATTCATAACATTGTGTAATATATGTTAATATTGTTACGATACAAAAATAGGAATTTTTTATTAAACTCTCTTTTCCTTCAATTTACCTCTAAATATAAATAATCAATAATAATACATAAAGAATAAAGGAGAATCCGGTGTGATATGTACTTTTGTTGAAACCAAACTCAGAAAAATAAGAAAAATCTATTTTCTGAAAATTAATGCTGCATTAAATAATAAATTCGTTCGTCTTTCATTAGTTTCGAAGGATATTATAAAAATTATTTGAAGAATGTAAAGATATATTATCAGAATTTTTAAATAAAAAAACATATGTATCTTTATAAATAAATTAATAAGCATAAGTAAAATAATAAGTAACAATAAAATAATATAAAGTTATAAATAAATCGATACGTAAGTTACTTCTTAAGCGAATAAATTTTATACGAGATTGATTTTTCTTAAATTTTTGAAGAAGAGAGATCACTTTGATCTTTTATTCCAGAGGTTTGTCGAATACTTTTACATTAAATCACAAGCTGCCTTTTATGCTCTAACCAAGACGACGTGAGTGACACAGCACGATGCGTGCATATGATATTAGACTGATCCTCGATTCTGAATTCTAAGTCCCTTGCATTTGAACTGTGATGTAAAGTATTTGGTGTCAACTAAATCGTAATTGAATTATGTAGCGATTTAGAAGTAGAGAGAAAACACGTAGAGTTTCGATAGGAATATATTTTATTATTAAAGAGTCTCAAAAATATATTTTCTAATTCGCATACTGCACCTGGTTTGTATATTTTTTACATACACAGAATTTATTTAAAAATTAGATCAATCTGTTATGATAATTCGCTCGACCTTGTCATTCTACATACATCGAACTATAATAACTAAATTACATACAGTGGCTCACGAAAGTATTCGAACGCTTACACTTACAAATTTCAATTAATACGTAAAATATAGTATAATAATAAGTACAGTATGTATACAATTAATAAGTAAGTAAATTTCAAATTTTACTGATGTAAAATTTGAAAACGATTCAATAATATAGACAGGAGTTATGATACATTTATTAGAAATATTCATGATGTCTTAGAAAAGTATTCGAACGCTGTAACACTGTTGATAGTTTTTCATCTTCCTTTGCAGCGAACGTAAACATCATTGCTAAATATATATATACCAATATTTTATATATATATATATGTATATATATTTTGTACGTTCACTTGATGTTGGGATATCGTTGCAGTAACAGTAACGTGAAAGTATGCACAATAATATTTAAAATAAATACAAGAAAGCCTGAAAGAAAAGTGTGAAAGAGAAATAATATTCCGATTACGGAATTGAGGACGGCAAATCATATAACGAGATTGCCGGAATTGTGAACAGAACACTTGCAAACAGAACTCGATCAGGTCGACCAAAGAAATTGACTGGAAGAGGAGAAAGTTATCATTCGCGAATTAAAAAAAAATCCTACTGCATCCGCTCCTTATACTCGCAAGTATGGAAGCTGATATGTTTCCTAAAGAAGTTCACCCGGAATTATGTCGACGAATCTTACGAAACAATGATTTTCATGGCGGAGTACCGCGAAAGAAGTCATATATTTGTCAGAGATATAGGGACATCGGGCCTTTCTTTTGGAATTTTGGGAAGATCCCCGATACTGTGGTCTAAACTGTTTATTACAGCTGTACTTAAATAATAGAACTTAGAAGTAGTAGTTGTGATACGATCTGATTATGTTCGCCTGAGATTTGCGACAGTGGACTTGGGCTCGAGGTTTTTTTTTTTTTATTTATTAATTTAAATTTTACAATTTGTCCATTAGGACATTTGGTAAAATATTATAGCGCTAATATAACATGTGGGTGGTTACCCCCAGTGGGGTACCATCATCGTGTTTGTTAGGTTGTGTCCTTTGTGAGATCAGTTGGGTGTTTCCTTTTTAGTCTTCTTTCTATGCTTGATGCGTTGACCGTTTCCGCTGCCAGCCGGTTCGGGTGCGATGCTATTCTTTCTCTGTACCTTCTTGCATATCTGCTAATTTCCTTCTTGACCGTTGGTATTCCCAGGTCCTTCCGTATATCCTCGTTTCTGACGTACCATGGCACGTTTACTATTGTTCTAAGAATTTTAGCTTGTACTGTCTCTATTTCGTTTATATGGCTCATTGCTGCTGTCCCCCATAGTGGTATTCCGTACGTCCAGATTGGTTTTATGATCATTTTATATATTTTTAGTTTATTTTCTATACTTAGTTTGGATTTTCGATTTGTTAGCCAATACATTTGTCTTCTTGCTATCTGTATTTTGTCTATTATTGATTTAATATGCTGTTTCCATGTGAATCGTGTATCTAAGTGGAGTCCTAGGTATTTGACTTGCCTTGTTTGGATTATGTGCGTGCCGTTTAGTATAATGTTTGGTGGTATCTGTTTTCGCAGTGTGAATGTAATGTGTTTGCATTTATCGGGGTTTGCTTTAATTTGTTTGGCTTGGAGCCAGTTTTCTATTTTTGTGATATGCTCTTGTAGTAATGTAACTGCTATTACAGGGTTAGTGTGTCTGACTATTACGGCTGTGTCATCCGCAAATGTCAGTATTTTGCTATTGTTAGTTGTTAGTATGTTGGCCGTGTATAATGTGTATAATATGTAAATTATTATTACATATGTAATTATTAGAACTGGTCCTTGCGGAACCCCTGCCTTGATTTCTTTAACTTCGGAGTATGTGTCTTTAATTTTTACTACGAAGGTTCTGCTGCTTAAGTAGGTTTTAATTAAATGGTGTATCTGCTCCGGGAATTGTTTTTTGATTGATTGAAGTAGGCTATTGTGGTTTATCTTGTCAAATGCCTTCTCGATGTCCATAAAGAGAGCTGTGCAGTATTGTTTGTTTTCTAGTGCTATTATTATTTCATTGGCCAGTCTGTGCATTTGCTCTATGGTGGAATGTTTGTTTCTGAATCCGAATTGGTGGTCCGGTATTAATTTTTCTTTATCTATTATTGGTTTTATGCGGTCGTAGATTACTTTCTCTAGTATTTTAGAGAACACAGGAAGTAATGATATCGGCCTATATGATGTGGTTTGGTGTGGGTCTTTGCTTGGTTTAGGTAACATTATGATCTGTGCCAGTTTCCAAATTTTAGGAAAGTATTGAATTCTTAATATTGCGTTAAATGTTATAGTGATTTGTCTTATCGCTTTTGGCGGAAGGTTTTTCAAGATTTTGCCATTGATTAGGTCGATTCCTGGTGCTTTATTATTTTTTGTTTTCTCGATTATGTTTCCAATTTCTTGTGCTGTTGTTTTGGGTATGGTGTAGTGTTTGTCAGTTGATGTACCAGTGGTGGCTAGTCGTCGAACGTAGCCACGGTCACGGGACGAACGTTTTTACCTAACAGAAGAAGTACCAGTATCGAGGGACACACGCCGTATTAATAAACAAGCCCGGGCAGGAGCAATGTCGGCTCTACGCGGGTCTGCCTAGTTACGGCGCCTGGAATTTTGTCGATATCCCCGGTCAATATGCAATTGACAAATGCGATCGTATCAGTCTTTTAATCTTGCGATCACCTTGGAGAGTTTACACACATCGTCTTGTCAGTCAGTCAGAAAGATACCGTGCGTCACAGTTAACGTCACTTTGCGTTTCAAAATATATTCTATTGTACAAAGAGTTTTCCCGTTGACCGTGGATTCGTTATTCAACCTAAGAACATTGTCTTTGACATCAAGAGTGTCTAATCACCACGTTTGATTGTCGAACTCTGTTAAATCAACATTTGTACTTATAATTGTAAATATAATCTCCATTGAACAACAACGATGGCTTGTCCTAATGAAGATACGTTACACGCCCCTAAGTCTAACGCCAACCCGACCAACCCGACATATTAATGCGGTAAATCATAAAAAAAGATTGACTTTTGCAAAAATGTATATTAATAAAGATAATTCTTTTTGGAACCATGTCATCTTTTCGGACGAGTCAAAGTTTAACATTTAGGCTTAGATGGTAAAAATTATGTGTGGAGATAACCAAATACGAAATTGGAAGTTCGACATTTACATCAAACAGTGAAACACGGAGGTGGATCGGTCATGGTGTGAGGGTGCATGGCTGCCAGTGGCACCGGAAATTTCATATTTATTGATAGAATACTTGATAAATGCAAGTATTTAAATATTTTAAAAAATAACCTTAATGAAAGTGCCCGTAAATTAGGATTATTGGAAGATTTCCACTTCCAACAAGATAATGATCCTAAGCGTACTGCTAGAATTGTGAAAAAATGGATCGTATCTAACACGCCACACATGTTAATTACTGCACAGCAAAGTCCAGACGTAAATCCCATTGAAAATTTATGGACCGAAATCGGAAAAAGATTAAACAAATTTCAGATAATCTCAAAGCAAGTATCGAAAGATAAAATTATAGAAATATAGAACTCCATTGAGTGTAGTTTTACAAAATCATTGGTTTGCAGTATGGAACGTCGATTGAGACACACTATTGCTGCTAAAGGTGATCCAACAAAATATTAATATTAAATAATTTAATAATATGTGTAGCGTTCAAATATTTTTGTCAGTCACTTACAATGCGTGTTTCTAATTAATGTATCGTAACTCCTAGCTACGTTGTTGAATCCTTTTCAAATTTTACTGACGTAATCTTAAGACTTTCGTCTTCCTATTGACATCTGCTTGTCTAAGCAAATTACTTTAATGTACATTATTTCGGTCATTCAAGTTTGCATATGTAAACGTTCGAATATTTTCGTGAGCCACTGTATATATATTGTAGTTTGCATATTCACTGCACAGTCTAACAATAAATGATAAAGATAATTAAATAATAATAATAAAACAAAAATTATAGAACGAGAAAGTAAAAAATAGAAAAAATGAGTTAGAAATGGCGATGAGTGATTGTATATACAGGGTCGTTGGTAACTGGTGGTACAAGCGGAAAGGGGGCGATTCTACGCGAAAAAAGAAGTCGAAAATATAGAATAAAAATTTTTCCTTTGAGGCTTTGTTTTCGAGAAAATCGACTTTGAGTTTTCGCTCGGTACGCGTGCACGTTATCACGCCTCCTTATAACGAATCTCACTGTAGATCGTTGTCTCGATGGAAAAATTAAAAAAAAAAAATGTTTATTCTATATTTTCGACTTCTTTTTTCCCGTAAAATCATCCCCTTTCCGCTTGTACCACCAGTTAACTACCGCCCTGTATATTTAAATAAAGTTTATAGTAGGGAAAAGTAAAATTTGGGAACAGCCTATGAAACTGCAGAAATGTGAAAAAATATTCAGGAAAAGTTCATATTTAGACGACTCGTTTTTCACAAATTGATTCCTCGAAATCTTCACAAATACCAAATTTGATCGAATACTCGGTTCGTATTACTATAACGGTAAGCTCGCATCTCCATGACAATAGACCGATTATCAATGTATATACATGTATATAACGTTATCTATTGTGTACCGATCTATAAACCAGTTAATAGTCGCGTGATCGGAAACATTAAACTACACTAAACACTTCAAACTAAAAGTCCAGCTATATTCCCAGTAACGTTCAATCGATCGATTGATTAACGGTTTAAACGACTGTTGCATGCGCAAAAACATCCGCATACTCAAAACTTCCAACATGTGACGATCGATGGCCGCTAAATGCTGACAGCTAACATTGTGACAGACTCGAATCGCTACGAAAAACCAACTCTTCGTTACATGGTGAAAACAGTGTGGACTTACAGAGATTAACGAGCCAAACGCCATCATCCGCGATAAGACGAAAGAGATAAATCAGAAATTGTGATTCGAGCTAATGGATCATTGTGAAAAGACAGCTATTACAGTAGCAATTACACAGACTCGTAGGGATGGGATCGAGCTTTCTATGTGTTTATAAATTTCAATCAAATCCAATATCGATAATATACAGGGTGGTTGGTAACTGGTGGCACAAGCGGAAAGGGGGTGATTCTACGCGAAAAAAGAAGTCGAAAATATAGAATAAAAATTTTTCCTTTGAGGCTTTGTTTTCGAGAAAATCGACTTTGAATTTTCGCTCGGTACGCGTCCACTTTATCGCGTCTCGTTATAACGGATCTCACTGTAGATCGTTGTCTCGATTGACGTTATTTTTTTAATTTTTAACATTTTTAAATTTCTAAATTTGTATTCTATATTTTCGACTTCTTTTTTCGCGTAGAATCACCCCCTTTTCGCTTGTACCACCAGTTACCAATCAGCCTGTATAACTCGCATGGCGATATTATGTAACGTATAAATGTAGATTATGTGAAGTATCTACTGTAAGGTATAATTCTTTCGTATAGAGCGTGAATTAGATGTAAAGAGAAAGTTTTGTAACCCCGTAGGAGATTCAATAAAATATTATTGCAATAAGATCTAATCTTAATTTTTCCTATAACAATTCAATCGACTAATCGGTTAAGGATCAATGTTGTATTATCGCAACGCGGTTATTATGTCGTCTTTTAAAAGAAAAATTAAAAAGAATTTTTTTATTCTATATTTTCGGCCTCTTTTTATAATGGTTGGTTCGTTCGAATTCTCTATGAAACTTTGAGAAACAAAAATGGGATATTCGATTATAACGGAACGTTGATCGAACTCTACCACAGAAACTGAAGAGCTCATAATCAAAATGATGTTTGTCCGTGTTTGTGTTTACTTCAGGAAAACGAAAAAATATTTTCACGTGTATAATTTTCTCTTCGATATGTCCTAATTTTTTAAACAAAATATTCATCGTATTATTCAATTGTTGCAAGTGTATTTATATTTGTAAGTAATACACCGTTGAAACGCACTACAACCCATCGCTATAGATCCGACTCTATTGTTTAAATAATTGCAAATGAGAAAATATGATCAGCTATTGTTTAGCTGGGAAATTCAAGTTTGTTGTACTACGCGTTGCCATTCGGAACAGTTTCGTACAGGAAGAAATTTCGTTCGATTTACGATAGCGATCAGTACATGTGCACAAACGCTATTCAACGTGGCCGAACGTGATTGGAACGTGAACATTGATCGACGTTAGGTTTGTTTGAAAAGCGTTGAATAATATTCTGATTCGTGATCTAGCCGTGATTGGAGCTGCAACGTAAATCAAGACTTAATGATATTGCTGTACGTAGTACGTTGCCATCCTCAAATATCAATGTCTCCGTAATCTAACGTTACAGCTGTATACCGAAGTTTATAATTATTAACTTTCCTATTATTAAGTTATATGGTGATTATACGATAGCTTGCAAATATTATCATAAAGTGGTTTATCGACTTTGAGTTTGATTTAATTCCGATAGTCTCTTGTAAAATGAAATGAACACTATGATAAAAGGTTTTAATAAAAGGAGACATTTTTATATCATAAAATTTCATATTTTATATGAATATAAATATCAAATTAAATTAATTGATATTAAGATTAAAGCAAACCGTAGATGGAAATTAAATTGTAGTAGACTTTTCTTGCTCATGATAACGATCATTAATGTGAAAAATTCCGATTTAGAAATACGAATATCGGACCTAAATCGCGTAGTTGACCGAACTAACTTATCGATAATTGTCAATTATTAATTACAATTGTCGTTGTAATATACGTTGTATAACAATTTCTCGTTTCACTCGGCACTTTCTCTTGCAAGCTATGAAAAATGCTACAAAACTGGAGAAAGTTTAATGGATTCTCAGAAACAGCGATAACTATTATAAGAACGTTACATAATATAATAACTTGGAACGAAAAGACTCGCATATCTTCAAACTATCAGATCACGATTTAACTGCAAAAGGATTTAGAAATACAACTGCAGTAAGAAATATTATTGAAAACTTTCTCTCGTCTAAAAATATACAATTTTGTAATAAATACACAAACGACTTTATTCCACAACGCATCGAATCAGATAGATCATATTTTGGTTAATAAAATCGTGAACAGTTCTAAGTTTTATGAAGAATCCAATCGTTTCATCTCGTCGCAACAACTTAATATTAACCAATAATAAGTAGGCTTAAGAACAAATATATCGAAATTTTTTGATACGTAATACCAAACGTTTCAAATTGGTCGTGACAACTATACTAAATCAAAAAAACTTAGAGAAAAAGAGTTTAATTAGTAAGGCAATCTCTTTTCTATATACGACAGATTTGGACTGAGTAATTCGGATGCTGTAATCAAGTTGCTCTTTTTCTCTTGACGATTCTAAAATCGAAGTTCTCCTCGAATCCATCTTTGTGCTCCTTCAACTATTTTCAGGTAAAATTGCGGCAACGTGATTAATTCTAAATTGTACTTAACAACTAATACAGATACTTGTGGCATTTACAAGAATAATTTTACGTTAGTTTTAGTTTAGCTGATTGATTATTTTAGCCACTGATTCGAGCTACGATACTTCATATTAAAATACAGGGTGGTTGGTAACTGGTGGTACAAGCGGAAAGGGGGTGATTCTACGCGAAAAAAGAAGTCGAAAATATAGAATAACAATTTTTCGTTTGGGGCTTTGTTTTCGAGAAAATCGACTTTGAATTTTCGGTCGGTACGCGTGCGGTACGTTATAACGGATCTCACTGTAGATCGTTGTCTCGATGGAAAAATAAAAAAAAAATATTTTAATTCTATATTTTCGACTTCTTTTTTCGCGTAGAATCAACCCCTTTACGCTTGTACCACCAGTTACCAACCACCCTGTATATACAGAATGTTCAGGAAAATCGTGAGCGCGATTTGGAAGCACTTCGATAACGTAACAAAAAGGTGTTTCAGACAAACATTGATCCATTTCGAGTCAGCTACAAACTACAATACTTAAAATCACAAAAAATGCTTCTTTCTATAAACAGTCAATATCACCGTAACTCTTTTAAATGACACTATATATTTTTAGTCTCATAGCATCGTAGCTGATGTCAAGACGAGTTCAACGATCTAAACGCTATGACGTTCGGATGATCATGAGTTCAGGGAACTTGAATTCATTGGTCATTAACGTGTAAAATTTCGTTTCAATAAAAATGAGAGTAAATGTTCGGTAAATAAAACAAATACAAGTGAACACTCCAGTTATGATTCAAAATTTCTTGGATATGCGAGGTGTATTATCTCACTGATCAGAAAAAAACTATTTTATTAACGAATTTTCAACCTTTTTCTTGATTCTCTTTAACATCCGATTAAAAAGATTGTTTGTCGCAATATTTCATTATTTCATCAAAATTTATAATAAAAGCACTATGAATTTTTCCAATAACTCAATATACAGGGTCATTGGTAACTGGTAATAAAAAAAGAAAAAGGGGGTGATTCTACGCGAAAAAAGAAGTCGAAAATATAGAATAACAATTTCTTTTTTTTATTTTTTCCATCGAGACAACGATCTACAGCGAGATCCGTTATAACGAGACGCGATAAAGTGCACGCGTACCGAGCGAAAATTCAAAATCGATTTTCTCGGAAACAAAGTCTCGAACGAAAAATTTTTATTCTATATTTTCGACTTCTTTTTTCGCGTAGAATCACCCCCCTTCCGCTTGTACCACCAGTTACCAACCACACTGTATTATGAACTGATACTAATATTTAGATATTTAGGTAGATTTTCATAACGAAAAAGTTTAATCTAATTTCCATTAGTAAATGAAAGAGAAATTGACGCATTCAAGGATAAAAAAAAAAAGAGGATCACATCTAACAGATTTTATCAATAAAACAATACAAGCAATAATTTTATTTCATATACTTGCGAAACTGAAACCTCACTGAGCATCGAGTTCAAGAGAAGAACTTTTTTATTGACTTCGCCTTATTCGGTGATCCAATCAACCAATCCTTTTTATCTTCACATCAAACGTAACAATATGTTGTCAAGTTTCTGCTGTTAAGGCAAATGTAATACCTACAGAAATTTGAAAAATTCTTCTTGGAATTGGAAAATTCCTCCTTCCAAAAATTCTTCTTGGAAAAATTGGATTAATTTATATTATATATACTATTGTGTCGACGTAACGTTAGCCCTTAATTAAACAGTAAATCAAAAAATTAGAACAATAAATTAACAACTTGCACAAGTTGCTAGTAGTATCATCTAACGATCCATTATTGTTCACATATCTTTTTGTAGCAACACGCTATATATTACTGATGACTTGATATACTATCTATAGCTTTCAAGTGAAAGCCTTCAATTTTATTTTGTGCGATGAGAGTCGTCATTCCTCACTCTTCCAAGTGTTACGAGAAAAAGAAAGAGAGAGAGAGAGAGACACGAAGACAGAAGAATAAAAAAGCCACGAACCGTTATGCGGAACATACACAACAGGATCTCTCGTTGCACTGGTACATTACATTCGCTGGTATATATTTTTTTGTTTTTTCATTGCAAAAAAGAAATAAACAGATGGCAAACGGATGATTTCCACGATGCTTGTTCCCTAAAGTTGGCTGAAGTTAACGGCATCGATTCCCATCAGACCGGTTCAGACGCAAAAACAGAGTGGAGAAAATGAAATTGAATCGTTACGTACGCAGTAATGATAGGTATTCCATGCACGTTCGTGTGCATTCGTAATTAAATCAGTTGTGATTGGAACCCATGTCGCGGCAAACATCAGCAGAAGTGGATATTCTGTGTGAAATTAATCGTAGATGCTATAATAAATCGTGCGAATCTCCACGTTTTCTAACTTTATCGGAAAAGAATTTCACTTTCATTCGATTTTCCTTCGATTTTTGGTGAATTGGTTAATTGTACTAAAATCGAAATTTGAAGCAAAATGATTGTGCATGAGACGAACGAGAAGAACAACAATTGTAGAGTAGACGAAAAGAATTAAAGTAAGAAAATTAGTGCAATGAATTGTACAGAATTTGTAAGTAGATCATAAGCATAAAATAAGGAAAGATACAGTTGGATGTTTTAACCAGGAGAGAAAGGATCATGGAAACTAAATAAATATCATAAAATATGGAATTTGTATGTGTTGCAGCGAGAAAAGAAATTAAAATATTTAAAAAATAATGTGTAATAATAAAAACTTAAACCAAGGTATAAATAAAGTACAAAAGACATATAAAATTAAACTAGGAAAATTAATGCAATAAATTATACAGAATTTGTAAGTAGATCACAAGTATAAACTAAGGAAAGATACAGTTGGATGTTCTAACCAGGAAAGAAAAGATCATGGAAATTAAATAAATATCATAAAATATAGAATTTGTATGTGTTGCAGCGAGAAAAGAAATTAAAATATTTAAAAAATAATGTGTAATAATAAAAACTTNAAACCAAGGTATAAATAAAGTACAAAAGACATATAAAATTAAACTAGGAAAATTAAAGCAATAAATTATACAGAATTTGTAAGTAGATCATAAGCATAAAATAAGGAAAGATACAGTTGGATGTCCTAATCAGGAGAGAAAGGATCATGGAAATTAAATAAATATCATAAAATATAGAATTTGTATGTGTTGCAGCGAGAAAAGAAATTAAAATATTTAAAAAATAATGTGTAATAATAAAAACTTAAACCAAGGTATAAATAAAGTACAAAAAACAAAGATATAAATTGAAATATGTATACGTAAAATATAAAGGAATGAAATTATAATATAAAATGTGAAATATTATTTTTTCAATTTAGTACATCGTTTAGTTTTGCTAGCTTTATTGTCTCATTTATGAAATAAAGAAAACTTCATTTTCTACTGTTATTTAAAGGATAAATAAAAGCACGAAATAATATATTTTATCTATACAATTCTATAATATATATTCCTATTACAATATTGTATTATATTGTACTGAATCTTATATATTTACAAAAAAGATGTTTCAGCTAAAAGTCACATAATTTTGAACGATATATATATAAACTAAAATAATATTTCATTGGTTTTACACGTACGTATCTTTTCACTATGAATATTATGAATGAAGAAACTCCATGTTGAAGTAAAGAGTATTGCATTGAAAAATAGTTTGATACATATTTCACGTATTTACGCAGAAAGTGCATAAGTATAACCATACTATTATACAGGGTGGTTTGTAACTGGTGGTACAAGCGGAAAGGGGGTGATTCTACATGAAAAAAGAAGTCGAAAATATAGAATAAAAATCTCTTTTTAATTTTTTAAAAAATTTTGTTTAAATTATAGTGAGATCCGTTATAACGAGACGCGATAAAGTGCACGCGTACCGAGCGAAAATTCAAAGTCGATTTTCTCGAAAACAAAGCCTCGAACGAAAAATTTTTATTCTCTATTTTCGACTTCTTTTTTCGCGTAGAATCACCCCCTTTCCGCTTGTACCGCCAGTTACCAACCACTCTGTATATACATTTATATTGTAATAAATATTTGAAGTTACTACTCTACAGAGTAGAGTAAGATCAGATTAACTGCCGTTTCTCAGGCATTTCAGATAATTTCCCCAAAAAAAGTACATTGGACAAAAGTCAATCAATTTTCTTTTACTAATAAATCAAGATTACCTTGGTTTCTTCCAGTGGCACCATATATTTTACTCTCCTTTTAATCGTCTCAAGGTAGGTCTTGATATCAGCTACAACTCTGTCAAGTCCAAAGTATATGATACCATTAAAAAAATTCAAGGTGATCTTGATCTTCCGTTAAAAAAATTCTAGAAAATTTTTAGTATGAAATTCTGTAACGAGTCGAAAACTGACTAATTTTTATTAGAAACATTTCTTTAGCACATATTCGAAAATGTTATCGGTAATTAACGTTAAAATATACACCCCGCGTATATTCAATTTAGTTTTCAATCTTTTTTAATGTAAAATTTACAAATTGGATATCAATAATTAATAGTTTCGTTAGTTTTATCCCTTATAGCTTAACATTGATGTAAAGAACAGAAAAATTAATTGTATTTTATATACATATATAATATAATAATCTGTTCGCGTACAATTTTCTAATGATACTTAAGAATAACTAACAAGTAGTACACTCGAAGTACACTCAACGTTTCTATAGTAAAGTTCAATCTTGTTATCTTTACATATACGTTCTTCGTTATAATAAATTAATGCTCAAGAAATCTACAAAACGATGTCTAAGATATCATAAATGCGTAGAACGCGAACACATAAGATTTAGTAAACTTCTTAAAAGCTACAAGAAAAGAATATTTCGATGAAAATACCATCGCTGTAAGGACTAGACAAAAAATGATTGACAAGGAAGAAGGATCGATTGAAGCAGAAGTGGTGGCCATTAACAGTCTTGATAATGTAATAACAGTAACGGAGCGAATAATCAATCTTCAGCTCGTACATGCGTGTAAGTGCACGACGGGGAAGGATATCAAATGGAGTAGCAGAAGGAGCACGTTGGCGATCAAGATTTGCATCTCAAACAGGCTTGAAACGATTGTTGGCTTGCTACAGGACATCACGTAACGAAGATTCCCGATCGATTGGAAGCGATAAGCCAAGCTGCAACACTCTATCTTTAACAAGCAGACCACTCTAACTACCACAGGATCCATTTTGCATTTTACACATTATATCAGCGTTGCTCCCTTCAGCTTGGAACGTCATCCTTCATTTCTGATGAATACTAATCGAAGAGGATCGATTAATTAGGAAAGAACTTTTGCACAAAATGCAATAAGAAATAGAATCAAAATTAATATCAGGAATGTAAGCTTGATATTGGCGAATGATAAAGGATTTTATTTTTTCAATCCATTCTATCCTTCTGATTTTGCTGCCGCAATCATTTTCCATCATTTTAGCAGATTTTCTGAATATTACACGTAATTCTTTTCATCGGATTGATAATCCTACACCTGTTTCCTTCATCAGTCGTTTAATATTTGTTATTTCCACGTTTCTAATTATTTATAGGATGCATAGCATTCCTTATTTTTTCTTATTTTTAATAATAATATAGAAGTTATCTTACAGCATTTCTTTACACTATAAATATTAAATATGTGAATTTGCATAATTTAGTTAAACGTAATTAATATTAAATAACGTATGTAACTTGAAAGTATTCAGAATATTGATAATTGCTTTGATATAATTGACAATAATTGTATTTACTTTCCAAACAACTTCCTTGCTCTATTATTGTATTTATTATTCCTTTGATAAATTTGAGCGAAACTTTTTATTAGTTAAATAGCATTTGATATAAAATGATTCCACTATTTTTGGTATATAAATTGAGAAAACAAAGGGCAGTTGAAAATTTATTTTTATAAATTACTTGCGTAGATTAAGGCATCTATAGCAATCTGACGAATTATAAATCATTTCTCTTACTTTAAATAAGAAAGGATAACTTCTATTCCCAAACTCCACTGATTATGGTCATTATCAATCTACAATAATATTGAATCACTCATGGTGGGTATATTTTGCGCTCTAAAGCATCAAACAAGTGTTCTTCCGGGAGCTATTCGGGAGAACGACAAAATTCTTCTTGGTATTTTAGGATACCCTGGAGTCCTTTTTGTAATAAATGGACTACAACTACTTGACGTGCTTGGGATAAGAAATAGTCTGTCGAGAAAGGCGTATAAATTTCTAAATAATTCTTTCCAGAGTCAGCGAAATATATTCATAAACTTTGTCCATATTTCGTTGAAGGAATTTTAAACAAATATAAACGGAAATTCAAAGAACCGTACTGAAAATTATTTAATTCAAATATACGTAAAAATGCAAGTAAATACGAACTGTGAATATCTTTCTAATTAAGGAAAGGAATATTACATTTTTCCTTAATCATCCAGGAATATTAAAATATAATATCTAAGATTTTATAAATAAGGAAGAGACAGAGACAGAGAGAAGAAAATATTTTTTTTATCTAGTGGGTACTTCAAATGTACCATTCTTATCACATTTTATAACTCATTTTGCATAAACGTGATATGGGAACAAATACTTTATGAATTCAACTGACGTGATTTATACAGAAACTTTAAAACTACAAGTAAGTAATTTGTATGATTTGATAATTCTTCTTCGTTCATTTCTGTCATCGTTCTAACACAAACCTGACACGTCCTATAAATTATACATTTATCTCAAATTCAACGGTTCACGCCAACAATTTCACGGTATACATACATAAAGGCATATTTGTAACACATAAATAATAACTCAATTGAGATTCATATGTAGGTTCTTTTAAATATATCAAGAACTATATGAATGTTTTAGAACATAACAGTGACGTTGATTAGCAAAAAAGCAATTGCAAGATGTCAAAAAATTGAAGATTATTATCTGAAATATTGTGATAGTAGTAAAAAGCATGAAGATGTTAGAGATAAATATGATTGAAGAAAGAACTGCTTGTTCTTTATAAAATGATCGTGGTTATTGAATTAGTTTAAACGTGAACCACGTTTATGAATATAATAATAAATGTGTAACGTTTGGAAGACATTTGTCAATCCTAAAATCTCTTAAAAAATAATAGAGATGTGCAACATGTCGACTTTGCCTAATTGATAAATCTTTTACTTATAATCAGTGCATTTTAATTTTAATTAATTAGCGAATATTGATATCTTTGAAAATATCTAATTGCCACGTTCTTTGTTACCCTGTGCACAGTGTCACTCACAATTATTCAAGCAACGGAGATTTTATAGTGTATCCCGAATTTTAATATAACAACGCAAGTAAATGTTACCACAAAGAATTCTATATTAAAATAACTAAATATATAAAACTGCTTTTATTATATATTGAATATAACTGTACGTATTTCAAATTTAGATTATTGAAACAACGTTCATCGACTTTTAAAGTCGATCAAATAACTCTAAACGATTGTTCATTAGTCAAAATGGTGACTGGTTTTATTGCATCAATCAAAGAAACAGAAATTGATATGTTATCTACGTAATATTGTAATAAATGTTGACTCTAAGCCAATCATTAAGAAACACAAGTAAGAAATACAAGAGTCAAAATGACAGTAAACGATATGATTTACAGTAGCTAACTGTGTATATAAGGATTTGTTATTTAGAATTTGGCATCAAAAAATGCCCTCCATATAACTTGATAAAGTATTAACTAGATTACAGAGGGTCCGAAATGCCCGTTTCCGGTTCGGGGAATCGACTTCCAGCACACGATCAAACGCAATTCCGACAAACTCAAGTCACCATTATGACTATAGTGGATACTGAAGTCATACATGTATAATATTGTATGGTTTGATAGAAAGTTCAGTCCCCCTAGAGAAACATGTTCCTATGCATATGTTATAAGGTTACTAAAAGTAGATGTAGTTTGTGAGATACCTGTACTATATATGGTACACCAGGTAATTGTGTTGTCACAATTCTTCAGGCACTTGCGATAATTTGAGAAAAAAGTGCTTTAAATAATAGTGAATCAATTTTCAATTGGCTACAAATTGCAATATAAGAAATTACCAAAAAATTATTTTTCTATCAAAAATCAAGATCCCTTCAATATTATTAAATGATACTGCGTATTTTTGACTCCATACTATACTCCATACTTTTGACTCCATCACTATACTATGGCCTTGAAGTGACTTTGAATCTTAGATTGTCGGCTTAACAAGAGAAATGTTATCGCTAAAAATTACTTTATGTCGGCTGATGCTGAGACGAGTTCAACGACCCACTATACTATGGCCTTGAAGTGACTTTGCATCTTAAATTGCCGGCTTATCAAGGGAAACGCTATCGCTAAAAATTACTTTGTGTCGATCAAATTACAGATCCCAATTTGTGAACGAGAAGAAAGAAAGAAGCATAAACAGCATACAGAAATAAACTTACCTTGTGCAATGTTGTAGTAACTTCCTGCATCCAATTATAATAAATACTCGAACTGTTATGGACTTGTTTAATATTTCGTTATTACTTTTATACGCATTAGTTAGCTATGCTATAAAATTTGAACGACGTTATTCATCCGTTATTGCAATGTACTTACTTTATTCGTGTTGTAAGGGTGGTAGCCATTCTTCTTTGTGGTTCCCGGGTCTCTCTCGATTATCGTGGAGATTTTAGTCGGTTGGAATCCGACACTACCACGCCGCTTTCCTCCACGTAAATATAAAAAAAAACCATTCTTCTTTGTAGTGCTTTTAATCATTCCGAATTGTACTTACAAAATTATGGGCTATAATAATTCGAACATTTGTTATAATTGAACGTACAAAGGCATTGTAACATTACGCAAGGTATGTTAATTCCTGTTCGCCATATTTCATCACGTTTATGACCCTTTTGTAATGCGTGTATGATTTCTCTTGTTCAAAACCTTGATCGAGATAAAGTAATTTTTAGCGATAACATTTCCCATGATTATACCAACATCTCACGATTCATCTTAACATCAGTGTTGAAAATGACAACGTGAGTTCGTGCTCGCCATCCATATGCAGATGCGTTAGTTATAAGAAATAGTAACTTGAAGATAGTCCTAGTTACAATCGATAGATTTAATCGATAGGCTTAAGATGCCTTTTTGTTTTTATCCCTAGTTTTTGTAAGCGCGTGCAATAAAGGTTTTTATGGCTCAGAACGGTGTGATAGATTTATCTATTCAATAAAATAATAACTATTGTGATCCTACCTCTGAGTATAGAAATAACAACAATCAGCTACAAGAGTATGCCGTCAAAAATACGTAATGTTACCTGAAAAACTCAAACTAACCTTTTATCGAAAAAACAAGTTTTTGGAAATTTCTTATATTGTGTTTTGTAGCCGATTGAAACTGATGAACTTTTATTCAAAATATTTTTTTATCAGACTGTCAGAAATGCCTGAAAAATCATAGCAACAATTACGTGGTACACCATGTACATTGCCGCAATGGAATCAAAGTGAACCGAATTTGTGAATCAATAGCACTTAAAATAAGAGTTTGCTGACTTTAATTGCGTCGAGCATTCGATTTCCACGGTATGTTGATTTTTTTTGTTTCTCTTTCAATTTCTTTCTATATATGACTCTTGACATATTTAAAAGAAGTTACATATGGATCTCAATTAAATTATTTTTTTGTCTTACAAATACAGCCCATCCCCTTTGGAACAATTAAAATACATATATCTTTTTAAATTGCTTTATTGATAATTCATAATTGATAAAAGTGTTTTATATATAATTTATAAATTTGTTTGCTCTCATTAAATGTATATGTATTTTATAATGTGTTAGAAGTATAGATATTTTGTAAAAATGCTACTGTATTCACTATATGTCATTTATTGTACATTTGTTTGATAATACGATGGACATTATTGCTTATTCATCTTATTTATTTCTTAATGCATCAGTTTCAGAACAAGGAATATTTAAAAGAAGTTACATATGGATCTCAATTAAATTATTATTTTTGTCTTACAAAGCCTATCCCCTTTGGAACAATTAAAATACATGTATCTTTTTAAATTACTTTATTGGTAATTCATGATTGGTAAAAATGTTTTATATATAATTTATAAATTTGTTTGCTCCCATTAAATGTATATGTATTTTATAATGTGTTAGAAATTTTACATTCTATCAAAAGTGTAGATATTTTGTAAAAAAGCTACTGTATTTACTGTATATGTCATTTATTGTACATTTGTTTGATAATACGATGGACATTATTGCTTATTCATCTTATTTATTTCTTAATGCATCAGTTTCAGAACAAGGAATTTCTAATCTTAAATCCGAAGCAAGTTATAAACTGTTATTATAAAAAAGGAAAGGCATTTAATTGATTAAAAAAGACAGCTTAGTTTATGTGACCAGCTATTACTAACAAATTAAATAATCTTCATTTTATAACAATGATATTAATCATTTTCCATTAGGTCTTACGTCTTACAAAGTTTGGAAATATTGATATTATTCATTCTGGTATATACAAACAGTAAAATGCGATTCACATTTTATAAATAAATAAATAACATGCTTCTTTAAAGGTATTTCCATACTATGAAGCTATTGCATGAAAAAAAAACCTCCTATTATGAAACTATAAACTGTCTGTCCAGTGCAAAAATTGCCGATATACATGTAATAAATTTATCTACCATAAAAGAGATAGGGTAATCTGAAAGGATAGAGTCATTTCAACCCCCTATCTACAAGGGCTACCGTAGGTCTGTATACTAACCCTTCCAAAGTAATATGTGATTTTCCCTTCCAATTACTCAAGTGACTTGCTCTCCTCTGCTTGTCAAGTACCCATAAGTAATTAAAGGTCATCGCTGACAATGTATTTATAACAGTATGCTACTATTGCATAATATCAAACAATTATTGAGCACAATATTACAAACATAAGTATATTAAAAGTAAGAACATGATGGATATTTTTAAATACACCTACGGATGTTGCATTTACTTTAAGCATTTAATTTATTGTGCTGATTCGTTGATATTTGCTATATACGACTCCAAAACGCAAGTTTAAAAAATTTAAGTACATATGTAACAATTATAATACTATAGTTGACTGAAACTACATTATGAAAGAGTGTAAAAGATGGCCTACAGTACTAAACACTTTAATTTGTCATTTAAAAATTATTTATTCTTACAACCAGTCACTTTCATATGTGTTAGTAATCATTTATATTTACAAACCGCAATAGTTGATAATAATCAAGCTGTAGACATTCTCATAAAAAAACCCTTATCTTACACTTTGAATTATAATGAATAAAACCATATTTCTATTTTAGTAACATTTTTTATTATAACAATAAAATAGTTTAAATTAAATAAGTTTTCTTCGAATGATTAAACACAATACTCTTGTAGAATAGGATTAGCCATCTAGCTCGTGTTTAACATTATGTCTGATAGCAAATAATAGCGAAGATTTTATCGCGTGTAAAATATAGGAAAAGTACGAAAGAAATTTTTTACTTATTTCCACATATAGAATAATCTACTGTCGATTATTAACTCTTATTCAATCTGGAATAGACTTTAGATAGAATTTTTAAACTTTTTTTCCTTTCAAACGATTTTCTCGAAGATAAACCGACATATGAAAAAATTGTATTCTATGTATATTTTCGACTTGTTTCTTCACATATCTAACTGTCTATCTTAACTGTCTTACACTCTCTTAATTATCTTAACTGTGTCACAGTTGCTACAACTCTATATATATATACAATATACACATCTATGTATATATGTACATTGTATATATTGTCTCCAGAAAGCATTTACACATTTCCCACCAGATCTACGATCGTGCCTTAGCTAGTAAACTTGAAACTTTTTTTCTACTACCACCTTTTTCTTATCATTCCCTGCCGTCTTTCTCTTTAGGTACGCTGCCACGCACCTGGTGTGTCGTTCAAACTATCATTCATTTTGTTTGCAAATAGTCATCCTTTTATCTATCTGGTAAATTTATGTACGTTTAAACATTCATGTTCTCGTTTATCGTTCTACAATATACATATTTACATTACGTTTCGATGTTCACAAAAGACACCTAGAAAGTGTTTCCTTATTCATTACGATTAATTCAGTTTCGATGTACATTCTTTCAAAAGTAATATTTTTAAAATAGAGTGTATTTAATATTATAATTAAAATACTGAGTTCTAATCTATACGTATAATATTTTGTTTATTTTGGTAAGTATTTCAGTAGAAGTAAATAAGTAAAATATTTCATAATATTTTATTTTAGAAATAAAATATGCTTAAATTAAAGAACTATATTGTACAGACTTCAAATATTACATGTATTGTATTTGTATTTATATAATATGTATTTCAATAAGTTTAAAAGAAATTTGAAATGATAAATCAGAATATTTATTTATTGTTATATGATTTCTTAATATTTGAACATTTATTTTTGTGAATATATTGTGTGTTTTATGCGAAACATTTTCAAATTTCATTAGCACTGTACTGGAAGCTGATTCTCGTGATTATATTGGTGAAATTCAAAAATAATTCGAACACGTATAGAGATGTTTCTAAAAAGAAATAGACTTATAAAAATGTTTATATGTCATTTAATAAAAATAATTATTCCTCGAATTACTAATTATCCTTCGAAATAATTCCCTTGAGAAGCTATACACCGCTGGGGGCGATGCTCCTGCTCCTGGCAACGGCGCTGGAAATCTTCTATTGAAACTGCTTTTAGTTGGTTACAACCTTGTTGGCGCTGGCCACAGTTCCAAAATGATGTCCCTCAATATGGCTTTTGATTTTTGAGAAAAGAAAAAGACCATGTGGCCTTAAGTGTGAGAGGTGTGGAGGCTGCGGAACCACAGCAGTACGTTTGTTGGCCAAAACTTAATTTACAGAAAGTGCAGTGTAAAATACTACTCGATATGTCACGGTTCCATTTCCGTAATGCGTCACTAAAATACACTTTTATAAAACTCGCTGCGAAATCACTCGTGTTAGCTGAATCAAGTTGAAATTAATACCGAAGGCAGAGTAGTGATATTATATCTGAAATAGCATCGTTGTATTGATGTGATGTTGCGGATTCCCGAGAACTGAAATCTATCTCATTACTTTCTAGACACATCTCGTATATGAATTCCAAGATATTCCCTGCAAACGTAATAGAACGTTACTGAACGTATATATGTATGTAACGTGAATATGTAGTGGTCTTAAACATACATGTAAATCGTATAATAATTGCTTAAGATGATTTCACTAAACGTAGTTGCTAATATAGTGAATAATTTCATCGTTCAAATACTTTGGTAATCTTTTTAAGATGTATAAATACATACCTTATAATTTACATATACATTTTTTAATTCTTTTCAAATATAATCAGTATTAATCACGATAGTCGTATTTTATTATTGTTGTTATTTCTATACTCAGAGGTAGGATCACAATAGTTATTATTTTATCGAATGGATTAATCTATCACATCGTTCTGAGCAATATAAACCTTTATTGCACGCGCTTACAAAAACTAGGGATAAAAACAAAAAAGCATCTTAAGCCTATCGATTAAATCTATCGATTCTAACTAGGATTATGTCCTAGTTACTATATTTCTTATAACTAACGCATCTGCATATAGATGGCGAGCACGAACTCACGTTGTCATTTTCAACAATTATAGACTTAATGAAATTTCACAAAATTTTGTATAATACATAATAATATTTCTATAAATATTAATTTTATATTTTAGACATAAAATTATATTTTAATTTTATATGTTATATTAAATAATATTTGTATAAATATCCAAGTATTTTTGTCAGTCGCTATATGCTAATAGCAGTGTGCAAATATACTATAGATAGTATGGATAAATATATTTCATAGTTGTGTCATTCACATATGACCTTTATCCACCTAACAGGAACAAAAATCAGATTCTTTAACCTTTAACTTCTTCGAAAACCAATAACCATTCCTACCGTGAAACAAGAAATCAACAATCGAATGCTCATCTTACGATCGTCCAAATTAACAATGACACGTATTAAATGGCCAAGAACAAAAGTACTCGCAGCGTTATTTCCAGCAAGAATTTCGAGCATTTTTCATTTCCGGCAATTCACGTAGCACGAAGAAAGAACATGTGACGTTTCAAAAGAGGAAAACATAAATATCCTAGGGATGTTTAAAGAGACATCTGGAAAACAATAGATTTCCTACGGTGAATACATGTTTAGCTGCATGAACAGAACCGAAATTAAGTCGAAGAACGAGAAGAAGCACTCACCGGAAATAACGCGGTTGGGTTTCATTTGGGACTTCCACTCGTGACGACTATATTAATATATCGGGTTATCATTAGAATTTAGGGCGCGTATCGATTCTTCGTTTGGATTAGCCATCGTTTTACAAAACAGAGATTGTATTTACGCGTATATACAAGACTTTTATAAAGTATAATGAATATTGAGTTTAGCGAATAATAAGATTAACGAATAATATGTTTTACAAAGAATAAGCTTAACGACTATGATTAGAATGAGAATTATATGAATGAGATTAACGAATAATATGTTTTACGAATAATAAGTTTAACGAATAATGAATTTAATGAACGCTATTAATAACGTCCTTGGGTTCAAACGAATCCACGGTCAACGGGATAACTCCGTACTATGCGTAGAATAATTTTTAGGCACAAAAAATACGATTGCTGAGACGCTCGATGTATCATTTTCAAAGGCGATCACACGAATAATGATCTGATCAAAATCTCTTTCGCCGTAAGATTGCATTTGTTTGTTATATGCTCGTTGGAAGCATCGAGAAGGTTCCAATCGCCGTTGCTAGGCAGTTTCTGCCAAAAGTTTGATGTATTCTCGTTGGAAACATCGAGAAAGTTCCAAACGCCGTAGCTAGGCAGCTTCCGTCTGGAGTTTGATTATTAATACAACGTGTGTCCCATTAAATCGACACCTCCAAAGTACCATCCCATGTGACCGGGCCCGTTCTTGAGGCCGTATGCCGCTACAACCACATTTCTAGGAAAAATCATACAACCGCTTCACACCTTCGTCAGGTAAAACGTTTATCCCGTGACCGTGGCTACGTTCGGCGATCAGTTGTCACCTCGAACCCAATTTCGCTATCACAAATCTCGAACAATTGCAATCAGATCGAATGACAACAATTGCTTAATTACAGCTATGATAAAATCTAAGCTAAAGCATTAGAGGACTTTTCCCAAAATTGCCAAGGGAAGGCTCCGGTTTTCCTTTCATCTCCGACAAATATATACCTCGTATTTTTATTATAATACTTTATCAAAGCTGTAAATATCCTACATTGATATTTGTCCGACTATATTCATAAAATATACTGACAAAGTTGAACTGTTAAGACGAAAAGTATCAGTCTCCAGTCTATGCTTATGTAAATATGTTGTATATATATATATATATAGAAGATTATACATGAAGAGACGTGAGAAAAATATACAAATATACAGGCTATTCCATTGGAAGCTTGACACGTGATTATCTCCCAAACTATTTATTATTCCAAGAAATATTTCAAATAAAAATTCGCATAATATTGTTACAAGGAAATCATGTTCGCCTCAAAGCAAAGTAAATTTTACTTGAAACTTTTTTTGCAATACTGAATAATTTAAGAGATAACTTTATTACGTGTAAAGCTTTAAATGAAACATCCTGTATATAAGCATTTCTGTCTTAATAAAATTCAACGCTAATTTTGTCAGAAAATCTTAGATATGTATATATTTCTGTAATTGAAATATAGCCAAGGAAGAATTACCAAAGTACTTGGAAGGGAGGATGAAGTGGAAGGACAGAAGAATACTGGCAAGATTCAGATGCGAAAACGAGACCAAAGCGAGGGAATATTGGAAAGAAGAGGGAGAAAAAAGATGCAGACTATGTAGAAGGAAAGAAGAAGACCTGAGACATGCGATAGAAGAATGTGAAATAACGGGAGGACCAAAGGACATAGAAAAAAACGCTAAATGAGACTAGAGAAGGTTTACCAGAACTGAAAGCAACAATAGAGAAGAGAAGGGCAAACGACAGGAAGGATGCACAGCAAGGAGGCTAAAGACCAAAGTTGCAATAGTTAGTTGTTAATTTGTAGTTTCTAGTTTTAGTTTTTAGAGATAAAATAATTAAGGGAGTGCAATACAATAGAGTGGAAAAGAGAGGAGGTAGACATATAAGAAGAGAAATAGACAGAAAAGATGTAAAATCGAAAGTTCGTCCAAAGCGGAAAGGCTCGGACTGAGCAATAATAAATAATAAATAAATAATAATATATTTCTGTAATTGCGAAGACAGAAAATGCGAAGCCACTTATTTTCAATGATTTGATAATTCTGTGATAATTGTGTTAGACCTTGGGGCAGCGTGTACACAAAGTTGTAATCGTGATAAAAGAGAAAAGAAGCAAGTGTCCGGATACTATTAAACGGGAGTGCATGGTATTTTCGCTAAAAGAATTCCTGGTAGCTGCAATCTTCGAGCAAAAAGCAACCGTTGTTGAATACGCAGTATACTGTTCTCTGCGAACCGTTCTTCTTCACCTGTTAGCCAACGACATGGAAACTTTCTTCGTGACAATTTGACGTATTCACCAGGGCTACTCGGCTTTTGTTGCCTTTTTAACCGTGCAACACGAGACGCGCTAGCTGCAACTTCGCCGCTCTCGACACGAACTCCAGACTCCAGACGTTCTTTGAAGCTGCCCGGTCGAGCTGCTGTCGAGTGGAAATCCATTGTTTCTTTTTACCACACGTTCTCGTTTTTCGATTTACGAGGGCTGCCGCTCCATTTTTTATTTTTTCCTTCTTTATTTATTTTGCCAGGAACGAGCGACTAGTTGGCGACTGTCCGAGTTCCGGTTGTGTCGTCCTAATAGTTACATATATTCTTAATTTTACATCTCTATTTTTCGCTCGTTGTCAACTTTATTGAAATCAGTCGTTTGACTTCTAAACTTTTATAGTATATATATTGTAACTGTATATATATATATATATATTAGCGAATGTACTATCAATCTAATTATGTATTGTACACGCATACCTGCGTTCTTAAGTATTAACATGTTTCGTTTTATTTATAAGTATTAACATATTTACGGGTTTAGTACTAAACATTATAATACACTCAGACTATTAAACGGTTTATTAGTCATGAACAAAATTACTTTTAAAAGATGACAATTTAGAATATACAGAAGAAATTTGTAAAATTTAGTTGCAAGAATTATAGGAGGATAATAAATTTATTATTATATACCGACGCCCACAATTCTTTCATCTGAATTGAAAATAGAAAATCCAGAGGAGTGTGCTAAAAATCTGAACCTAGCTGAGGAATCAGCTCATGAAATGCACAAAACCAATAGAAAAATGTTATTATTCTAATTTTATTATTCGTGATTGATGAGATTTTTATTACAACATAGTACAAAATAATGCATTAATAGATTCTTTAAGTCACGAGCTTCCAAACAAGATGATAATCCTAAATATTTGTATAAGATCCTAAGGATCTTTGTATTTTGTCTTATTAAGTGTTCTAATACTTACGAACAAGTATATATACAAGTATAATCAATATATATATCGGAGATGAAGGGGCATCGGGCCTTTCTTTTGGAATTTTGGGAAGATCCCCGATATTTTGGTCTAAACTATTTATTATAGCTGTACTTAAACAATAGAACTTAGAAGTAGTTGTTGCGATACGATCTGATCATGTTTGCCCGAGATTTGCGACAGTGGGCTCGGGCTCGAGGTGACACAACTGGTCGCCGAACGCAGCCACGGTCACGGGACGAACGTTTTTACCTAACAGAAGAAGTACCAATATCGAGGGACACACGCTGTATTAACGAACAAGCCCCGGGCAGGAGCAATGTCGGCTCTACACGGGTCTGCCTAGTAACGGCGCCTGGAATTTTGTCGATATCCCTGGTCAATAAGCAATTGACAAATGCGATCGTATCAGTCTTTTATTCTTGCGATCACCTTGGAGAGTTTACACGCATCGTGTTGTCAGTCAGTCAGAAAGATACCGAGCGTCACAGCTAACGTCACTTTGTGTTTCAAAATATATTCTATTGTACAAAGAGTTTTCCCCGTTGACCGTGGATTCGTTATTAAACCTAAGAACATTGTCTTTAATATCGAGAGTGTCTAATCACCACGTTCAATTGTCAAACTCTGTTAAATTAACATTTGCACATATAACTGTAAATATAATCTCCATCGAACAACAACGATGGCTTGTCCTAATGAAGATACGTTACACGCCCTTAAGTAGAACGCCAACCCGACATATATATAGAAATTCAATATAAGAAACCAGTTTATTTTCCTTCAAAAGAGAGGAAAGTATTGAATTTATAAATGATCTTTTAAACAGTTTCCTTTTGTTAAGGGTGTCTAAAGATTATTAAGATTTATCTTCATTCTTCTAAGTATTCTAAGACTTGTGATCTTATGACTTATGTATATAATCAATCAAATTATAAAGCAATACTGTCCAAAGTATGAACATTATCCAGTCACATAATACATCATGCATAAGAATTCAACTCGAAAGATCGATTTCCTTTTCCTAAACAGAACAAAACCAATCAAATACATAATCGACCTAACATTATACAGGGTGGTTGGTAACTGGTGGTACAAGCGGAAAGGGGTTGATTCTACGCGAAAAAAGAAGTCGAAAATATAGAATACAAATTTAGAAATTTAAAAATTAAAAATTAATTAAAAATTTAAAAAATAACGTCAATCGAGACAACGATCTACAGTGAGATCCGTTATAACGAGACGCGATGAAGTGCACGCGTACCGAGCGAAAATTCAAAGTCGATTTTCTCGAAAACAAAGCCTCGAACGAAAAATTTTGATTCTATATTTTCGACTTCTTTTTTCGCGTAGAATCACCCCCTTTCCGCTTGTACCACCAGTTACCAACCACCCTGTATAATCAATCAAATTATAAAGCCAATACTTTCCAAAGTATGAACATTATCCAGTCACATAATACATCATGCATAAGAATTCAACTNCGAAGGATCGATTTCCTTTTCCTAAACAGAACAAAACCAATCAAATATATAATCGACCTAACATTATATATTTAACAGTGCTATAAAACAACAGTTTCAAAGGTAGAAATTATCGAATTAATGGAAACAGCATGGATGACCTATCCGAATCTCATCGAGACGTCATTCGACTGCAAAAATGCCATTACCCGAGGTTGTGCAAGATCGAAGAACAGTGACAATACGATTCCAGACTCTCGTCATTAAAAGCGAAGAACTCTCGTTTCGCGAACACTAGCTTGCTTGAGAGTTCCGGTAATGGCGACAGCCGTATGGAAATCGTTTGTAGATCGTCCAATAAAGATCTCGGGGAACAAGAAGATATCGGAGAAATTACTCATACATGGGGAAACACATAACTTCAAGTGAAACGCGTGTATTAAAACTCTGCTGTAGGTAGCGCTACGGTCTGATTTGCGTAAACGACTCTTCCGAAATTGCTAAAGTCCATGATTGTAGTAGCGAGGGGGTAGGAAGTAAACGTTACTCTCGCATTCTACTGTAAACGATGCACCTAAATGAAATTACCCATTAGAAATTAGATCGCAGCTCGAAAGGCGTTCTTCCGCGTCTATGTCCGACCAAAATTTCCACGCTGAAATTAGTACAGTGCGAGTATGTATATACTAATATTTGGTATTAAATATATGTATACGTAATACGTAGCGCTTTAGTGGCATTCAGTAAGAAACGTAATATGTAACTATGTAGCTATTTCGAGTATGCTACATATGCGGGTGTATACTGTGAAACGACAAAAGACGTGTAAAGTCAAATAAGATTTTTAGTGGAATGAAAGATTTAATCTTCTTTTACCAGAATGTTTTCGCTACACTGTTCGTACTTATGCATTTACGCGTGTAGAAAATATAAATAAAAAGGCGAAAATGCAGAGAAGGCACGTAATGATATATACGTAAAAGATATACGAAATATGCAAAGCAAAACGTTTGTGGCGGTACTCGACCACGGAAATTTCCAACGACTTCGCGACGCAAAGCGCTATACCTTGAAAGTGTAAGGCCGACAGGCCTAATGTACCATCGATATCCCTATGGTTCTTTCGCCGAATATTCGGAAGAATGCATGCGCGGCAATCGTCGCGCACTTCTAATAAACGCGCGCGTAGTGGGGATATCGAGGGGCAACAAAGGAAAGAATCTGTTTGGTTTTGAACCAAAAGAGTCATTCTGCCCCGAGCTGCGAAGTGCGAAAGGTGAAGCGAAGCCAACACAATCAGAGAAACGGGTTACTTGTTATTAATCGTTGTTTCTTGTTAATTGTTAAGGGTTTAATAAACGTTATTGTTGAAAATCAAGGGTATTTCTTGTGGGCACCTCACATTCTTTATATTTATAGATAAAACGATTTTTTATTTGGGTTCCCGTTTTCTTTTTTCTTTCGATTATGTCCGTATAAATTTGTATGAGCATCTCATTTTTCATTACTCGACGAGAGTTCATAATAAATAATTCTCCTTTAATACCACTAAATGCAGGGCAAAATTTATGGATCGCCAGATTTTCCATACAACTTAGTAATTGATCACAGTGCTTGATTTTGTCTGAAATTTAAAAATCAATCATGTGTACTTAAAAAAAACTGTTTATTGCCGATATAATGATATATATCCATGAGATGCTATAGTACAATAATAAATGAACGAAACATAAGATTTTCACATTACGTAGCGTTAAACTTGAACTCTTGTTCCTCTGAATCGAATCTGGAATTCCTTTTAAAGAGTAAGAGCATCGTAAACGAGTAACTACAAGTAAAGTTATAATTTAAAGTTATAATTTTTTCAGGTAAAGTAGAGGATTTTACAAGATCTTTAAATAAGATATAAAGCAGAAAGAACTTTTAACATGAATGAAACTTTAACGATGTTTTCGTGGCTTTCAAACTATATACTAAATCCATTTTAGAATATGAAAAATATAAAAAAATGATCGTCATAAGGCTAAAACCTCTTTTTATATAAATACAGAGTTTCTTTATACACTCTCTAAATAATCATTTTGCAGCCAATTTTTAGTGCAAAAGAAACCTTGGGGCTATTATGACCTCTGTGATTCTTATTTTAGATTTATTTCAAAAGAGAGAAATAGGATGAAGGGATTGTTACGCTGTTGAACTAATCTTTTTTGTAGCTGTGGACAGATGGGAGATATTTTAACATAAAAGGAATGTTATTTCTTATCTTCTGTTAATGACCAAGAGATCAGAGTCTGTTGAAAGAAGTACAACAAGTTTTTCATCGCAAGTTCCAGTTAAAATAAATATAAAATATTATTTTCTTTATATATACCTTATATATTAATTTATATTTCCGTGTTATTAAATATTTTGTGATAATTGCTCTTCATAGAATAAACATGTACATGAGATTTCTATGTATAGTCTTACACAAACTCTATACATGAAATATTTGCAATTGGAAGATCGATTATTTTATAATATATAAACATACAAGAGATTCTCATTTATGTTAGTCAGCAATAATCAAAATTAATAGTGTACTATTCACAACATAAAAGTCTTCTCAAGATCGATGAAGCAAACGTATCAGATTATTTTACGTAGTAAATAGTGGCATAAGTTTTGTCTAAATTTACATACGTGTTTACGTCCGTAAAAAGTGTGGAAATAAGCTGCATAAGTTTTACAGAGAAATTGTTGAAGTACTTTAAAATAATTGACTGAGCTACTTTATACTGTTACACAGACATTGTAAGGAATGAAGTAATAACCTTTGCATTTATAGAGTTAACTAACATCAATGTTTTATCTATGTATCCAAACAATTAGTAGATAAAATCCTGTATAATAGATCATAGGTAACAACAAGTAAAATCTTGGAGCATTGCTAGAGAGCGTGGCGCTGTTTGGAGCAGAGGTATGGGGCTGGAACATGGAAGAAAGACTGGATAGACTACAAAGGACATATGCGAAATGGATATTAGGATATGACAACACCAAATTATATACTGATAGAAGAATGCAAGATAATAGAAATAAAAGAAAAAGCGTTAAAAAGAGCAGCAAGGTACGAAGAGAAAGCCCTAGAATCAGAAAAGGAATTAGTAAAGGAGTGCATAAAGGAAAGAGAGAGAAACTGGGGAAATGGTCATGAAGGGAAAAGAGCAAGAAAGAGAAAGAAGGGACTAGAATAGGTGAGAAAGGGAGGGACGCGGATAGAAGCAGGAGAGGAGCAAGAAAGGATGACAGCAGACCAAATTATAGAAGAAAGAAGCAAGAGAGAAGCAGAAGAGAGGGAATCCAAGTATAATATACACTGCACAAAAATAGCCAAAGAAAAATGACCAAAGTACTTGGAAGGAAGGATGAAGTGGAAGGACGGAAGAATACTGGCAAGATTCAGATGCGGAAACGAGACCAAAGCGAGGGAATACTGGAAAGAAGAGGAGGAAAAAAGATGCAGACTATGCAGAAGGAAAGAAGAAGGCCTGAGACGTGTAATGGAAGAATGTGAAATAACGGGAGGGCCAAAGGACGTAGGAAAAACGCTAAACGAGACTGGAGAAGGTTTAGCAGAACTGAAAGCAATAATAGAGAAGAGAAGGGAAAACGACAAGAAGGAGGCACAGCAAGGAGACTAAAGACCAAAGATGCAATAGTTTTTAGTCATTAGTTGTTAATTTATAGTTCCTAATTTTTAGTTTTTAGAGGTGGAACAAGTAAGGTAGTGGAATAGAATAAAGTGAAAAAGAGAGGAGGTAGACATATAAGAAGAGAAATAGACATAAGAGATGTAAAACTGGAAGTTGGTCCAAAGCCGAAAGGCACGGACTAAGCAATAATAATAATAATAATAAATAAACAAGTAAAATCTATTATTAACATTTAGTAACCAGTTTTTCAAATATAAAAGTTCTCTATAGAATAGAAACGTATCTTCGCATGAAATGTTCCTTCTTTGTTTGTTTTATCACAGAAAATACAATTGAATTTTTATTTTTTTCTTTTTTTTTTCAAAAAATTTTGCTAACTTTTTACATAATTTACATAATCTTGAAATCCTTTTTCCCAATTCTGGCTTCCAAGTGGAGCAGCCGTATAATAAATAACACGATCGATGTGTTTTCCACATCCGTGAATACGAATACGCGATGTCGTGGATGATATATTTCTCGCACGGACTCATTGCAAATCACGGCCAATATGAACGACATATTTTGAAATTCAAATATTCTCGCCATTGCCTTCTGCCTCTGTCTGAAATGCAGTATATACCAAATACCAATTACGTGAAAGTGAGCGATTACTCTTGATGACCATATTTCTGACAACAAATTTTTCCCAACTTTCAATTAAATCGACAATCTGAAATATCGATCATTTCAAGTCAAACAGAAATGAAAGGAGATTGTACCAAATCAACGAAAATCCTAAAGAAGTGACTCGCTGTGAAGTCACGCTCACATATGTTGCAGTTTTCGAAAAATATCGATATTTTTCGTTTAATTTAACGTAACATATATTCCAGCCTGTAACATTATGTAATTACTGTCATGTGAGTAACATGGGTGCTAATGCAACTAAGAAAGACTAAATAAAGAAAGGAAAAAATAAACATAAAACATTCAGAAATGTTTTAAGACTTTGCACATTTGTAATGCATAACATTTAAGAGAAATATGCTATTTAAATAATAAGTATTTATATAATGTTTTTATTTTTTTTATATTAATTCTCTAAGTAACAAGAATGTAGAATTTGTCCTCTTAATTTTATTTATTAAATATTTATTACATTTTGAAAAGTATTATATTTTGAAACATCTTTGAATGTTTTTTTTTTTTTGAACATTTAACAATAAAATCTTGAATAATGAATTTCATTCATTTTTACAATTAAATATATCTTCATTCGTCCTTTTACTGAAAGACAAAGTCTTCTTTGTAAAATTGTTAATAATTCTTCATCTCTATGAGATGTTTACTTTATCAAATAAAAGTGATATGCTTATAAATATAAACAAAATATTTGCATCACAAAAATAAAAAAAGAAATTGTCATTTCTTAAAATAATCAGTTTATGAGTATACGTATACTTCACAGTTAAACATCTTTTATTTATCCTTATGAAAGTCCAGTATGTTATGATCGAAATTAATACGATAAATATTTAGAATTATTATTTTAACAAGGCTTAACGACGATATTTAACAAATTATATTTTATAAAAAGCAAATATTATTTTTAAGAAATTATATCTTAAATATTAATTACATTTTAAATATATTCATTTCTATCAATATTATATGTGTATATTAATTATATTTTACACTTTTTAAAATTATAGTTTCCAAAAATTTGGTTAAGGAATCCATTAAATCTTCCATCAAAACCAAAACGACAAGAATTTATCAGTATCATTATGTTATATTGGTGAAAAAGAGCGAGAAAAGCAGGTTACAAAACTTTTCCAGTTTAGACCTTTTAACTCTCGACTAGTACGCCTAATTTGGACAGACGCGTACAGACGATATTCTTTCGAAAATTGACGGTCCACGGTACTTCTGAACAGAGTTTCTCAAATATTTCGTTCTTCTGGAAACGTTTCAGCTTGGCCACAAGAGAAATAAACAAATTTTTGCGTTAGCAGGACATTGCATTCCTATCTCGTATGTTGTCGATCATAGGATAAAGAAACGAAAGAATAAATGCTTCTCCCCGTGAAATGCTCTTTTTGGATTATTATCGTATGAAAGAGAATCATTAGAAATTAAAAAGAAAATCTATGTGGATGTAGAAGCGCCAAATCGACACTATTTCCGGTTTTGCTCAATTCAATAACCCCATAAATTGCAGACAAAAATATTGTTATGTTTTCATTGATCTTATCTTCCTTTGTTTCTTCTTTAGTATTATTTATTTCTTTAGTATTATTTTAGTATTATTTAATTCTTTAGTATTATTTAACTTCTCTTTCTCATTTAAGAAAAGTATATGTATTAAATAAATAAAATATATGTTTCTTTACGAAATACGATATTTTAATGTATATATATTTTAATATATATTGAAAAGTTATTAACATGTATTAACAAATATATTGAAGATGATTAGAAATTTGTTCTAATATATGAAAGTCAACTAGTTAACTATTTTAAATAGATATATACAACAATATTTCACACATTATAGTACCCGAATATTATTGCAAATCACTGTACTGAATTTCTAAATCAGTTGTCTTATTTACTTAAAAATATTTTTGGATTATTTATAATTTCAAGGAAGGTTTATTTAGTAAGGTTTGGGGTGGACGAGTGAGTTCTTAAATATTTGGAAGTGGTACAATTTGAGAATCTCTGAGTTTGAAGAAAACAGGCCAGGTGTGACTACAGTGCGTTGAAAAAGGGTGTCTGCTCGACAGGGACTAACCACACTAACTACGGTACAAAAATGAACAAAACAAAAAGTGGGTCGAAGTCCACTTGAGAATTGAAAATAGACTGTTTTAACTTCAACAATCAAACACTGAGTAGTCACATGGTACTCAACACACTGTTCTTTGCAAAGCAGAAGTGGAAGCAGAAAAATATTTGAGATACATTGTATACATCAAAAACATTGTTTACATCTTAAGATGTTCTAGCGGATTTCAGAGTGAATAACAAACATACAAAAAATTACGTGTTGTATATCAGTTGTGAATATAACGCGGAGAAAATGAGCTACAATTGTATTCCTCTCTTAGGAATTCAAATCTTACAGGGATAAATATACCGGAAATGAGTCCACAGTAATACATAGAAAAGGACGAAGAAAATAATGGAGTTGCATAGTACGAAATAAAACGAACACGGAAGGTAGTAATAGTAAGTTCAATAGAAAAAGGAAGAATGCAGACTCTACGGAATACGAACATGGAAGAAAAGCGAAACACAGTTAGACTCAGAAGAGAAAGAAAACGAAAATCTGATTGTGGTAAATGCTATTAGGATTGCTAGCGATGGATTGATTGAAAATCATCGACCGAGAACAGTTATAATTTTCTACAAATACAGCATATTTTTAATATAAAAGTATCATACACTTGGTATTATATAGATATGATGGTTCAATTTATCTTGCGCATTTTATAATAATAGTAATTTTATTTATTCTTTATATATTTATATATTCCATACTTTCATAATAATACTAATAATAACAATTTCATTAGACAAATAAAATATATTTTGACGTAGTAATATTAATGAAAATTTTCTTTACTTTAGTAATTAAGAAGATGCTGTATATTTATGAATATACGTGCTATATGAATATGAAATACGATACGGATAAAATACATTTTTATCTGTAAAATATCTGTAAAAGATGTCTGTGTGTCAAAAAAATCCGTTAAATATCATGGTACATAATTTCCAAACGTTTCCAAACACGATCAGCTGTTAAAATAAATTATAATGGATGCAACGTAGAATAAGGTAACACGTGTATAACAAACGTTTGCAATATCCCTCGGTAAGATTAGGCTTTTGATATGTACATTATATATATATATATATCAGTCTTAGAGATTTAGCACGACTCACATTTTGAAAAAAAATTTGCTAAAAAAGCTTGCACGAAAAAAATTATCAGATTTCTACAAGCTAATTATAAGAATATCCCTCAAGCTACTCTTGAAAAAAATTTTTTTTATTAACTAATAATAAGTAATTTCTAAATAACATTGTAAACTTTTGTAATAAGATATATATGTACCTTAATCCCTAGCAAATTATTATTTTATCAATGTAAATTTCAATTATTCCATAAAATTCTGTTTCAGGTATAATATGAAGAATGTACTAATTTAAAATGTACTTAATTAAAGAAGATTTATAGAATTATAAAATTAAATAAGTAGATAAATTAAAAGGCAAATTGAGACGCAAATTAAAAATCTATTGAATGAAAAGTGTTAAACAAAATAATTACAAGGTTAAAAAAGAAATAAGGTAAAATATACATCTCATGTTATTATACATTATGTACAATATGTATATTTTTTCTTTTTTTTTTATTATTTAATTTGTACTTTACAATTTGTCCAACTGGACATTTGGTAAATACATTATGTATATGTTACTCTGTTCTGGCGAGGAAGTTAGTACTTTTCCTTGAAAGTCTCACGGATATCCCACCCGCTTAGTTAGTTTTATTTAGCCTAGAACCATTAAGTAGCAGTGGGTCGAAAATTCTGACTTCTACAGCACGTGTTAACTCTACGGGGTGCATAATGATACGTTTCAAGACATTCTGTACTTTCGTTAGAAAAAAGGGAAACAAGGAAAAGGACAAATATATAAATCAGGCACCCTTATTTTTAATATTTTGTATGTACATTATTTCGACCATTTGGTGAAAATTGTAAAGAAACAATATGTAACAATTAAACTCATTTTATTTCCAAATCGTTAGTTAATATTAAGATATATATTTATTTTTTATTCTTTTTATTGTTAATTCTAGCTCTAAAGGCCATACATGGACTTGGTTTATATAACCGTTTTTCTTATCGCTCACTCCTTCTCGTCATGTCATTTCTAAACGTATAGATCTATAAAAAGCATACCTATCACCTATAACCTATACCTATAACCTATACCTATACTATTTCATAGGCATTTCCTACAACTAATATTAATATTTTGTCTATGATATTCAAACAATTAATAAATAATATCCCTCATAAACCCTCATATCTCATAATAGATAATAAAAATAAGATCTATTTTTTAATAATGATAGATAAAGTTTCCCAGAAAAGACATGTATTTACCAAATGTCCAGCTGGACAAATTGTAAGGTACAAATTAAATAATAAAAAAAAAAAGAACAGACATTTTACACGTAATACACGTTACTACGTCAAAATGCTCAAAATGTTATAGAATACGAATACCTTAATAATCAGCTAATTTGTGCTAGTCAGAGTTCATTATATTATGCAAGCAAATTCTGAATTTTGAATTACCGTTATGATTATAAAAGGGAGTTCCAAAAATTTCGTTAATATTTCCATGGTTATTTCTTCTCCTTTTTGCATTTTACAATTTTATGAACTTCCGAAGAAACCAAGGTATCTATAGCATTATAGTAAATTATCTCTTTTCAAATCACAAAAATGTAGCTTATGTCTCTTGTTTGTATAGTGAACTTCTGTAACATTACATTAATATTCCAATATACGTTTCATATCTTGATAAAACAATATATAATTTACTTTACATTTCTCAGCAATGTTATCATTTGTATAACCTTTATGCATTATTTCTCTGTTTGGCCGCTAATGGATTGATACTGGTAACTTGTGACCTGTAGCTTGTGACTTATACAATGCTGCCAATAGTATTAGTTTCGCTAGTGATATTATCATTAGTAACATTAATATTATTAGTGAAATTTTACAAGTTAGCATGTAACGCTAATAAATTCTCTTGCATAATAGCATTGAATTTGGCAATGAGACAAATAAAGATCAGTCAATTTTACAAATTACAATTCAGCTAATCTGACTTCTCCATTTCATATAAAATTGTAAGATTATAAAATAGAAGTTTAGAACGTGTTACTTATAACTTCTCAATTTACTAATATCATTAATTGATGAATCATTGTGCATGGCGGCATAGTATTTATAATATTAATAATTAATAATATAAAATAATAATAATATATAACAATTATAACATAAATATTTCTTCCATTTCATGGTCTTACTTACAAATACTATTTCTTTCCATAAGTAAAATCAAATTCTTATTTCTTATTTGTTTCTATACTTCGAGCGGTGCATTGTTCAGCGACCAGAAAGTGTCGCCGGACCTGAGGTAAGAAATTTTCAAAGACAATATGTTTTCTATAAAACATTTGCGAGACTTTATAGAATCTGCACAGAATAAGCATCCGGCGCGAAGGAAGACAGTTGCTCTTGCGGCTCGGTTGTTTACAACGGAAGGATGGTACGTGCGTCCCTGGGCTTTGGCCAAATGTCTTTATTACCTCACTGTTCTTACAGGCCGCAAATACGGCAAAAGTAACTTTTCCTTACGTTAGTTCAAACGTAAGATATATGAACATGGAGCTCAAAGGATATGTTAAAAAAGAACCATAAAGACGAAGAAACTACAGTTACATTGTCACTTACGCTTATGTCAGCTGAGAGAAGTTAAAGGAAAAATTTAGTAAGCATCAAATTATTAGAGTTTTTCTTTCGCAGCACAACATCTACAAAGTAACATAAGGGATTTATTTCGAGAGAACGTCATATATCAGTAGATAATTTACGGAACTTGTATTTCTATTGCTAAGGACGCAGCCTTAAGAATAATCGTGCACGTATATGTACACCAGTACACTGTATCTAAAGTTCAGTCAGTTTATGGACTATACGCAATGCTTAAATTCTGGTACGAAGGCGTGCAGGGAGATTGAAAGAAAGAAGTAACATTTTTCTTCTTTTTCCATTTTTTCAGGGTAAAACTAAGGTTTCTTTTAAAGGTAAAACTATTTTTGTATTTCTGTATTTAAAAGAATACTACAGATTATACACATATGTACATATAATATACATATGTATATTATATAATGTAACATACATATAAAAATACACCAAAATTTCTATTATTCATTTTTCCACAGAAATACAATAATTATTGTCTTTTCTTTTAATAGATAATAAAGAAAGTTTATTCAAAAATGATTAATATAGTTACAGTTATTATATAAGAAGTTTGGGATGTTGAATGAACAAAGTAGTATTTTATAGTATGTAAAAGAAAAATTATTTTCATAAATCTATGACCAAATGTAATTGTATAGATAATTAAATATGATACTTTTAATGTGAGAAATAATTAAATTTAATATGGTGACACTGGTGACTTTCTATCTGAATAGCTTTAAGAGTGCTTATTAAATACACATTAAATAAAGTAATTAATGTATATTTACATTATAATTGTAAAAATAATTTACGTATACCTTGTTAACTTTATCGCAATATTTACCACATAATTTTATCTGAATCTTGGAGAATCTAGCATATTTATAAAAAATGCTAATAATTGCAGAAGAGTTAAGATAACCTTGATATATTAAGTTATTATTGTATGAGTAATTAAAAATTAGTGTTATAAAAGGTTTCAAATTTTATATACAGAGTAATTACAGCTGGATTATTTATAATTCTTCATGAGTAAATAAGAAAAAGGTATAGAATATAAATAAAATCTTTTGGAGATTTATTTTTCAACGAAATCCAGTTTAAAATTGCAAATGTATGCAGTTATAGTTAAAATACAATAAAATACGGTTTATCAAGCGGCATATAACATTGTGATGTATAATGGACATACATCGTACATATAAATATATATATGTGTATATAATATACATACATATATGTATGTATTTAGAGACCTAGGCAACGTTCACACTTCTGAATTTAAACAAAATACGTTATCGACAATATGTTATTGCGCCAATTACAGAATTGTTAAAACAAATTGTATATGCACATTTTTCACTTGCATTATTTATCATGCATAATATTTTGCGCTAATTGATTCAAATTTTCAGTATCTTTATTGTAAACTACGGTTTTAAGATGAATTTACAAATAAAAATCAAGTGACATAAAATCTGAAAATTTTCAGAGCCAAGTGATTATTTCTCCACAGCTAATCCAATATTTTAATATTGTTCGTTAAGAAAGTTACTTTTACATACTTTCTAGTTGAAGCATTCTAGGTGAAGCACCGTTATGTTAAAAACATTCTCGAAGTCGAGTAGCATAAATCTTAAGTCCATACATATATAATGAACTTAAAATTTGAATTTTTTAAAAAAGCAAAAATCCAACGGAGAAACGGGACTCTACATCCTTCTCGTATCTTTTCATAAAGGATTAACTCATAACAGTTTATAAGTATGTAACGTCAAGCAGTTAATTTGAATTGCTTTTAATTAATTTGTTACTTTTAGAATAAGCGCAAAGTATTTGTTGGAAAAATGAATTTCTCAATAAATTTATATTATTTTGCAATCCATAAAATAAGTAGAAAACTTGTCATTAAGAATGTCGTACAAAATTGATTGCAATAAATTTAATAATATAAAATTTTATAAGCATTCTTTGAATTCAAGCCTTACTTTTAGTAAAATATGTAAAACGACTGAATTTATTTAATAGACAAGGTCATTCATGAAATAAAATTTACAATATTAATAATGACAAAATTTCAAACTAATTATAGAATAACCTCAAAAAATTGTAAATTACTCATTATGATATTATGTGTTGTTCATTAATAACTATAATAGGAACATAAATCGTTTTATTTATTGAAAACGACTATCATTAACTTCAGTTGCATAAAATTTAACATTTCTTTTGAACTATATATATTATTCACCAATTTTTAATTCATACTTCTTTGCTTAATGGATGACAAAATATGGTGAAAAATATAGTGAAAATTATAGTAAGCAACGATTGTGATTAAGTTATTCAAACAGTCTTCATAAATAATTCGTTTAAAACTCTACTGCACCCACCTTTCTTTGATCCTGAAAAGCTGCTGGTTAAAAGATAAAAGATCCAACACACCGTAGCACAACTTTATAAAAGTTTTTGTCATATTTCTTCTTCAAGATATACATATGGTGAACCACGTATCAAGAACTTTACGTGAAATCGTACAGCCTTCGATACTTTCCAAGAAAATATGTAATTTGAAACGTATTCGATGATTTATCGTGTAGGTTGTATTTCATCCTATTCCGTAGTTCTTTGGAACTCTTCGGACAATATTTGTATTATCTTTATATAAGATGTCTTCGAAGTAAGAAGTACCTTTATTTTGAAATTTTACGTATTGCAATTTAAGAATCTACAACGTCTTTGATCAACAACTTGAAATTTGATACATTTAGTTCTCAAATATATAGATTTAATTCAAATCATAATAAATATATTAAAATTGAAAAAGTAATATTCTTGTATTATTTCTTAAATCATAATAATGTTAGAAGTTTAATGTAATTTAGATAGTTAATATTTATTTTAACTCCATTTAAAAAGAAATTTACCAAGTAATATTTACACATGAATAACATACGTAAATACATATTTACAAATCGAAGAATTATATGTTACTAATACATTTCAGTTTTCCGTAATAAAATTTCTTATTATGATCCTCTTTCTTATAATAAATCTCAAATAAAAAGACTTTTAGAAATACAACTTCATCTTAATTTGTAATACATATATTACCTACGGAATAATACTTATTTATTTAAAATGTAAAAGTATAATATGCTTCAAACCTAATCTATTTTCCATTATACGTATAATTCTCTGGAACGTTCTCAACAATATCTGCATTATCTCCATATAAAATCTCGGAGAAACATATTTCCAGCGAGCCACCACTTGATCTTACTGGCGGAAATATCCGATGAAACCTTCTTCCCTCTCTTTCGCATCTAGATTAGTAAATAATCTTCTCCACTTCGTTTTTATAGCCAATCGTATCACGTGTTCCTTTCTTGTAGTCTTGCATATAGTATAGCCGTAAGTAGAACAAAGATAGGAGAAAAACATCGAAAAAGGTACCAATAAAGAAGTACAATCGAAGTCCAAGTATCAGCTTCTACAGCTGGGCACAATGTTCGTATTACACAACGTAAATATTCGGCTTGAAACAAACGGCAACTATTTAAAGCAGACTACGAAATCGTATTTCAAGGATCGCCAACGCCGCTGGCGTATGATTGTTTTAAACCCAAAATAGAAATTTCACCATGTAAATATGCTGTAGTAGACACGTAAATAGATATTTATATGCGTACATATATATAGATATGTATACATAAATGTGTATATATAAATAGCGTTTACTTTTGTCTTCTGCAATACATTTTTATAATGCCTTGGAATTAACACGTTTTCTCATGACATAAACTGATAATTCGATCACACATTTGGAATTATTGCATTTCAGTAATTTTCATATTTTTAGATGAATAAAATTTGTAAACTAATAAAATGGAGAGAAATTTACGTGTATTTACGCGTATATATCATAATTACGATTTACCGATGTGTTAATCATAAATGTTCTTCGCAACATAGAATTTCCATACTTCTGCTCATATTTTCATCATTTCTATGCATACGACAGGTATCACAGAAGCAGTCATTTGTGCAGAAATACGTATTATTACACACGAGTGCACGAGTGTTTGACCACTGATGCATTTCCATTGTTCACATTACATTATTGCTGCAAAGTTCAATCGAGATATTTTCGAAACAGAAATTGACAATAACATTTAACATTTACGTACAATTAAAAAAAACATTAAAAGTTACTCATTTAAAGCGATTAATTGTTAATAATGAATATTATTAGAAAATTATGATTATAATAATAGGGTCTTAAATGCTTTATTAGAAAATTATAACAAAAATACAAAAATTATACATTATAAATGACAAAATAACTGGATTGTTTTTCGATCGATTGATGACGTTTATTGAAGTTCTTGCTCAAAGTGTCATCCGTTCTTGTAAATACAACACTGACAACATTTTTGTGCAGAATCAAACAAACAACCAGTCATTTATGATTTTGATATTCTTGTTATAACCTCGTAATAAAACATTTATAACCCTGTGTTTATATAACATCTTTTTCTTATTTCTAATCATAGAACATGCTGACACCGTTTGATGGAATCAAGATGAAACAGGTTGTGCAATTAATTATAGTCATAATAACTAAATCTAAATTGGCGAAATAGTTTCTTTGAACTACTTTTTAAATTATAATATTGCAAATTTAATTCAATTTAGATATGAAGTTTCTTTTAAACAGAACAAAAATGAAATTTTCATTATTATTAGACTTAAAGCGAAAAGGTTGATATTAATTTCATTATTATTTAAAAAAAATCTTTCTCCTTAAGTAATATTAATGCATCTAAAGCAAACATACATAAATCAACAAATGATATCTTACTAATATATTTTAGTCTTTTTTTCTTTTGTAACAGAAGTTCTTGTTACGATGCTCATTCCTATAATAAATATAAAATTAAAATCTATTATATTATTTTACTACATACATATTGTACATAGGTATGTACATATATATATATATAGATATAGAACGATGCTTAATTACCTAGTTGAAATGTAAAAATTCACAAGGCGATATTCTAATTGAAACCTTGTTACATAAATTATAAATGTATTTCCATTGCCTTGAAAAAAAGGATTGCATTCATAAAGCAAAGAAATCCTACTTTACACTGATATAGGTTTAACCTGATCCGAACCATTTACGCTATAGCTCCATCTCTGTTTATCTCTCTAAATAACGTGTATATAAATCCTACGATTTCGTAACGAAATATTCTTTCTATCGCACGCGACAAAGTGAGTCAATAGCAAGCGCAAACAGAAAAATATCAAAAAAAAAAAGACAAATGCACGGAGCAAACAGATAAGTTGGTGACAATCAGGGAAGCATTCCATTTTTCTTACTCATCGTAGTATGTTACTAAGCTTTTGGTCGCCACTATCCAATGAGCGTGAGAAACACTGGCACAATACATATGAAGGCGTATCATTATACACGTTGCGTTTGTTTGGAAGCAATTGCGAGTCGTGACTAACAGACAGTGACGAATATTGGACTCCTCGAGAAAGAAACAGTCGATCGATGGCCGTGTGTTCAAAAAGGTCCGATCGAACCGTTATTTGTCGGTGAGTATCTTTCAAGTGGTGAACGGGTTCCGTTGTGATAAAAACAGCAAGCGAGCTCTCTTACGTTAAGTCTTGGTATTAGTGGCCCTGAACGACTTATACCGCGAGTTCTGTGTGAGTTAATTACCAAAGTAGTGTATTCGTGGAATGAGATACGAATGACATTAAGCTTAGTGTACGTGTGAATCTGTTGATCGGTATCACGAACTCGATACTTTTGCTCATTTCACATTGCACAAACTTCTATTCTATGCCGTGATTCCACGCATATGTATATACGAATCGCGGTTTTTGTTCCCGGATCATACTTATATTACGTATAAAATTGCATTCCCAACAAGACCTAACCTCTTTCTAAGAAATATCGCGGCCACTCGGAGCAACGTTATCGATTCGGAACACGTTGATTCTGATCACGTCGGCGAAACAAAACGAACGAACTCGCGAGAACATCGATTGGTTTCTCCGGTATCGAACTGCAAGTTGTAATTGTCCGACAATTGTTATATCTCCTTTAAGCGGCAAATGACCTTCACACGAGTAAAGCTCTTTAAGATCTTTTCTGATGTGTGAGGTAGTCTGAACCGATAACATCGATTATCTACAAGCTATCAGTGAACTTCGTGGAAAAACTGTCGCAACCAAAATGTCGTCCAAAATAGTTACGAACGAGAAAGTGATTTTACGAAAGAAAAAATGTAAAACGAAAACAAATGGATCGAATGCGATAAGGTGACAAGCAGCGATGTAGTATACAGTGGCGTGGTGGATATTTAGAGGAGAAAGTCATTATAAGCCGAAGCAAATATCGACTGTAAATATCGATTGTATGTCACCGTGTGTACGATGTGTCAATGTGTGAAGTGTATATTTGAGGTTAGATCACCCATTGATGGACCACGTGCGGCTATATGTGCATGGCGCGAACTTTTAAAATGGTGAGTCCACTAATGTTACTTTTAACTAAAATTTTCATTAATTAAATTAACAAAAGGCATGGATCTATCTAGATTAATATATTTTACATTATTATTAATTCATTTACCGATTTATGATCTCTGTACTAAAATAATATTAAAAGCAGATATAAGAATTTAAAACTAAAGCTTCTCAATGCTAGAAAGGATAAATGAGGTAAATAATAAATAATAATAAATATTAAAAGAATATTATAGAATTATAAAATATTGAATATTAAAATATTGATAAATTATAAAATATTGATCTACATTTATATCGTTTTTTTAAATATATACGTTAAATATTGCGTTATCTTACATATTATGCAGCATGTGATTTATATATAAAAAAATTAGTTATTGAAAAGCAATATAGTTCAAATCTTTTCTGCATAAATACAAAAGAATAGAATTAATATGCTGTTCACAAATTTGATATGCAATCAATGAACAGTGAAAGGTAATGAAGCGGAAGAAACATTAAGGCGCTGGAACATTTCATCGTTTTATAGTAAATGTGATGTGAAATTGAAGAATCCGTATATGTATCTATTTACATATGTAGCTCGTGTGGCACTCAAATATCTATATGGAGTTCTTTATGTCGTTGGCCATTTAAACAAGGTTGACTTAAAAAGTACAAAGAAGCAAGAGTTACGAGATGTGACACGATCAGAAACTTTATACATACTGGAATATGAACAGACTTGTATGAAATCCTATCGGTTTAAGTTTACATCGAATTCGTCAAATTTATTAAATAAACAGATTTTATAGAATAATATAGTAGACACGCAAACATACCACTTTTTAAAAATATATGCTTATTTATTATAATAAATTATTTTAAAAAAGATAAAAATGGTGGTAATTTTTCAAAATTATAAGGATTATTTTGAATTTTATTTTTAGTAAAAGCTAATAAATATTAATATTGCCTTTTTGATAATTAAAAGTAATCATAACACAAAATTTATATCATAATAAATTTTATAATTAGTTTTTTAATTTAATATGTAATCTATTTTTAATTCGTATGCTAATATGTATAACAGCTTCAAAGAAATATCTTTGTATATGAAACATATTTTTGTTATCAATATTAAATATATGTACATAGAATTAAATCTTTATTTTATGTTTCGATTAGTAATATGAGAATAACAAATTGTATAATGAAAATTATAAATAGGTACAACTTATAATAATAAATTATAATATTATAATAAAGATACTAGTATTGTAATAACTGTATTATAGTATGTATTTCTATATTTAAAATGATACATTTTTAATAAGTAACTTGTAATATAAATAATTTTATTTTTCTGAACTCTCTGTTAACCAAGTTGCTAGATCTTAAATCTCTAAGTGTACATATCACGTGATATCGACATCATAGATTAATTTAATGTTATAAAATACTGACAAACAATGATTATAATTTGTCATGACTAATATCTATTATAGAGATATTAAACTTCTCGAATTCAAAATTTGTATATTTGTAAACATTTCTTTATAGATGTAACCAATAATTTTAGAACAGATTTTTTTTTAGTAAATAATTAATTTTTTTACATACGAAGTGCCCTGCTAACAACAGAAATCTGAATATTTCTGATATTAGTTCAATATTAAAAGGAGTAATAAATATTTGTAATAAATATTTTTCTTTAAAAATCTCTATCGAAACAGATTTTAATATTAGTAACAAATAAGCTCTGATATTAGAAAGATTGTTCTTATCATTACCAAATGCTCTTTTAGTTGTTATTACTTTCTTACTTTCAATATCAGCGGGAACAATTTATATTTCATTATAATCCACGTACATATAATATTTACTTACAAACATTTGACGTTAATAACTGGATTATAAACCGATTACGTGCAGAACATTTAGTGGGATGTGGAACTAGGTTACACATTATTAATTCTAATTTATCTAATTGTATACTATACCACCAATATAGAGCAATATCCAGAAAATTACGTACTCTGCTAGGATATTATACGAACTTATTACAAAATATTAAAGCGAAGTACATATATAGTTATATCTAATATTATATATTTTTTAAAAAAAAGCATAATTTTTATGACATATTGAAAATTCCATTCATAATTTTGTAGAGCTATATTTTTTAACTATAAATAATGTTATTAATTAATTGTAAACACAAATAAACTAAATAATGGTTTTATTTCAATAGTTCCTATAAAAATATATTCTGCAGTAATCTCTAATATACTCTATCATCTAAAGAATTAAAAAAGAACGATTATATTGAACACTTCTAAAATGTGAAGAAATTCCTTTATTTCTCGTAACAAAAATAAATAAGATTACATTTAAAAAATGTTTATTTCTAGATAGGTAACTCAAGTCTTATGTTATCCTACGGTTCACGTACACTTTATTAAAATAATAATCGGGTTATACTTAAACCATGTAATAAGCTTCTGATCATGAAAAGTACGAGTATTACATACTCTGCTTGCGTACAATATTCGTTTTAATAGAATTTCATCCGGCAATTTTAATGCCGTCAAGCTTAAGATGAAGCTGTGCTCTCAAGAAATGCGGCTACTACTCGCTTGAATACACGTCACCTATCAGTTCCTTTGATCATGACGTGTTACAACAATGTGTGAGTGTGCTTTAGAGAGATTGATAGGCGTTGAAGTAAACCTAGTTTGCTAGACCCTTTTTAATCGATTCTCAAACGTAAAAAAAGAACCCCTTTTCGTAATGTCCACCGCGTAATAAGTGTGGGCTTAAATCACATTATTCAGAAAAATATTAAATTAAAGACCAAGAGTTGTACAATATTAAATGTCATATTCCAATTTTCTTGAGATTATGGAACTAACAACTGAAACCTGATATAAGGTAATCTAGTACTTCAATGCGCTGACAATTACATAAAACTTAGATAAGAAAAAAATTTAGAAAGATCTACGTCCAATAAATCCTTAGTATATATTAGAAAGTAATTCTCTATGAACTTTTGATATATAGGACCCTTGTCTATGGAATGATAAAATAAAAAAGTAAAATAATATGAAGATAACTAAATACTGAAATTTGTTGGTATATAATTAAATAAAATTTAGATAAGGAGAGATTTAAATAAATTTGTAGAATAGCTTCTACCGTTATAAAATAATTTTGTATTAGATTTTCCTTTATACTACATTTTTCTTATCGAGATAAAGTAACGTGGGAATTGTAAAATAGTAAAATAACACGAAAACAAGTAAATAATAATATTTGTTCATAATTGAATGATATTTAGGCGGAAAAAGGTTTAAAGTAGATCGAATAATCTAATGTAATGATAAAGTAGCATTATGAAATAACTTTATATAGATTCTCGCAATATTAATTAACAACAATAATTAACAACAATATTAATTAATCCATGTTTTAAAATTGGATTAAGGGAGTACAGAACCATGCGCCTTTAAAATATCAAAATCTTTTTCTCCTTGCATTTCTTATTACAATTTGATATTTGTATAATACTTTGGTAAAATGATATTTTGAAAACCTAAGAAAGGGCGATTATAAGACTTAATACGAATGCATTTTTTTGTTTTGGAGAAAGATTAATTTAAAACCTTAAACATGTTTTTTTTTTTTCGAAACTTTATTTTTCCCTTGCTCCCAGTAGATTTCCAAAACTCTTCAGCCGATCAACTTGAATATTTTACACGCCATCCTATATTATTTATCTTGTAATATGATCTAGGTTGTAGTTTATAATTTTTTTGGTGTTTAGTCCGTTGAATTGTTATAAATTTTTATAAATATTAAAGTCAATCGTTTTCAATGAGAAATAAAATTTGTTCGTTAATAAGTATTCGTTTCCTTATTTTTCAAAATTATGGAAAAATTATACACCGCATTGAAGATAATGAATTATTGTTCGTACAAAATTTTTTACTTTTTTCAACGCAATCGCATTTGTTGCTGTGTGCAAGCGAACGAAGTTCCGCTAGATATGGAATCAGATAATGTTGTACCACTTCGTCATTTTGTAATTTTGTGTAATAAAACAAATATGAATGTAGAGTTAAGATGTTGCTTAAAGAAAAATGTAAAATAAGATCATAATATGCACTGAAAATATTTTTAGTAAAGATATAGAAACACGAGATATATAGGAATTGCATAATTCTTATTGTTATTTTTTTTAATAGGAAAATATTTCTATTTTGCTTCAGTCGTAAGTTTAATGTGAGTCAGACTTAACGTAATATTGTCATAAATATTACTTATTTACAGAGCGAAATGAAAATCAGCTAAAGATATTTTCAATGTTTATCAGATATTCGGAAGAAATCGTGCTAATATTTAATTATTTCGCCTAAGATATTTTCTGCTTCATCAATTTCTTTTTAAAAGTAAACTAAAATTGTAGATACAAATATTCTAAAATTCAATTTAAAGAAATAAAGAATTGTGTATTGTTTTAACAGGTGATAGTTAGTTATCTCTTTAAATATGACAGAAAATGTATCTTTTTTTAGAACATATGTATAATAGTTATCAAAATAAACATTCAAATCTGATATTGATTCTCTTCCAGATACGAATGGTTTCCTGTGTTATTTTTGTAGCAGATGTTCTTTTTAATCCACCGATAAACCTTCACTAATCTGTTGAAAAGATTTTCAGTCTTTAAAAATGCTGCTTCTATCCGAGTTTTTCGATAAACTGTAAAATTAATTTATAAACTTCAATCAATTATTCATTCAGAAGATCTATATCAATTGCAAAAAATCATATTTTTAAAACTTTGTAATTCATTTACATCAGTAAATCTTTATTAAACTACGAACAAATATTGCTTAAAATGAGTATGATTATAAAAGGGGAATGTTAGTCATAATTGAAGAATATTCGTCATTAGTAAGAAGTAATGAAGTTAATCATAAGAAAAGAATAACCTTCAGATATTCTTTATTTACTTAAAAAATATTATATTCCATAAAAATTAATCATTTCTTGAAGACAATATAATCAGATAATTTAATTTCAAATATAAAGTGTTTTAAAAAAAATGTATAGCTATGGAAACTGAATTCAAAACTCTACACAGGAATTTGAACTGTAAATTCAGGGTATTCGTGATATTCTTCCATTTAACTCGGTAGTCTTCATGATAGTATAATTGTAGAGTATACACAGCGTTAAAGGATCGATAAATGTATTCACGGATTAGGATTATATGAGTTCATTGACTTCACTTTCATTTATAATTTATACCCTACATCATTGCTTTCTACTCGATTATTCTGGAAAGCAACTTGAGCTTCATCATTGAAGACTCAATGCTTTCATATCATGCATTATAGCAATGATAATGTAGTAGAAAAGATGTTCAAGAGGATTGAACCAATAAACAGAAGTGAAATATCTAATTATCTCTTCCGTCGTAAAGATAATAAAATAACATTAGTAGTATGTATTGCATATACGCACATAATCAGGTTTAAGTAATTTTTTGCGTTAATTAAGAGTTTCATTTGATTTTGTTTATGTCAATTAAAATATCTTTTCACCTTAATTTGGAAACTTTAGAAATTAAATAATTATTAAAATTATTATATAAATTTAATAATTATTCATAAGTATATTCTGTACGTTGAATTCGGTAATTTTTTAACATGTTGTAAATGTCAACATTTGGGATAACTTCTTCCTTTCACGAAAATGTTGGACTCTCTTAGTTTTCAAGATATTCGCGAAAATCTGTCCGCACGAAACTCGCTTTACGATAACCGGATAAAATAACGCCAAACCTAACCTAATTCTTATCTTTTGTTTATAGTTAATATAGCTTTGGGTTAGGTGCGATCTTATGCGGCCACCGCGAGATGGCCAGCAATCCATCGGCATCCACTGTCATGGACGCACAATTATAAGCAAACTTTACCGTGTGATGCCGATACTGTTGACAGTTTTTTGCAAGTATCTCGCATATTTTCGTATCTTGCAGGTAAACTAAGGGTTTGATGTTTTCATGACAGGACAAAGTTGTTCCAAGTGTTGAATTTTATAACATATTAAAAAATCATCGAAATTGGTGTTGAGGATAAACTCGAAATAATTACCATAAATTTTAATAACTCTTCCAATGCGTCATGAAGGTATTTAAATGATTTGTTATTAAAACGTTAATTGCTATTTTACTATAAATAAATTATCGATGCTCTCGAACAAAATCAAAATATAGGTAAAACACTGTTTATGTAATGTTAAGTTAACAAAAATTATAACCTGTAATTTTGTTTCTTTTGTAAAAAATTAAAAAAGTTATATTCATACTAATGCATTATAAAGAAAATTATACCAAAACTTCTTATGAATAAATTGCTCACAAAGTTTCTCTTTGAGAAATTATATAGAACACATTTTAATTAATAAAATGCTTAATGAAAATTTTATTCGTTATACATCACATTATATGCAATTATATTCAAGTGAATTTTTCATTGCTCATGAGAGAAAAGATTATAATTGTTTGTAATTCCTCATTCTAATGAAAAAAGTATTAATACTACAAATAGATTATTTAGTGACTAAACAAAACGATATATGTATAATAATACAAATAATAGAGACGCAAAATAATATTCAGAAATATAGACAACTGCATTTATCTAATCTTCAACATTCAACGTGTATCATTGTTTCAATAAGTAAAATGATTATTACGTGATTTGATTAAAGCCTTTGATACCTATATAGAACGAGTCACTAAGAACTGTCACCTGAAATAACCCGTTATCTACTGACTTTAACAAAAATTATTTGAAGTGAAAGGAGCCTGATCAGATGAATATATTTTGATTTTTCGGTGCCTCGTATTTTCTGAGATATCAAGGTGACCTTGGGTTTTCTAACAGTCGCCCTAACCTTTTTTATACTCCACTATAGCCGTTAAAAAGGTTACGACTGTGAATTCAACTATCTATAATAAGGTAACAAAACGAAACGACAATTTGTGAAAAGTAATTTAATATCAATGTTTACATTTAAAGTAGATGTTCAAAGTTGTGGCCGTTCATACATGTGTCGACACTGTCCCAAACGGCACGACGCAACGTAATGTCGCGTCGGTACGAAACACGAACAGCTTGCAGTGTATCTATGAGACATAATTCATTATACACCTACTTTAAACGGAAACATGGAAAGTAAGTTACTTTTCACAAAATTTCATTTCGTGTTGAGATACAAGGTCAACTAAAGATCATTTTATTATAGGTCGTTGAATTCTACAAATATATAGTTGAAAACAATGGAGTATAAAAAATATAGGGTGACTGTTAAAAAATCTCCAGATCACCTTGGTATCTCAAAAGATATAAGACATCACAAAATCAAAATAGGATACATACAAATGAGGATACTTGTATAATAAATGATTTCACTTCAAACATTTTTTGATATGTTGTACAAATATTAAATTAATGTTACAATTATACAAAAAATATAAAATAAAGAAATATATTCAAATCATTTAAGGTTTTCAAATTTCAACTCTCCTGTTAATACCTGGAATTCTAAATCTTTCACCAAGTACTGTGGAAATGTTCATTCTTAAAGTTATTAACGCGTTTTTAACAGTTCTAAACTCTACAGATATAAAACGACTGAACCTTGATACCAATTTAAAAACAACTTTGAAATGATCACCGATCGAACGATCATTTTCTTCTCTCTCTAAGTTATTCCTCTTTTAGTTAAACTTTGTTGTAATATCAGAAGTGAAAAAAATGCATATATTTATATCTACATATAAAACAAATAGAAATATATTTCTTAGTATCAAAAGTTACCTAAAAAAATATTTAAGCACCTTTCGTTACTATTTTTAATTAATTTCAAATGTTATATTTCTCATTTATGTGTGTTTTTATAGTTGAACTAAACTTTTGAGATGTATAATATTTTTTTGAATATTTAAATAAAAGTCACTAACTCGAAATCAATACTTTTGAACCATATAACAGTGACACACAATAGTTCTTGCGTCATTTTGATTTATTTTCTGTATTTTAGGAGATGAAATGATTTTTTATGTTTATCGCGTAAGGTATGTGTGTGTATATACAATAAAAATTTAAATTAAGTAATCTAACTCGAATCTAACTTCAATTGTTACTTAAAATCAATACTACAAAGCCATACTTTTATGAATATAACTAAAAAATTAAACCTAAGCATAAATTTATTTCATCCACTAAATATTACAACAAATAATATACTTTGGATGTTTTATGTACATATTTTTACATATTCTATGTAAAGTATTCTATTTGGTATATTTTGCATCTTCAAATTTCTCATAACACGTTGACTACCACGCGTGTTATCAAAGAAATCTCCGTCAGGCCACGCGTACAGCAGTACCAAGCGTTCTCTGCTACGTGCTCCCATCGATATTTTAGCAATGCGAATCGCTCAAGCGGTGGTCTCAAGAACGATCTTTCGTTTCGTTTGTTCGCAACATTAAAACCACTAGCTGTTGTTGAATATAACGAAGGAAAGCGTGGTATAGATTATTCCGACCAAATGGTTTCTTATGCCACCACAATTAGAAAAGGAATCAAATGGTACAGAGAACTTGGCCTTCGATTATTTCTGGCAATTTCTGTTGTAAACGCTTTGACAGTTTACAAAATTGCAACAAGGAAAAATATAAATATTAGAATATTTAGACGATTATTAGTTGCAAAATTATTAAGACTGTCTGAAAATACAAAAAATCCTTGTCTTCGACGGAGTCGGCATAATATCGCCGTTCGGAAAAACGATTCCGGAAGAAGCATTAGACGCGCATGCAAACTACGTTATGCGAATAAAAGACGTGGAATAGAGCGAACAAAGGCACGAAAGAATTTGAAGAAAACAACAACTTATTGTCCAAATTGTCCCGACCAACTTCAGCTATGTAATAGAATGCTTTAAAGTTTTACATTCCAAATAATTTTTTTAATAAACCATCTTCGTATTTTTATTTTATCTATTATTACAACTATTATTCAACTATTATTACAATTAATTATTAATTAACAATTTATTATTATGGAATATCTTTTCAAATACCTACGACGATCCTTCGCAAATAGTCAAATAAGCGACACCCGAATATAGGTTAGGTGGCCTGACCAGAAACTTTGCTGACACCTGAATACGGGTGTCGTGGCGGTCAACGTGATAAAAGCATACCCACTCGCAACCTAATACTACATGTATGAGTCAATTATAATAAAAAAATTAAAAGTTCCAACGACGAAAGTGAAAAATATGTATCAAATCATGGTCTATTAACGACACGGAATAAATTTTGTTTTCGATGAAACTGTAATTATTCACCGAAATATATTTATACGAATATATCTGCAAACCTTTGGTTTTGATTAAATAAATTACACACTGCAGCACATGTATACGAAACATATTACGAGTTACGAAATTTAATAGATTATGTGGCTTTAGAATATCATTCGCAATTATTGGATGATACAGAGTATACCCTCAAATTTCATTTATATTTACAAACATATAGAACATCGAAACATGCAGTTTTCTATTGGTACAAACATTTCATTTAAGAACGAGTGCAAATGATAAACACTGAGATTAATTCTTTAACTAACGAATACAAATTTACCACTGATTTATTCTTTAATCGACCAGTACAAAATTTATAATTTATAAAACAACGACTAATTCTAAAAGGACAACATATATACCATCAATAAGTAGGACTCACCATATAGATGTCGTCCAGCAATGAATCTTGTATGCACGAATTTATTCTAATAAACTTTCATCGTCTATGCTTTAGTCCCGTAGTAACACGGCAACACGTATGATCCACACAGAAATATGAATTTTCTTCGTGGCTATGTTTCACAAACGATAAGTAACCGGTTCACTGCCGCGAGTATTCGCATCGACATTCAAAGTGAACAACGAGAAATTGAACGGATTCTTCGCGTTCTCTATCGTGCATTTTCACTCCTACGTACAAACTATCATCTAATTCTTAAATGTGCTTTTATATTTCCGTCTCGAACCGACGTAGCAAAAGTCTCTACACATGAAACTATTCGATAATCTAGAAGATTAAAAAGGTGTTCGTTGTTCTTCTTGTGATGAAGAGGAACATGAGTCTGATTACATAAATGCGAATTTCAACTTATTCGAATAAATTGAATAAACGCCGCTTAAAGTAATTAAAAAGTCGCACAACTAGATAATGGCATTTTGCCGAATGACGAGATCGATATTCTTCAAGTTTCGATATATTAGCGAATTAGGTATAAGCAGCATGATACTTCCGTCTTGTGTAATATATATGTAGCTAATTATTTCGAATGTTGAAATATATTTTTTTTTTTTTTTTTTAATATGAATCGTGAGAATTCTTTTATAATTTTTGGTTGGGATTATTTTATATTTATTTGAAATGACCATATTTTTTTATGTAATATATTATGATATTCGTACGATAATTACTAAAATATACTATGTACGAAGAATCAACAATTGTACTAACTCATCTAATTCGATTGTGATCGCTAATTAGTCAATGCAAAAATCAACAAATAAAAAATGCAAATAAAATTAATTTATCCATTAATTTGGTTTCGTTTAAAATATTAATAAATCGTGGATTTTATTGTCCCCTAAACTATCTCTGAAAATTAAACATTAATGAAAAAACAAAAAGATTACTAAAATGTTATATTCTAATATTCAGAATATCTTATTGACCTACATTTCGTATGTTTATAATTTATATCAGTGTTAAAAGTAAATTTTTATATGTCAGATATTTACATACTCTAACATTACAGTACTGAAAAAATTGTTGCAGTAACTCCATTTATACTTTCAGTAAATTGAATTGTCACGATTTTATTTAAACACCGGATGTATAAACTTCAAGCATGTGTTCTAAATCAATAGAAGAATTTTGATTTTGATCTTTAAATAACCTCCAGTTTTCTTGTAACCTTGAATTTCAGAAGAATCATTCAAAGTGTACCGTCTTAATTTTTATATCTCTTCTTCGTACTTTAATATTGATATAAATATGGCAGGATGAGATCATAAGTTGGAAAACAATGAAGGAATATTCTGTATCTCAGGCTCAGTTGCTCCACGCCGTTTACAAACTGTTTTATGTTATATTTATTTGAAAATACACCGTATGTAAAGTGCAATGCATCGTACCATAAAGTTACGTACAACTATGTGAAATTTCTTTCCACGAATTTGGCATTTTACGAGTTTCATTTTATACCGGTTAACAGTTATGCAAATATAAAGGTTTTATTTGCTGAAAAATGCTCGTGCATGGCGTGGACGATAATATGGAAACGATCGAACGAGCCGTAATGTGCAACTTATCGATTTGACGATTTCGTGTAAACTTTCACGCCAAAAACAGTACCCATAAATGTTTTATATATTCATATTTATAAAAGAAGTCATTGAAAAGTTTAATTGTACAATTGAAACTGTGATACTATAAGGAAATTTGAATAAAATCATTAAAATTTACAAAAATATTATAATGACAACATTTGCAATGAAATGTTTCCTTGTATTATAGCGATTTAATTAATTACTATTAAAAGAGATGTCATAAATATTTTAAATTCCTATTCATAAAAGAAATCATTGGAAAATTTATTATAAAATTGAAAGCATAAAACTATAAATAAAGAATGAGATTGTAAAGAAACTGATAGAAATATTATAACGATAATATATTTAATATTATAAAATATTTCTTTTCGTATTATAACGATCAATTTAATCGATTAGATGATCCTAGGTCAGATAAAGTGAATTAATTAGGATCGTTTAACGTTTAATTAGAGTATACATTTTTGTTCATTCAACAGAGCGCATCCTGAGCGTATCTTGTGGTGGTTGAATCCACTTTGAACGTATAACATCGTGTGCTTACACGTTGGCTATAGTATGTATATTCCGATTTGATAACATCAGGTAAATTACTAAACGTGCATGCCTCGCATAACGACAAGCGTTTTCCGCAGAATCAACAGGTCGAACCTGAATCAAATCCTTAATCGCCATTTAAATGATATATGTGCACTTTACATATATATGTGCTTGAAGGCGAAATTTGAACAGGAAAGGAAAAAAGGTAACCGTTCGCTCCAGTGCTATTAGGGAGGGAACTTTTGAGTCGAATATAATAATTCACTGAATGCTTTTCAAACGATATCTTTTGTTGGCATACATGATGTACGTTCTTTGATCTATCAGCGAAGATTGCTAAAAAATTCCGCGAAGATAGACATGATATCAAGTAAACTCAAGCATCGTAAAAGTTGTAATCACTGCTTTATCGTAATTTGGAAGAATCTTCGTGAAACAGTGTCGAAGCGCATCGCTATCTTCATTCATCCGTGTCATGCACCCCTTCTGTTCCATACAACCACTCTGTATACATACATATATATCATCTCCCAATGGCTTCATCCCCCCCCCCCCGCCTTTTTTCCATAGTTCACCCGCGCACTCAATCACATTTTCTCTCGCTTTTACCTCTTTCTCTCTCTATGCCTATCTTTTGTCTTGTATTCCCCTCTTTCCGCTCACACTCACGATACATTATCCCCTATCTCCATTTCTCGCTTCAACTACATTTATTTTCTGTATACTCCACCCAGAACAACGAACATAAAAGATAAAGGAGGAAGTAGAGAAGAAAATAAAATAAAAAACAGAGAAACAGCACGTTCGAACGAAGGAGTGAAAGAAGCATCGACTACGAATGGTTTTCTTACGGTTATCGACGGATATCCATAGGTAGCAGATTGAATCGTTTGTTGCAAGAACAGATCGAATATGCATGTAGTAAGTACTTATGTATCCGTTTACGTGTTATATAATTTTCCTTGTTGTTGGTTCATCGCTGATCATGTCCTCGGCCACGGTCATTCCCTTTCCTTTTCGTGGCCATACGTTCTCCAAGCAACGAGAGATCGCCGGTAGAGAGCAGAGAGAAGATACGTTTTGCGACGCATTCACGGGACACGTGAACCACCGATGGAAAGGACAGCAGCGACAGCGAGAGACGATGGTGTCGAAAGCGAATGAATATATACGAATATCAAGACTGAGAAAGACAGAAATGCTCAGGGCGGTGGAGGTTCAGAGAGAGAAAGAAAGAGACCGATAAAAGGAGAAGAAGAGAGAGGGATAGAGGAAGATATATACTGTACACGTCTCTGTCTCTCTCTGTCTCCCTTTTCGTCGCGCACCAAACCGATCGGCGATGTGCAGCCGCGTGCGCCACCACGATGGCCGATCGAAAAAAGTCAACTAAGAAATCGATGACGAAAATGACGACTACAACGACAACAACGATGACGACGAAGACGAGAAAGAAAATGTGGCCTCTCGAACCTATGTCGGCGACGCTTAACGTCGGGGCTGCTCTGGGCGTCGCGGCGCTCACACATCGGCTCACTGAGCTCGAGGTAGGCGACACCGTCGGAACCGAGGATCGCGGCTACGGCCGACAAGAACCGAAAGAGCAAGCCGAGCTTTCCAGATGTTGTTGCGCACGCGCCCTTGCACACCACCTCACAGTTCAATCAATTTTTAGCTATTGAAATGTCGGTTGGATTTCAGATCCATTACTTTTTCTTTGCCAACCACCAGTTTCATTACCATCTTTTTCTCTAAAAAATATCAATGTGTAAGAATATTATTGATAGCATAATTAATTGTTCCATTAATTAACATAAAACTTAAGTGAGTAAGAAATTAGTTGAAATGCATTTGTGGGATTCTAGTTCAGAGGTACATGAAAATGTTTGTAATGAATGTATACTTATTCTTTCCTATGTTTTTTATTTCTAAATTTACAATACGAAAATTTTTTGGTGCAATACATAATTGGTATCCATATCCTTTATATACATGAAGGTATCCTTAAACTAGGAATTATGTTTTATAAAACATTCTTATGTTATATAAAAGAAATGTTACAAATATGTTAATATATTAAAGAATTGGTAAAAAAATTTATATTTTTTTGTTTACAAAGGCTTAAATCTCAACGACTCTGTTTTAAAGAGATATAATTTAATATATAGTATAATACGTATATTTGTGTTGTCTACAATTTAATATGTACAATATATGTTATACTGTACAAAACTATGTAATATAAATTATTAAAATATTAAAAACGTTCTATTCCTGATAGTTCAATTTTACATACTTTTATATTGCATATGTAAAACAACAATATATCGAATTCAACAAACAAATATATTTTTTATAATTTAATAATTTTGTTAATCATTGCGTCTCATATATTCAGTTCATCAAATCAATTAATTATCTTTATCTTTTTCAGAAATAAGAAATAATCGTCAAGGAGTGCGATATGAAAAATCTTCCACATTTACCGCCTTTCTCATATATATTCTTTAAGTATAACTACAATCGATCTTCAATTTGATTAAGTGTTATTTTATCACCACAATTAAATTCTTATAACGGGAAACATTGTTAAAAAACATTCAGACTAAGCATAAAAAAATAATTATGTACGTATATGTATACAAGCAACCGTGTGTTGTAATTACTTAATTGCTCGGTTCTGATTGGGCTGTGTTCCGGGGTAGGGATGGCGGTGTTCTCGGTTCATGATTTGCGCGCTACATGTTGCTCGGCCTCCATTGGCTGAGTTACCTGAAAGGCCGACGAATCAGCCATTTATTTCTAAACCCTTGCTGCTTTTAACCCTCAAAGAACGCCAAATATCGAAATTTTACCGCCTAGAGTTATCGGTAACTAAGACAATTCGTAATATCATTGAATGATATACATGTAACAATAGTGATAAAAATTCATTATTAAAAAGCTAAGAAGAGGAGGCATATACAAGATGATTCTGGTATTTAGTGTGTGCTTTTAAGTGTAAGATAATAGATGTGAGCTTGGTAACAGTGGGGTGTAAGAGACGCGCTCTCGTGGTGGATGCACCAAATGCCAGTGTCAATATGGCCGTTACCGAGAGCGCAGTATGTGGAGAGACGCGGACGCGGTAGTTTCTTCGGTCTCTAACATGAAGTACACTCTGGTAGGGAAAAACGTTTCTACGAAATATTAACACATTTATTGAAAAATTTCAACAAAATGAGTTGTGTTGTGGAAGAGCGGATAAGCAACATGCAAAACGAAAACGCTCGGGTGCAAGGTATGTGGTTATCGTGTTCGTTAAAAAGTGTTTTTCACCGGTTGTTTACGAATGTTTAGCGGCAGAAACACGCTAGTCTTCGCACGCAACCTCCTCGACGCGCATTCGATCGATTTGTCGCTACATTTATTGGCATTGCCAATTCAATGACTACCAACCGAATCTCGAGAAATGCAAATGAAATCTCCAAATAAACGTATACTTTTTGGTGATAGTTTCGGAAATTTTCTGTGAAGAATCAGTCTTGTGCTAAGTGGATAATGCATCTGTGTGTAACACCAGAATTAACCGTTCGATTAAGTTTTTCATCGCATTTATTTTAAATCATTTATTAAATACACTTTTAAATCGATATGTTTTCTAATCTCTGTGTGAATACATATTACTTGGTGATATTGTATAATTTTCACAAACATACATATACAAGTTATTTAAAAATAATTCTTACGTCTAATATAAACTTTAAGCATCAATTTGAAAAAATTTTAATAAAGCCATAATAGATTTACTAAACCGTAAATATTGTTAACACTTTATTGAATAATAAAGAGAGTGTTTAAACTGCTACTCCGACTTTCAAATGTTAAATTTCATTGATTTCTGTTACTATCATTATCGTCATTTTCTATTATTTAAGAACGTTAAATAATTAGTAAAGATAATTCGTTAAATCTTTTCACACTCCTGCATAATTCTATTAATTAGAATTCCTGATATTATTTAGAAAATCCTGCATAAGTTCTATTTGTAAATGTAGCTAAAAGTATTTATTGAGCTCGTGGCATAATAAGTGCATGTACAATAATATCGATAACAAGAAAATATTTTCTATTACGTATAAATTTTCAAATAAATACAAAAATTGATTACACGTGATATGTTACGTTACTGTAACATTGCCTCAATTATTATGTTATATAAGTATATTATGTACATTTGCTTGTGGTATTCTTTTGAAACTTTATTCGTATTAAATACGTGCGGCATCTGTGTTTAAGCAATTTACATTATGAAGCGAACAAGATAAAATTTGTTTTTTTCAAATGAGTTCTTTAAAGAAAAGTTCAATTTGGATAGAAAAACTGAAATTTTGTTTTAAACAATAAAAACAAAAAACTAAAATAAAATTGTTTAATGTATTTAAAAATCTATTTGTTGCTGTCATAACCATTTACGAAACTATTTTTATTTGTTAAACAATTATTTATTTGTTAATGTACAGATACCAAAAAGGAAATGGTTAAAAACAATGGAAGACTAAAATTGAACAATGATGAATCAAAACCATCAATTGTTGAGCTGTTTCCTTGGATCCTAGAGTTTAAAAAAATGTGCAGGTGTATACATACAGAAAAAAGTATGGCATCTTTAACAGAACTTATGCAATTTTATGTGAGGTAATGATTATATCGTCATAAGTTTGTATCATACCCATTTTCAGTTTACCAGTAATATTTTTTCTGGGAACTGGTTTAAAAATCAGTAAAAGTAGATAACTTAGTTCTTCAGATATTATACATTATATGTAGGTATTATTATAAATATATATATATATATATGTAATTATATATATAATAATAATATACAATAAATGTATATATACAATACAAGCGTGTTTCCTTTATGAACATCAAATTAAAATTATTAAGAATATCTGTAATAGGCAGATCATTAGAATGCAGTAGAATAAAATGGTACGAAAAATATAAAGAAGGAAGTGACTATATGGTCCTGAATTTAAAAGATATAATTTTTTTAATATTAAATTATGATCAGTGGAAATATTAGGGAAACATTAGGAAATATTCATCAAGTAATTATTGTAAAACATATTGAGAACAATTGTAAATGAAAGTGATATAATAACAATCAGTATAAAATGTTTTCAAATTATAAGTTAATATCAATTTTTACAAAATTACATTACAAAATTTTGAGGTTGTAAGGGACAAAACAATAAATAAAGACTACTACAAAACGGACAATGCAATAAATAAATACTATTACATAAGGAACAATGCACTAAATAAATACTATTACATGAAGGACAATGGAATAAATAAATACTACTACTACTACTACTACTAATCCTATAAAAATTATTGTTTGTTTTAATTATTTTATATCACATCAAGGTTACTTTAAAAACAATGTTAATTATTGAAAACTTCAATAACTTCATACAATTCTGTAATCATACTCATTAAACTTTTTATGCTTTCAAGGCATAATTAAATTTTTGTATCTGTTTGATATCTGTTAATATCAGTGATATGTTTACATATATAATATCCGTACTAATTATTTAAATAAATTATTAATGAATTACATATTTAAGCATAAATTTGTTATATATAAATCAAATAATATAAAAAGTTGTATGAGTTGCAAATTTTGGATAGGATAGAAATGGATTGCATGTTGTAAATTTATCAGTTTTATTGTATTAAGAAAATGAAAAATGTTTCAGTAAATAATTTGCTTACAGAAATGTAAGTGTCAGTGTAAATGAATGTTACACAAGGCCTTTAAGAGCAGCAAAATTAAAGGATTCTATTAGTGAGACTTTAATGTTGTTCTTATATATTTATCGTGAACTTTCTGAGGTAAGCTTCTTTCTTGATTTTAATATTTTCGTATGCTGAACTGTTTCTTATGTTACTAAACACTAAACAAATTTCACCTTTTAGGATCATGATAGGTTCAGTTATTTAAATAATATGTCTGACTTATTAGCGCTATATATAGATATGGAACTAAAAGCATCTAGGAAAAGCAGAGAAAATCATGATAAAATTTGTGCAAGGATTACTTCTTGTCTTTATGTTTATCTAGGTATGATGATGTTCACACAAATATTTTACAGCAATTAATTTAAATAGAAATGATTTAAAATGCTGAAATATGGTATGTTATCTTAAAAGAAAATGTATATATGTCTCTTTCAGAACATTCCATGGAACATTTATTAGATACTTTAATCAAGGTACAACTAATGTGTTGCAGTTATCATCATATTTTAGATCCAATTATAACGTAAGTATAAAACAAAGTAAAAGAGTTTATTTCTGACATTTTTATTCCATTTTTAGTTTGCGAAAATTCAATCAAGAAATATAAATTAGTTTTATCATTTGCAATAGAATTACTGCCTCAGTTAAAAATTTCATATTTGTTTTACTATATTTTAAATTTATTATTAACTTTTACATTTGAGTGAATCTATATAATAGTTAATTATTGCATATGCTGCATAAGTTTCCTTTATTTTTTTCAGTACCTTCTTCCAGTTACTTAGCAAACTGTCAGATCTTTTAATACTTTACCAAATAAGAACTTATATTAAAATTTAATTTCACTCTCGTTTATTGGTATTATTCTATATATATATATTAATATATATTAATACTTATTATATACATACATACATACATAAACACAACTATTTTCCTTTTCAGGAAAATAATAAAAAATATTCCCATTCACCCAGAATCTAGTATTATGTATATTCGTTACTTTTTTATTTATCGTTTGTGGAGAAAAATAAATGAAAATATGGCTGTAAAAGATCAAATAACAGCTGCTGCAATTGCATCTCTGGGGCCATTGCCATCTACATTCTCATCAAATATATTAGAAGATGTATTGCCAAAAGTGCCAAAGAGTCAACCAAATTCTACAAAAGCTCTATTGCAGCATAAATTTGATATAAAAAAACATTGTGAAATGTTTGCACAATATTGCAGAAAAAGCAATGGAAGTGTATACCAGGACGGAATTGCAACTCCCATTGATTCGTCCAGTAGAATTAATTCAAAAATGGTATTTATCTATATACTAATTATTTCTTTTCATGCACATTTGTTATATTCAATTGACACATTTATAATTATTAATCATCACTTTCAAATTGCTACCAAAATTATTTATAACGTTTTCCAAACTATACTAATTACTGCATAAAGTTATTTTTATGTAAATAATAATAACTAGTAATTAATCTATGAAACTTCGATTAGTGCGCACATAAAGATAATATAACTTAATTACGACAAAATTAATAATAATTTATGTTCATGCACGTCAGTCGGAAGATATGGTTAAGAAAGATGTAGAATATGTAGATAATAACGTAAATTCAATTATATCAGATAAAAATAAAAAAAATGAATCTATTTCTTTGCTAAATACTTTTAAAACTTTAAATTTGGAAGAACAAACTAGTTTTAAATGTTTAGGTACTTTTTCGAATAATATTTCTACGGAGCATGTTAATTCTAAAACAATTAAATCAAATAAAAATCGTTTGCGGAGGAAATGTAAAAAGTCCAATGAGATTGTAATTATTGATTTAACTAATGATATAGTGCTCGAGAAATGTATAAAGAAAAGAAAGTCTAGAAAATTACCATGGTTAGAAGAAGCAAAAAAGAATATCGATTTAAAGATAGTAAAAGCATCACACAAGAAGAAAAGGCAGGAACATGTTGGGCTTACACATCCATCAAATACCTCACGAAATATTAGTCATCGATCGGAAGATTCCTCTCAATCGGTATGTGCCACGAAAAGTCTCAGTGAAAAGAATGAATCTCATGCATGCCGAACGGTTGCCCTTAAAAATGATGAAAATAAGATGGAAATCGACAAAGAGTTAATAACTTGTACAGAAAGTATAAGAAAATCGATTGGTACGGAAGTCAATACTAAAGAAGTAAATATTAAAGCGTCTACAATGATCAGTAAAACAGTTCTAACCGAGATACTCCCGCTAACGAAGCAAGTATCAAAAATTTCAAACAGCGTTGTTAATGGTAATTGTTTAAGTAATGCAGATATTTCGAATATACAGAGCGACGAGAAGGAGAATGATAGTTTTAATAAACAAACTGTGATCAAGCGATTGACAGAAACAGACGTTTTCTCAGAGCCTGAAACACGCGAAAAAGTTGAAAGTTTTAAAAAAGTCTGTGATCTAGAAACAGAATGCCCAGGTGTAAATAATACCACAATTTGTACTCAGTATAATTCCAAAGATAACGCTGATAGTTCTAATCGTTCTAATTTTAATGTAATTAATGACGAGGTAACTGAAAGGATAACATTGTCGGGAAACTTAGAGCTCGAAAGGAATAATCAAAATGTCTCGAGCGACAAAATGTTAAATAATACTTGTTTCAGCGAAAGTGTTTGTAAATCTGACTACTCTAACAGGACTGTTAATTCCGAAATTAGACACGAGGAATTAATTACGCCGCAAAATAATGATAGAAATGAAACAATCTCTACTGGAAGAATCCAGAAAGTTGAAGCTTCTCCTATTAAAAATGTATTAGATTATGAGGAGAAGCAAGGGTCATCAGGTATACTTGTCGAAATTTCGACAATGCAAAAGAAGTTTGAATCGCGAATGGAATCGAAATCATCAAAGTGCGTAAACAGAGCGAAAGATAAATTCTGCACGCGACCAGAATTAGAAATCTGTAGTTATGATGAAATAAACGAGAATATAAGAGAAAATAAATCAAGCATCGATAATATTAGAGAATCTATTTTCGAATCTTATTCTACGGATAAGAAAGATATTTCTAATACAATTAATGCAACGTGCCCGAATGAAAATATTGAAAATAATGAAAATTCTTGTATCGATACAAACTTTAAGGAGCCTGTAGGGGACAAGTGCGATAATAATATTGGCAAATATGTTAATAAGGAAGGTGTTCCTTGCAAATCTGACAAAGTATCATCAGAAATCACGTCGAAGGAGTGTAATAATTTATATAAAGTAACAGAGGAAAAAAATATGTGTACCGTTGCCAAAAATAAATATATCGTTCAGGATTCTGAATTACAAGACAATATCGATGGTCTGTCGTTGTTGGCGAGTGTTTCACAGCATATACCACATTTAAAGCCTGAATCCGACGTAAAATGCGACCAAATAAAAGTAAAAGATTACGCATCTTTGAGGTATGCGTGTTGCAATCAAATCACTGATGACGAGACTGATACAAATGATTCGTCAAATACCGTTTCCCTATTACTTGAAAATCCATCCGCGGAAATAATCAATAGAATCGTTGGCATTTATCCCGAGGACACCATAGACAAAGTCGAGCTTCGAGTAGAAGTAGCGTCTAACGAAGCAGAGAGTGGAAATGGTGATAGCGAGTTGTGTAAAGTCATTTCTCATCCGGAAACAAGCATAAATTACGACACGGACGCGCTGACGCATAATTTCGCCCCCATTGAGAATAATGCGCAAACCGTGAAGGAGAATACAAACGTAATACTAAACGGAGAAACCATAGTTTTGCTGCAAAAGTCTCCTAACAGTAATCTGTATATTATAAACAAGGCGGTTGAAAATTCGGAGGATCACACTAGCGACGAGGAAATCAATAGGTTAAAAGAGAAAAATTGGATATCTCCAACTGAAGATTGTGGACAATTCGAAGCTATAACTTCTCTGGACTATGCATCGTGTAATTTGGAATTAACTTCGTACAACAAGGAATTATCGTATCAAGAGAACAAGTGTTCCGTAGAAGGGATCAAGATTGAACCGGAAGATAAGAATTTTGCAGACACGAAAGTATATTCGAAAAAAGCACCGCTCTCGACTGACATGCTTTCTGTCAATTCGCAAATGTATCAGGAGGTAAACTTAATGAGCAAATCGATGGAAAAGCGGAAATCAAAATCGAATCTCACCTTCCGACAAAATATCAAGCAAGAGTTCAATATCTCTAATCACATGGCGCCGAACTGCGCGATCCCGGGATTCAATGGAATTCACTCACATCCACACGAAGTAAATGCTCAACATCCCTTACATATATCTGCCACTCATCCAACTACCTTACCACCGATCTATGGAAATTGTGCAGGCAATGGGGAATTATGCGTACCATATCATAAACATTGCTCCTCAGTATCGTGTAGTTTGCAAATTAATGCTAACACTTCCCTTCATTCGCACGCGAAATCGGGTAGTTCATGTGGAAGATCGCATTGCTCCTGTTTAAATTGCACCTACGATATCGTCGCGCATTGCAGACAGTGTATACACCCAGCGACGGATACCCACGTGTCTTGTATCGAAAGTAGTCCGTATTTTTTGCCAACGCATTCGTCAGTACAAAGCCCTGCCGTCCAAGAGCATGACAGAGCAAAGAATGAAGTCGTTATAGAAAAATTATACGACGATCAATTATTGTGTAAAATAGAGAACAACCTTTTGCAAAATAAGTCATTGGAAAAACTGGGAGTACAGCGCGATTCAGAAAAAGGAGTGTTTAAAAAAGATGCGGAGAATAAGTTGCCTTTAAAGAAAAGGCTGAAGGCGCATGCTATGGCATATGCGGGCACACCTATAAAAACTGAAAAAATAGACAATTATCCAGCTATGCCTATGATGTCTATAGCTGCTTTAGAAGCGTTGGACAATACACGGAAGAGGTCTGATCAAATCGTTAAATCCGAATACGAACTGTCTCTTACGAAAAAGCAGGAACTGCATGGTGACTATCACTGCAATTCACATTTGATAAGAAGAAATTATTACAAAGATGTACAGGATACCGAATCACATCAGAATCTCGCGAACGAAAATGCAAGAAAGATCGAATGTCAATTTCGATCGACAAATGATCAAACTAGTAATGCTATATATCAAGAATCTTGCCTTCAGAGGACAGTTAAAACATTCGCGCAACAGGAAGAGGTGAATCTATTAGACGTAACGTCGATAAAGCGATTTGAGATAGAAACGATAGAGCAAGAAGGAACGTATAAGAGGGTAAAGAAAACACAGTCGCCTCTACGGCAAACGAGAAGCTCAAAAAGAAACGTTCCTAAAGTAAATTATTCTTACACCGATGTTGATCCAGAGTGGAATCCGTCCGGTGAGTCAAAACGCAAACGTAAAAAGACTAGTCGATGATCGATACCACCTCATTATGGAAATTCATTACTGTAAGAAATTTTTCTGAGATTTAAATAATTAAGTGTACATTACTCCTACAAGACTGTGGCATCATAAACTTGTAAATGTTGTATAAATGAGAAGATAAATTATCCTGGGAAGATATTTACATACCGGCGAAGTGTATAGTACAATGCTCGAAGATCAATATTAGCGTAATTTTTTCAAATTTTTAAGCAGCATCATGGAAGATATTTACATTTTGTAGATTGTACGTATATTTTGTCGGACACAGACAGTTTCACACTAAAACAATAGAAAATTCTTTAGTGTTCGTAATTTACTGTCTATAAAACTGTGCAGTATTATACTCCATTTTATCAGACTACTAGTTAATTTTGATATAGTTCTTCTGATTTTAATTAAATTCAGTATATTTGTAATTATTTAGAGCAAAATTTCGTCATTTATAACGTAATTAAAATCTTTTATATGAATCGGATAAAAATTACTTTTGTATATAATTTTGTAAATATATTATAATCCAAAATAATTGTATGCAAATTTTACGATTTTATAACTCGTATATAGAAGGTAAGATAATTTACGTTAACAAATAATTTTAAATACATTCTGCTAAGCTACATGAAACGCCATGATGTGGTACAAACAACTCGATATTTTTATATAAACTAATAGAAGATATTCTGTATCAGCTTTAAAATTAAATTTTCTGTGAGATTGCATGCGTGTATGTATTCACAGCATAAAATTTTATGTAGCAAAGTATGAATTACCGCAGTGCATAAAACTACTACTAACTTTAATCTCTTTGACATTGTAAAACATTAGATATTATATTTTTCAGTTTGATGGAACAAAATTATTTAAATTCAGAAAAATGAGAAAAGCTGGCTCATGACAACATTATAGTTTAAAAGAATTTGGATAGGTAAGATTAAAAATCAAATAACATAATAAAATATATGTATATTTAGATATTCTCCTTTCTAGCCCATATAAAAAAAAGTTGCATGTTAAATAAGAAAATATTTTACTATAGAAGTTTAACATTTTCTATTCCAGATTAATTATTTCCTCCAGATTAACATTGAAAAATTTCAAGCAACTGCTTAATTCGCAAAATGTGATGTCAATAAATTTGCCAAATAACATAGAAATAACAGTACCGTCATACAAAAATAGAACAGGAAAAATGAACTTCCTCCAATTTTTTAACCTGTCCTTTTAATACATATAGCAGCATTATTTGTTATAGATATACTCTTAGAGATCACAATGCAAGTAACATAGCTAGTCATCACTTTTTAATTATAATTTAAAACATATTTAGTTTACATGTTACTAAAATAAAACACGAGAAAGTAATATGTATTCAAAAATTTCAGGTTAAAATCGAAAACATCACGAAAAATTAAAAAAATGTACTTAGACTTTGTATACTTACCAAAACGATAGAGCTTTGTTACATGAAACGTCATTCAATACGATACTCGAATTTATAGCGCCTTTACATAATTTATGCTTTAAAAATTTAACATATATTTTAAAAAATTATTCGATTATTTTTCTCAAGTGTTTGGATAAAGTACATATATCTCGCTGTACAAATTCTAGATTTAAAAAGAAGGAAATGTAACTTTTGGAAGTTAAACTTTAAAGAGATTAAAGAATTCTAATAGTTAATTTACTTTTCTTCGATTATTATTTCTCATTTATATAGAACACATATATTCACTCGTTTGAAAATACAAGGTTATTTGCATAGTTCAGTGCCATATTCTTGTGTTTCATATCTGTGATTATTAGCTGACTAATGCTAAATTAGTAATGTGTTTTATTGTACAAAAAATGTATTTGATTGAATACTTAAAAACTATCCGTGAAATTTATAATTAATCTAAATTTGATATTTATAAACATTTCTACATAGAGAAATAATCATAATCAAGACAAACTACTTCGCAATCCAATTTTTTCGTACAAATAATACGAAATTTCGTTTCGATTACAGAAATTATATAGGTAATAATAACTTTTACGATGTATAAAAGAAATGACATGCGATATTAATGCAGCCGATAAACGTTTATTATTCCTTCTTTATCGTTACCATTTATTTTTTCAAAAAAAAAAAAAAAAAGTCTGATAGGTTTAAGTTAACGTAACATAATTCGATATTAATTATTAAAATCGCGATTAAATGATTGCCAAATGTTTCTATTTATGCACATGACCATATGGATAGTTTGTTACTAAGAAAATTATCCTAAGCGCCAAGCATTTATTAGCAAAAGTCTGATATCCTAAAATATAATTTAGAGTAGTAACATTACATCAAATGCCTCATTCATTCGTGTTCATAAAAAAAAAAAAATTGAGTACTGTGTATGTGTAGAACATTATGTCATAATAATGAATAAACTTGTATTTACATACATTTGTAAATTACATGCATTACGCAGTGCATAGACTGGGTTTTTTAAGAAAAATGGTATAAACATATTTACCTCATATTTACGTCCCTAGCGTAAATTTTTTACGTTTACGATTAGGGTTAGACGTAGTTTGTAACAGGGTACTCCTTTAGATATTCTTTTAATACCTTTATATTTAATTATTTTTTGTTTAAACATCTACAATCATGTATCTATGAGATTTTTATTTCATCTAAATACTTGACTCTATATTACGATACATTATGTAAAACGCATTTTTAATATACATAGTTATTTTATATGTTAATTAAAGTGCTTTTATCCTTTTTATAGTATCCTACAAATAAAAATATTTTTGTTTTCCAATAATATTCCATAATATATAGTAGTTTGTACAATTTCGTCATTCTTCAAATAAAAGATGCAAATAGAATAAAATATGCATGAAAAATAAAACTATTTTAAATTTTAAGAGATAAAAAAAAATATATATAGTTGTAGTTTTTATGCATCAAAAATATTTTTAATTGGACTTTCGAAAGGAAAAAAGATTGAAGATACGAAAATTAAAGTTATTTTAGATCTAAAAAGCTTTAGAAAATATACATATATAATATATATATATATATATATAGTTATAATATTTGTGTACAATATAATTGTAAATATATATATATACACCTTTAAGTATCTGTAGATCATTTGTTAACATAATATTAACAATATAATAAAACACTGAAGTAAATTTTATTTATTAAAATATGTTTAGAAAATTTTTGTAGAGATGTATATTCATGTAATTCTATATAATTTTATTATCCTATAAGAGTATAGCCAATTTATTCGTATACACGCTATTATTTTCTTAATTAATGAAAATACGACAAATTTTTTCATATAAAAGTTGCTTAACTTCATAGGGATATTTAATAAGATATTTCGATTTCTTTTTACATTCTTATTTAAAGAGATTTTAATACCAATGTAATTTTTGAAGCGAAGCTGTACATTTTTATACGCTATTTAATGCATTTTTTAATCTTTTATAAAAAGGTATTAAGTTATAACGATTAGTTTAAAAGATATTTTAACTTTAGTCTTCTAAAACTTATTGCATGAAAGACAAGAAAAAAAAATAAATATAAAAGTGCTGCGTTGTCTTTATTCTTTTGTTCAGTCTCTAAATCGTACATTGTGGACAAACTAGTATAATTGTAAATTATATAAATCTGGTACAATCATTCGATTAATACGTTAACCGCATAAAATACATTAATGTGTACAAAGTAATGCAAATACCTAACGTCCACATTAATCTTGTTACAGAGTTACTTAGTGAAACATAATGGCACATATTTCGTTTTTCATACGTACAGATCATAGCCTTACATTTATAACTTTATATTTACGTCTATAAATCATTATCAATATAAATTATGTATATCTAATTTATATCTAATTTAACTCTAATACATGTCCCTGAATAACTGATTTTATAATTATACATATGATATAAGAAAGAAAATATTTTTTCCTATTTAAATACATGTATAGTACAAGTATTTTATTCAAGAATTGGTCAGATTAAAACATTTCAGTTTCTTTTCCCTTTTCCTACCTTTCAACAAAGGTTTGAATACACAGTAATATAACAGAAATATTTTGATTATCGCAAAGTCGTATTTCTCATACATTTAATACATAATATCCTAATAAAGTATTTAATTAAACACGCGCAATTTCTACTGTTTCTTTTTTTGTACATTCTATTTATTTAACATTAACTATGATTTCCTTAAACATTGTGTGACGTTTAATAAATAATTGTTAATCCTTCGATAGGGTAATAGTAAAAATACAAATCTATATGCATCTATTATAACATGTATGATAGAAGTATATGTATAAAATAATATAAATGTGCGGCTTCATTAATTGAATATTATATATTATTTCGGTATCTCTCTGTTACAAATAAAATTAAAAATGAAATTTGTATACTTTTAATGTAACTTGTGAATCGTTGAATCCCTAAAGTTGAGACCTGCATTTTTCTATTCTAGGCGATAATTTTACATCCCGCAAACTGAAATTAAGCCCACAATTAAGTGTACAAGTAAGAAAACAACTTTGCTTACATAAACCTATTTTAAAAAAAGAAAATCGTTTTAAGAAATGTTTTTAAGAATTTATACTACGTTAATACTTTATCGCATTTCCGTGAGTATCGATGACTGCCTGCAGACGTCTCGCAATCATTTCGATTAATTTTTGTATTACTGAAATCGGAATCGTTTCCCACACTTCTACCACTTTCTTTATTTTTTATATTACAATTTTCTAACTGATTTTTTAATTCTCTCCATAAATGTTCTATTGTATTCAGATCCGGTAATTGTGGTGTTTTCAATAATATTAGGACATTATAATGCAACCATTCCTTTCTTTCGCTGTAAATGATATACTGATGACATTTGTAATTTTCCAACCGATGGTTATAAATTTCGTCTTAAAATGCCCAGATATTTCATCTTCTCCACTATTTAATACTCTATAAATTCGATATTTCCTGTTCCATCTGTTTCCATGCAGTCCTGTATCATGATTAATCTCCCACTTAAAAGTTGGCCATATAGTCGTATATGAATTTTATGGAACTGCGCATTCGACCGTCTCCGTACTATTTCTTTACCGTCCACACCAAATGAATTAATTTTAATTTCGTCAGAAAAAATTAAATTTTTCCAGAAACTTTATAGAAATTTACATGTTTGACAAATCGCAAACATTTTAGTTTACTTGCTTTGGAAATATAGGGCTTTCATCTTCGAGGTACTCGACCGTGGTACCCTCTCTATGCAAAACTTGACGAATTGTTCCCCTTGACAGGCTTGCTAAGTCTTGAAGAATCATCTATTGGTAATTTTGGCACATTAGTAGTGAGGTTAATTTTAATTTCTCGCGCTACGTATCTTTCGTCGTACTCGGAGAGAATATTTTTTACTGCACCTTCATATCTAAATTTATTTATTATTTTATGTACAATAAAATGGATTCTACCATTAACTATGCTACTGATTTCTCACAGAGAACTTCCTTTACAATATAGATATACAATGATTTATCGAAGAAAAATATCAGTTTCTTTTCTTTCCGAAGTCGTTGTTAAACTGGTGCGAAATAACAAACGAAAATCAAAGCAAATTATGCTATGTGCCTTACAATGTGGGGTAACCGTATCTCTACAATAAAATCGAAACAAAACAAATGCATAACAATATATTAGGTTGGCAACTAAGTGATTGCGGATTTTGTTAATACCACCTAATGACAAAATCTGCAATCACTTAGTTGCCAACCTAATACATATTTGGGGGATTCTTACTCCGCACGCTCAATTTTATATTGGTAAAATCGTTGTATGTCTGGGAACATTAATAAAGGAAACAAGATTAATTTATTAGACTATTTCTTTTCAGCAATCGAGATTAAACTGTAGTACAATACTTTTTGCTGTATTTTATAAAACATGGATTTAGTATGGCCAATTTTGCTAGGTGTACATAAGTTTCGAAAAATTATATTAGGAAGAAAACAAATTTACGAAGTTATAAATTTACAATGTAATTATAGAAGAACTGATCAACTACATTACATTTCATGAATTTACAAATAAATTTTCTTTTGTGTCATATAAGTATGTCTATACTTTTATCTTATTCTATACGCCGTTTAGTGACATATTGTACGGTTTGAAATATAGAAGCAATCTTTTATACATATTTCTAAAATTCAGTTCTTAAATATTTAAACGAGAATACAATTTTCTACAAAATAGCAAAGGCTGTTCCACACCTTTGTCAATGTCTACGCAGTATCATTTACGATTTTGGGATACAAAATAATTCGTTATATTACTTTTATATATATTGCAGGTAAATAATTTTTTATTCTTAATCGAATTTCTCTTAGTTGAGTTAAAAAAGTATACTAATTACATGACGAGTATAATATGTGTAAAAGTAATGATTTCGAATAATTTATAATTTACAAACTGACTGAGAATAACTATCATAGTTCTTTACAATTCTATTTAGGCAATCAAATGGAATGGCGAATGGTTAAAAGCTTGCATTATTAAGGTCAAATAGTACCATACAATAATGTGACTTAATTTCCTAAATATAATACTTGCAAACAATACATAAATTTAAGTAAATATTTTTAACAATTCGAGTAAAATAAAGACATCTCTTTTGCATAAACACACAAAATACAAATCAGCATAAACAAATTTATTTTGTGTTTAATTTTTAACATAAAATACACACTACTCTATTAGAAAAGTAACAATTAATTACTATTTTAATAATATTTAGAAAATACTAAAAATTAAGTCTTTTTGTATAATTCTTGTACTTTGGGAGGAAAAAAAAACAAAAATGAAACGTATTTTTTAATATAAAAGTAACTAATAAATACTAGATATGTTAAATTACTTATATACTATTAGATTACTTGCTTATATAATTTTTATATCTTATAAAAACTAATATGTAACTTCAATAGTTGACAATAAATTTCTTCTGAAAAATACTTCTTTTTTATTTTAATTACTCCTATATAAGACTAATATGATAAACTTAAAACTTAGTAAGGTTTGTTTCAGAAGTAGTCGCTATTGTTATGTCAAATAAAACGTTTTTTATATTTTTCAAGCAATTAACACTAAACCTACCACTATCGGTCAATTTGACCATCCTCAAACTTTTGTACAACTTTCACATATTTAAACATTATCACATCGTCATCAAAATATACAGCTTTTATTAAAATATACACACAATGTATTCTTCAGTATTTACTTCTCTCTCTCTCTCTCTCTCTCTTTTCCAAGAAATATATGTAACTTGTCCTACCTACTGTCGCCGGTCTATTTAACCGCTCGAGATAGTATGGTATTACTTTCCTAAACTTATACAATCACTATAAAAGAAAGGCTATCTGAATATGGCATTTCCCTAAAGAAATGACCAAATGGCAAGAAAATGCATTGTCAAGTCGAAATGTTGTAGCTGGCCCCCTCCAAATGTTTTTCAATATTCTGGATCTAGCTTTAATAAACGCCTGGGTTTTGTATAAAGAAACAACGGGAGAACAAATTTTAAAGCAGGAATTTTTATTCTAGTTAGTTAGAGAACTTGGCGCTGCGTATTAAAAATCGCGGGAAGAAGAAAATGTACCAAAAGCATCAACAAATACAAGTTCGAATTCACATGTAGGAAAATCTTGTCAATTAAAATGTTGTAGAATTTACAAAACTATCTAAAAAAATCTGTTCGGGATGCAAAAAATATGTATGCGGCAAATGTACATTAGAGAACAGAATAATTTGTAAAAAATGCAGTGAAGGCGAATAGGATTATATATTATTTATATATTTAAAAAAATGTGTATTTACGTGTATATAAGGTGTATAGGAATGAAAGAAACTATATAACTACCGTTCAATTTTAATCCTCTTTCCTAGTTTATAATTGAAATTATATAAAAATAAATTTGTACCGTCATATTATGAAAGTTATTCATATACTAATTCATTGAGCAACAAAAAGCAATAACTTTTTTTTAAGAACCGGTCATTTTGACCGGGCACAATAGAAGTAGGTATACAAGAAGTGTCGGTAGGTTTAGTGTCAATATTTAATATTAAAATTGTCATAAATATTATAAACATATAACATATAAAGATAATGATACTATCAACACTAAAAATAAGTAGCATATAAGTTGTACTAACAATGTATCTACAAGGACAAGAATTAATTTATAAAATTTATTAATATAATAGGATGTATAAAATTCAACAAATCAAATTGGAACTACTTTAAAATTAAAATATCACATATTACTTTAATATCGTTTCATATTCATTGCTTTCAAGATTACTGTCAACCATAAATTTCCAATAGATAATACTTTTCAAGCAAACCTTACAAAATTGAATATGTAATTAATATTTTTTGATATACATAATATTTATTTAAAAAAAGAATAAACTGCCTAGAATCATACTTTTAACTTTTAGCAATTTAATATACTTTGCTATATTCTTTGCAAATTAAATTAATTAAAAAAAAGTATTTGGCATGACATATCTTCTCTAAAAGTTATAATTTTCGTAAAATATTATGTTTATTATAAAGTAAATAAGAACGAGAGTTTGTTCAAAATTTTAGAAATGGTTAAATGGTAACCTTAAAAACTTTGTTGAAGCCTTAGTACGTATTTTGTACATTGAAAAAACTAACATAATAACAAAAAATCTAGCAAGTAAAATCTTAAAAAAGTTTATAATTTAAATATTATTGAAGAGATCATTCAAATGCTTTCTTTTATAAACTTTGTATCCGAAAGCACACTTTGCTGTATTATTTATATTTATGTACATTTACAAATTGTATAGTAAGTTTTCTTATTTCTCCGAATTTAAATAATTTTATAAATTAAGAAATATAAAATCTAATATTTTGCAATGTCGGAAAGATCAAAGTAATGTCAATAGTAATTAACATTATGTACATGTATGCGCTACAATAATTTATATTCTGTTGCATAAAACTTTATGATTTTTATACACATACATGCACAATCTTGTAGAAAATCTGCATCTCAGCTAATTTTAATATCAATAAATATTGTTTTCAATTAATTCTCATCAAAATATCAAATTGTCTTATACCACAATATGGTATACTTTATGCAGTTTGATATAATACATTTAGAATTATTCGTTAATGTAAATTATTTCACATACTATATAAGAGTTATAAAACTTTGCTTACAATTATTTTGCACTACAATATTATATTTACATAATTACACACAAAAGTAATTTTTTCATAAATGAGGACATTTTTCATTAAATGATTATAGATATTCTCAATTGAATTAAAATTATTAGGACTATATCAAAACTAAGTAATCATTGAAATTAGAAATTAAAATGGAGGATAATACTGTTCAATTTTACACACAGGAAATTACAAACACTAAAAGAGTTCTTATTCTTTTAATATGAAACTGCCTGTGTCTAACAGAATACAGGTACGATCAATGATATCTAAACATTCTCCATATTGTTGCTTTGGAATTCTTCGAAAAATTATACTAATGTTAATCTTCGATTGTTGTACTATACACTTTTCCAGTATGCAAATATCTCCCCACAATAATTTATCTTCTCATTTATACAGTATTTATAAGTTTAAGGGACCCTTAAATGATCAATATATAATTATCAATATTTCAAGGTTCTGAACACAATATTATTATGCATGTAAGAAGATCCTCAGATATTATATGTATCCTTTGTGGTCCAGTGTCGGCAAATAATCATTTTATCATTACGGTCGCGTGTCGGCATGTAGCCGCCTGAATCTGTTCACAGTTTCGTACAGTTATTTTGAAATGGCTGGCGTATGTCTATTTTTCCGAACGATAATCTTATACGTATTTACGCATGGATACAGTAAACTAAACAGTATTATGTTTCTGATGGAAGAAAATTATAGATCTTTAGAAATCTTATCTTCCGTTTAACGTAAACTCGCGATACAGGACGATGGTCGAGTCAGAACGAATTTCAATCTTTCCATGGCATTACCAGATGAATCAGAAAGCTTTTTATATAATTTATATATTTTTTATAATACCTTATACAGGATGCCTAAAAGTTCCAGAAAAAACGTGTTCAATAGTGATAGTAGTAATGACGAACATTATTTTGAACCTGACAAGATAGAAGGTGACGACAGTGCTTCAGACAATGGAAACGAACTCAGTTTAATTAACAAGGAATCGGCTCAAACGTTTCAATATTTCTAGTAATAGTGACAGTGATGATAAACTAAATATTGATGAAAATAATACAAGTCTCGACAATGAATAACGCAAACGTTCAACATGTATATTTTCTCAACTGCGCGCGCCAATACCTCTCGTCCACAGTGACGCTCGCTCGTCAAGCGGCCCCGTCCTCAAAGGGTTACTATATGTATATTGATTATTTAAGAATCTCTTTACATGCACAATAATGTTGAGGAGTCTGAAATATTGACAATATGCACGCACGCACGCACGCACGCACACGCGCGCACCACACACACAAACACACACACACACACACACACACACGATCACGTAAGGACCCTTTTACGATGCCACAGTCTTATGGAGTAATGTACAGTTGATTATTTATATATCAGAAAAATTTCTTACAATAATGAATTTCCATAATATCGATCATCGACTAACCTTTTTCCATTTGCGTTTTGACTCACCGGACGGACTCCATTCTGAATCAGCATCGGTGTAAGAATAATTTACTTTAGGAACGTTTCATTCTTCGTTCTTTCTTCCCGTAGAGGCGATTATTTCTTCTTTACTCTTTTGTACGTTCCTTCTTACTCCATCAGTTCTCTGTTAAGTCAGTTTAAACGATTAATTTGTTTCCGTCGCGTGGATGTTTTAACTGTTCTCTTGAATTCTTGATAATACAATATTATCAGTTTGATACTTTGTCGATCGAAATTGGCATTCTTACACCCACTGTTTACAAAGTGTAACTTCATACATGTGTTGATGTTAACAGTACGCCTCCATGCAGCAGTCACTATAAAGTAACGTACATTTGTCCAAAAAAAGGAAACGAACCGTTTTCGTAATGACAACTGACGTTAACACTGTCAGTAGACTAACAACTAGCAGTTGCAACTATAAACGGAGTGATTTGTGGACAGTGAGCTTTACGCTTTTACAGCAGCTACAATCTATCTTAAGTATAGCTGAATAACTGTCTATTTTTTCAACTTTCATTGGCATTTTTCCGTAAGCTGTAGCATGTCTTTTTTAAAAGGGCAACCTATTTTTCGTATCTTCTTTAAACATTCTTTTCAAGTCATACTGTACTTCAAGTGTCTCCAATGTTTTATTTTGTAAAGGAATTTTTCCATTTTATACAATAATTGATAAGGTTTTGCTATTGATGAATGCACTGGGAAAAAATAGAAATTATTCTGGTACAAAACATATGGATATCCGTCGCCAGACGTATACACTGTTTGCAATGTGCGACAATATAGTAGTGCAATTTAGCAGCAATACAACCTTTGATACATGGGCTACTCAATTTGACGTATGAAAGTTGTGTACATTAATTTGTAAACTACATAATACTGATGCACAATACATATATGACACATATAATTCTATATTGCCAACACAATTTTTATAGATCAATGGTATAGTGGTTGATGAGTATCTGCCACTTTATGTAAATTATTACATCCTTTCGGATATTATCTGCGATGACACACCAAATACTTCATTAGATACATAGGGCACATTTTTATTAATATGTTTGCGAATATTATTATCGCACTTATCATCTATTATATCCTGCTTCTTGAAGTTTGCACCAATATAAGAAATTCCATTATTTCCAATATTTTCATTCAATCACGTTCCTTTAATTGCATTAGAAATATCTTTTTCATTGGTAGAAAAAGATTCGAAAATAGATTCTTTAATGTTAGTGATGTTTGATGTATTTTCTCTTATATCCTCTTTTATTTTGTCGTAATTACAAATTTCCAATCCTGGTCGCTAGCAGAATTCAGTTTGTGCAATATTTGTACATTTTAATTTTTCATTCAATTTTTTTTGCATTGTTGAAATTTCGAGTAGTGCACCTGATGATTCCTGTTTCTCCTCGTAATTTAGTATTCCTTTAACGGGAGAGGTTTCAACCTTCTCTATTGTTTCAGTAGAACTTGTTTCTATTTTATCATTATTTTGCGCTGTAATTAACGTATCATAATTGAAATGCCATTAATAAAAGATAATTACGATAATAATATAATCTTTTCAATATATAATCAATATAATATAAAATATATAATAATATAATCTTAATATAATTTTACAATCATAAAAAAATAAAATAATTTTTATCGCTTAAAATTGCATAATAATGTTTCTAAATTTGCTTTGTTAGAATAATAAAGATATGTATCATTCTTAATAAAAGTATATATAATCATATAATAACAATTTTTGTGATATTAAGACTAACTAACATAATCATTGTAATTATTCTTACAAATTATTATATGGTCATTATCATTTATAATTTTATGATGTGTATCTTATTTTCAATTAAAAATATATAATATTCTGTAGTTATGAAAAATTTATTTTATCTCAAGAAAGTGCATGTATTTATAATTTATTAAATAGTGTATATATTATTTCTTTGTTTAATCAGTTTAGAAAGCTTAATATAAATTTTGTTCTATTACTACGAAATGGATCATACATACTTTAATAAAATAATATAAAACAAAAAATTTTGTGCATCTACCATTCCCTTATAAAATTAAATGAACTTCTGGGACAATCTAATATTTGTTTTTGTTGGGAATAACTTATTTTCGAAATTTATTTACATTTCATTGACTCACCTACTATATTCTTCAATTTATTTGTATACATCACACCTATAAACAAAAACATAATTTAATGTAATATACTGCATATTTATAAAAAATATTATAACGTTACATACATAAAAATGAATAACTACTAATATCATATTAAAATTTTACATAAACTCTAAAAATATGAAATAAACTTACCTCTGAATAATATTACTTCTTAAACATAATACATTTATGTAATATTATATTCTAATAAGATAGATGAAATATATGTAAATATGTGTATCACATTACCATTTTTTTCACTTAGGAAAATGTTATAGGTACCAGAAAATTTATAGCTATAAATATGAATCTTGAGTTACAAATTACCACAAACTTTATTCTTCTTTATGCTTATAATTGCATTTTTGTTTATGCAAAGAATTTTAATTATGATGAATTTATGAAACACTAAAAGTACTAAAATATCTTCCAATGTTGATCTTCCATGTGGAAAATTATTAATTTTGTCTTTGTTTCGAAATTTAATATGTAAATATTAAAATAAGTATGATGACTTTTATTTGAAAGAACTATCATTATGTGTTTTTAGTACTCCTATTGGATACGTATATAAGATGTAAAATATACATATAAATTTTCTTATATAATACAATCATTTTATGATAGTATGTAGCTATAAGATATTTTATTTATTTATTCAAAATAACATTCTATAACTATATTGAAAATAGACTCATATTTCAAGGAAAAAGGCAAATTGCCAAAGATATCAAACATATAGTTACCTTTCTTTGTAGAAACATAATGCTTTCTTCGCATTTTTTGCTGATTTACAGAACTAACACTTGTATTTGTGTTTACAGTTGATGAAAATGTTGAAGTTAATTTTCTTTTCTTCAAAGGTATATCTTCATCTAAAATTGCTTGTTCTTTAATAGAATTTGATGGCTGTACATTTATATTCTGTGATGTCCACTTAGCAGACTTTATATTATTTGAAAATTCAGTTATGTCTTTATCTGTTATAAAATTTGCTTTTGTAATATTAGTATCAATGTTCATATTTCTTTTTGATATTTTGAAATGAGAGTTATCTTCAGTTGCATATGATTTTTCTGGTACATTTAACATTCTTGAATCTTCCGAGATATTATCTTCCATGATGCACTGGAGATTTTGTAATTTAGAATCTTCCTTGTAGATTGAATTCACCATAGAATCTTCATGAAAATTTAATACTATTTGTTGCTTCTGTTGAGACATACGTTTCGATTGTTGAACATTTGCACAGTTTAGTTGTTTCTTTCCATTTTTAGGTGATGTTTGACAATATGACATGTGAAATGTTGATAGTGATGATTCACATGTATTTTGCACATCTTCATAATCCAAAGGATTAACAATAGTAATTTGTGAACATCTTAAACTCAATTCATTCTGATTAGATTGAACAATAGATGAAAATAATTGCTTTTCTTTTTTCTTTGTTTTAATTTTCTTTTTACATTTTAATATCTGTTTAGGTGATCTAGATTGTGGATGACCACTAATTTCTGTTCTACATTTCATAATATGATTTTGTTTTTCTTCACAATTGTATTGCATATTTTCCTGAGAATCTTTTTGTCTTAAAGAACTTTCATCTGTTTGTTCAATGCACTGCAGTGTTGTATCAGTATTACATGATATTAAATCTGTGGAAGACAATAAATCACAAGAATCCAAAGATTCTTTTATTACTAAAGGACTAGTTTCAAGTTCTACACATGTATACTTCGGTAATGAATGAATATCATTCTCTTGTTGATTTAATATATAATTCATAGATTCATCTGATGGAATGTTGTTGGAAATACAAATTTCAGGTAAATCTTCATTTTTTTTATCACTGAATGATTGGGGTTGATTAATAGTATCTTCCTTTTGAAAAATATAAAATGTTTCTTTAAGACTATCAATATTAAACTTATCGGTAGGACTAGAAAGACTGCATTTAGGAAATGATTCTTTCTCTTCAGAAAGTATGCTATCTGAATTAACTAAATTAATTGATTGACCAGAGAATGAAGGTGTACTTTTAATTACTGGGAGAAATTCAAGCACTTCTTCTCTACTTGTGTTCAATTCAAATCCAATCATATCCACGCTATTATTAACAGAATGATTTTGATTACTACACAATTCCTTATCCTCTTGTGAAAGTGTATTTTCTAAATCATTCTTTTCAGCTGTCTTTTCTTCAAAAGATTTCTCAATCAACCGAGGATTAACTGCTTGTATGTTTGAATACATAAAATTATTCGAAGGAGAGTCCATATTTGTTAAATAAAAATCAAATAAAAAATTTAATATTCCAGTTCTTCCAAAGCTGCCTTCAGATAATAATGTTTGAGAATCTTCTGCATCTGACAATATGTACTTTTCTTCCATTTCATTAGTATGCAAATGTTCAGGCTGTGAAAAAAATTCTGTAATGCAATGTAATACACTATCCGAATTATCATAGATTAATGGTGATTTTAAATCTCCCCAAATTTTTTGTTCGTCTTCAATAGTTTCTTGTTCATCACCATACAGAATATTATCAAAGATAGTGATATTTTCAAATTCCTCTATGGAACGTGATTCTTCTATATCAGCTTCTTGTGACAAATTTTGTAACGTAGATTCCCAATGCATATCTTGATTTGATTCTTTAGTATTTTCTAGATTATGTGTAAAAGATATGTCACAAGTTTGATTATTTGTTAGTACATTAATTTTATGTTGATCTGTGTCTTGTATATTATTTTTTAGAATTTCAAGATTTTTATTTTCTTTCTTAATAGGTTGCTCAAATTCGGATTTTATATGGTTACAGATAAGGTTTGAAGATGGTTTGCTTCCAGAAAAAATATTATTTTTTCCATAAGAATGATATTCTTTTGATTGAGGGATTGATTTATAAAATTCATTTAAAAAATGAAGATTTTGACAGTTACATACATTCAATAAGTCCTTTTTTCCATATAGTTCCAAAATCTTACTAAGTTTTTCTGTATTTGTTAATGAATTAATATTTTGTATCCAATCTGATGATGACGACGACAACGATGACGATGATGATGATGATTCTGCACACTGATTTCCCAAAACTGTAGTAGAAACAGTACATATGTCCATTTTGTTTAAACATTCTAGGCGCTGTTTTTCTGCATAAATGGTCATAATATGTTCACCAATACGATTTAAAACGTCCATACATTTGTCAAGATCACTTAGCATACACATTATATTTTTGTCACAAATTGTTGTTTTATCGATGGTATTATTATCTATTGTATTATGTGTTACATCTTCGTTCTTTATTGTATTAAATATACTATTGTTGTGATAGGAGAAAGGTTTTACCTCAATCTTCTTACAGCATCCTGTACATTCATGAATTTCCTGAACAATGTTCTTTTTAATGGTCTCTACCACTTGCGAATTATGACCACTCATAGATCGTAAATTATGTAAATGATCATCATTTTGTACATAAGCAGATTCAGTTTGGCAATAAGCATTTTCTTCTATTACATTACAATCTGTATTTATTGGCAATTGTTGTTTCATAGATTGTACATTTGTAATATTATTTTGGCACTCGCTTGACAAGAATATTGTCTTTATGGAACTTTTTGGCTGAGAAAACAATTCTTTACCCTGAGTATCTATTTCATTAGATTCATTATCTGTGTTTCTAAAAGAAAAACTACGTTCAGAAGACATATTTTCATCCCTACTTTCTCTCAGTAGATTTAATATGGCTTTTGGTTCTTTAGTATTTTGTTCCACAGTGCTTAGAAATTTCAGTAAATATAGAATTTTACTGCATTGCACATCAGTTTGTTTTATTGATGAAGTACATGTATCACACCACCTATGTTGAAACATACATTTCAATTCAGTATTTCTCTTATCGAATATACAACTAAGTATATTTTCCAAATTATCAATATTATTTTGAACTGATTTTTGTTCAGTTGAAGTACAACTTGCTGTACTTTCACTAACTTTATTGTCTAAAATTGGTAAATCTCCTAGAAGAATGTTTTTAGAACAATTTTTAAAGTTATCTGCACTACAAACATCTGCAATTTCTATTTGATCTCTATATTTTATTTCATCAATTTGTTTCTGCACTTTATATTTTTTCTTTGCCATTTTTAACCACTCTAAATTTCTTTGACACCTTTTCTTCTTTTTCTTTTTGTCAATTCCTAATTCATCTTCCTCAGCTAAATTAATTAAAATTACCTCTCCAGGTTTTAATTTCGATGTTTTTTTATACTTCTCAAATTTGTTTCTTTTTCTTCGTGGAGAAAGTTGTTGATTGCTAATTTTACTGTTTTTCATGTTCTCTTCAAAAGAATAATTATTTTCTAAGTTACCTATATGAC